>JBAMBK010000766.1:0-228096 GCA_037043435.1 Drosophila suboccidentalis | reverse complement strand
ATAATGAGGCACGTGGCATTTTTGTCATTTTTCTACATTGAAGGGGTCAAAGTAGCCGGCCGCAAGATTACGTGACCCAAACTAAAGTTGAAAATGAGAATGCAAAATATATGAGCGGTTTAATGAGCGACACGGACAAGAGATAAATATGAGAAATGCCATAAATTTCACAGTTGATTTAACTGTAGTTTGCTGACCACGTTGTTGATTTTGCTAATTTCCTAATGTGTTTCTGCAGTTGGGAAAACAGATTAGCAAATAATGGGACCAGACGCAAGGGAGGGGAATGTATAAGAAGGGTGGGGGAGGGACGCCCAATGAGGCATGCCAATTAGTGCAACAAGGCGTGAAAGATCACACATAAACACACACACACACACACACTATTACACACAGCCAACATATTAATGGTAAATTAGTTTGTGGATATGTGTGTGTTTGGGCCATGTTTGCATTGTTTGACTAGGCTTAGACATTAACATGTTGCGAGTCAATGCAGCCATGTGTCGAGTCAGTGTCTCGGCCCTGGCCTATTGTCTTAGCCATTCAATTCCCTGCGTCACACGCATTGGCAGCTGTCAACGTGGCTGCTGCTGCTTCTGCTGCTGTTGGCGCCACCAAAAAGTCCAAGCGAATATTTTACACGCGTCATCAAACACACACACACACACACACACACACATGCAGTTGACATGGTTATGGCATTTAAGGTGTGACAAAACAAGTTGAAAATATAAAAAGAAAATATGAATTCAATGTCATGTTTCGGCCACTTGATTTCCATTCATTTGTTGCAGCTCGCAGTTCTCGCTCAAGGTGGCAAAGCCAAACCTCCCGTTGCGTATACGACGCGTTCGCCACAGCCACAGCCTAAAACACACACAACATCACGCAATTCGATTCTATACAAATACTGTGTTTTTGGTCAGCTATTTATGCGTTGGTTACGCTTTTATTTATTTGGTTGCTTTTTGCTGTGCAAACAATTTATAATTTTAATGCATACACGCACAGCAAATGTGACTCTGTGTGTGTGTGTATGTGTGGGTGTGTGTGTTTACTGAATACAATTTAAATATGTTTATATAATTGAAAAGCAAACGCGAAAACATCAAGCAAAACATAGAGTCTAAGTATGCCAGTACGTCAGACGAGCGTAGGCAAAACGGGGGGCGGCAACATGACGGGGCGTGGCATATACAAAATGTTCATATGCCCAGCACACAACACTATAGACTATGCTATAGTATGAGTATGTATGTGTGTTTGTAGTATATAAATACAGCTGCCAAAATTGTTGAACGCACTGGGCCCACTGGGCGTATGATAAACGTGCCATTTATTTTGGCATTCGGCCGCTGTCGAAAGACTTTTGAGTAGCGCAATTTTTGCACGATATGCGGCGAACGTGAGCATTTGTTGTTGTTGCTGTTGTTGCTTGTTGTTGTTGTTGCATGTTGTTGTACTTGGCATAAATCAGTTTTATGAGTGGCATATCTCTTGTAATTTACAGCGCACTTTTCATAACTCGCTTGCTTTATGGGATTAGACTTAGATTTGCTTTTATTACCCCAGCCTCCTTTAATTTTGACCTGCCGCAACGGAAATTGTTCAAAATCTACAAAGAGTTTACTTTGTAAGTTGTTGTTGTTGTTGCTGCCAGAAATATGCTATGCTTTAGGCTCACATCAATGGGGCATAACAAACGAAACCAGAATAAAAACAAAAACAAATAATTTCATTGCCTGCCATAAACTTCCGCCCGCCCGCTGGCGGATATTCAATTGATATTTACTTATTTCAATTACATTTTCAAATTCAATTTACAAAATGTTTTGCGTAGTTTTGCAACTCGCCATCCGCCATAGCCTCCTCCCTCCCTCCCTCTCTCTTTCCCTCCCTCCCACAGGCACTTCAGATGTGTATCAATCTTTTTCTAGCTCTGGCCAAAAACGGATCACCCCCAAATGTGGCCATAGAGAATAAATGGCAAAAGCCAGCTGCAAAGTGCCATTGCAGAAAACCCTCTCAATCTTCTCTACTTCTGTATTTCCCCCCCTCCCTCTCCCTGTCCACCTCCTCCCCTCTGCTTTTCTCTGTTCTCTGTTGTCTATTGGCAAATCAATGAGGAAATTTGCAAATTGAGTATATTCAGCGCATTGTAGGCCAGCTGTTCCTCCCTCCCTCCGTCTGTCCGTCTGTCTGTCCTCTAGTCTGTCGGATTTGTCTGACAGCGGCACATGCAAATGCCAGAAAACGCAATTAAGTAGCCTGGCCAAGAACAACGGGTAGACAGACAAGCCAGAATCCAGAGCGGCTTTAATGGTTATCAAATTGAAACGGAAATAGTCGAAAATTGGCGTGAATTAACTGAATATTCGTTGGAAGCTATGTTAAGGTGTTATACTCTACTCTGATTTCAAATGCAGCTGCCGAACGATGGGATACTCTGTAAATTTAAATACAAATAATTTGATTGAATAAAGGTTACTATTATTATTTAATATTTTTAAGACTGATAAATACCCCAAATATACCTCTTTAGAGTCTAATAATCGCAATTAATGAATCGATTAAATATTATTTATATTCTTTGTAAAATATTTTAAATATATTTCTCAATTTTCTAAAATTTTGTAGACTGACAAATACTCTATTTACTTCAATAATCACAGCATTAACACTTCTAGTTCATTACAAACTGTTGTTGGACACAATCATTTAATTTTCCATATTCCAGTTTGTCCAGAACTAAGCCTCATTCAAGCCCACACACCTTAGGCATTTAAATAACTAATTTGCCAAAGCGCTGAATGCAAATTAAATTGGCTCAGACTTAATTTAGGCAATTAGGCGAACTGTGTGGCCTTTAAAAGCTAGTTGGCCAGATTGAATGACAGGCATAAGTAGTTCATGTATCTATATGTGCAGTTTCCATTCAACAAACTCCAGCTGTTGCTTTCAATTGCATTTAGTTTATTTTGTCTAGTTCTGATGTTGCCATTTGCATAACCTAATTAATAATTTAATGCGATTTGAAGGTTGTTTATTTACACTAATCTAGGCGTGATTTGTTGCGCAATTGTGAACATTGTTAATAAATATTCTTTGCTCGTTAATTAATATTTATTTTCTGAGGGGGCTGCAATCGACATTTAATCCGGCTCATAATTCAGTGCTTGGCAAACGACACTTGCCGCTTAAAAAATGTGGTACACATATATTTTTTCATTTTGCCTCGTTTTGCGGCATGTTGAACGCTGTCACTTGTCACCATCAGATGCTTCAATTTATCAGCTGACTTTGACTTTGCCACTGCTCTATCGATAGCACTCATAATAATTTAAAGCTCTCAGTTTATTGGCATCATTACTTGACATTTTCCTTTGCCACAGCCCACAAAATGTAAATATTCTAAGCACTTTGGCTCAAAATATCAGCAAATATGCCAAAAATTTGTCAACGCTATAAAACAAAGTGCTCGAAATCGAAAGTTTTTGTAATGCTGACCACCTCTTTTAATGCATCTCTCTGCACTTACTGCACATACGTATTTTGTTATTTTGTGTAATGCGCATTGGTATTTTCATTTTTGGCTAAAGTCCCCAGAAAACCTAAAAGAACAAAAGGCACTCGAAAGTAGCGACTGCGATTGCAATTGCAATTGAACTGCGGCACTTTGATTGCATTTCGATTTTAGTTGCATTACAAGACTCAAAAACAAAAGGCGCAGCAAACATTGAATCGAAAACGTAAAAGAAAATTCGAAAACTATTGGAAAAACTATTGATTTATTGCTGGAATGGCAAATAAATAGATTAGTTTTTATGTGATTTTTCGGTGCGCATTTTGCGTAGTTTGTGACGCGTGTTTTCCTCCCTCGTCTGTCGCCTCGTCTTGATTCGCCTACAATTCGTAATGTGTGTGTGTAGTGTATGTGCGTGGGTGTGCAGCTAAATAATAGTGTAACATTACAATACACAAAATAAATAAATTCGCTACGTTTGAGAATTGCGCAACAAATTCAACTGGCAACTGGCAACTGGCAAAAGTTCAACATTTATTTTATTTTATTTTTTTGAAAGCGGATTAAGCAAAGTTCCAGTGGCAGTTGAAAGCCATGGCAATACTAGATGAGAAGGTAAGACCCACATCGTTATTAAGCAAATTAAAATCCAAATAAGCTGCTACTCGACCACAACAATAACAACAACAACAACAACCAGACAACAACAATGAACAACAATTTGCCCAGATTCTCAAACTTTTCTATGGCCTTAAGTCCCGTTTTATGTGCTCGTTTTAGGTGCTGAAGTTGTTCGCATTGTTGTTGTTGCTTTTGTTGAGGTTGTATGTTTTCCTGTAGGAGGTGTGAAAATCACTTGTCAATCTTTTATGCAAAGATGCCGCCACAGAATCTGTCATTTACCTCGCTCGTAAAATTTTGTCGCCTGCTTCCGTTTTTCTTTGCACTTAATTGTGTCTGCTACTCAGTCGCAGTCGCAGTCGCAGCGCAGTTATTGCGGTTGTTGTGCGTGTGGTTCAAGGTGAACTGACGTCGACGTCAGCGTCAGCGTCAACGTCGAAGTCACCGCCAACACTTCAACGCATCTTTCAATCGTTTCCCCATTGGCAGCACCCGCAACCCGTTGCTAGAAAATAAATAAAGAAAAAGCAGCATTTGTAACAAATGAAAGACTAACAGATACCCTGTAGAAATAGTAACATATTTTATTAAAAATTAAATATATATTTATTTAAATCTAAATCAATTTATTTATGTACTCACCCTCACTTAACATTGTATATAAATTCATATCGAATTCAAGATACCCTTTTTTGCATACTTTTATTTACTCGTCTTTGTACAACTTTTGCCACTGCCAAGGACTTTTGTTGCCTTCGCTTTGACTTTGCCTTTAGCTTGGGCTGTTTGACTCTGAAATTTGTTGTTTATTTTGGCTGCGGGTTATTTTCTGCTTTCGTATTTTTCACTTAATAAAATTGTTTTCATTCGCTGCGCTTGCTTTTTAGCTGCTTTTCAATATGCTTAAAAATAAACGATAGCCCGACTGCCTCTGCCGTTGTTCTCCTCTCTGCTGCTCTCTCTCTTTTCATTGTGCTTAAACTGCTATCGATACACTTTTTATCTGACTGGGCTATTGTCGTTGTCTTTGGGCTCTTTTTCTTAGGGTTAGGGTTGCTTTGATTGTGGCTTATTAGCAATCTTTCTGCCTCTGTCCAGCTTATCCCACTGCTCGTCATTCTGCTGATGTTGCAGCCTGGCTAAAACTGTTTTCCTTTTTGCACTACTTTTTCCTCTTCCCTATGCCCTATTTCCCATTCAGAGCCACAACAAATTGTTTCCGTTTAAGCGTCTTAACAGCTTTCACCGTCTGCTTTCTGCAACTCCCTCGCCGTCTGCGTCTTTTCAATTAATTTTGTTTTGATAGCTGCACTCAACAGGCGACCAACTAAAAGCATTATTATTATTTCTATTATTATTATTGTTGCAGCTTGCATTAATTTCTAGCGTAGAGTCCTGTCTCGTCTCTTCGGTCGCTTTGATTTGTTTAATTAGTTACAAATTGCTGGCGGTTGTTGCTCATTGACTTGTTTTGATTGATTTAGTTAAGGTGTTAATTTGATGAGTTCGCTTCGCCCGTGTCTCTGGTCTACAAGCAAACTTGTGTAGATTGTAAATTCAGCTGCAGTTGTCAGATAGATTTCTTCTTGTGCTGCACTCGCTGTAATCAATCAAAATGTGGCTCAACCAAAAAGTGAAACATGTTAAAAAACAAACAACACGACGCTGGCATCTGTTGCAGAATTGCGCTCGCAGTCAAAACACTGAACTGAACTGAAAATCAGAGCAAACGCAAACGGGCAAAACAAACAACAACATGCAAACACATGCAGATGTATGTATACATAGATTGAGTGTGGCACAGACACATACATACTAGAGCCCTGCATGAGTGCACACTAAACTCAAAATTATTCAATTTCTCTCAAACGACTCATGTGAATCATACAACACTATCAATAGTCACACTGTCTATACAATCACTTTGACTTACAACTCATTCAAAATCATGATTCAAATATCGAGTCATATAAAAAGGTAGTGTGATTCCGATTCATAGATTCAAGTGTTCGAGCTGACACTGTCAACACTGTGCACACTAATATAAACTGAATGTTTTTTAGGGTGATTAAGCAAGTATTAAATTTATTGAAAATTAAACTTGTGTTCATAATTAATTTATTTTAACTATTTTTTCATATCCATATTTAAAAACATTATTTTGTTTACCATATCAGCGTTTCCTGTAATGGAGCTTTTTTTATCGCAGTTTACACATATATATTCAACTACACAAATCTAATAAAACCAGATACATTTGTTCACTTACATTATCATCTTTAGAACCAATTAGAGATGGGCACGGGCCTCATTTTTCAGGCTCGGCCCGACCCGAACCCGAAAATTTTGTAAAAGGCCCATGGGTCCCGAGGCCCGGCCCGGCCCGTGCCCATCTCTAGAACCAATGCTCGAATTATTTTCCATTCTTCTATTTATATTAAAACAAATCAGAAGTAATTATTTTTCTACTGTGTGTGCTTGATTCACACATTCAACACTGTTTCAACTGTCAGAACGACTTGAATTACAGCAAATTTTCATAACAGTGTGAAACAGTATCATACGAAATGATTCGAATCACACGACAGCTTAGCTTCGAGTCAATGAGTCCGAAAAATGAATGTATCATAAGGAATTGAAATTATGACTTAAAAAGCACACTATGTCGTTTTGAATGTGTGCACAGTGTGATTTCTGACTGTTAACACGATTTAGTGTCAACTCATGCAGGGCTCTAATACATACACAGACACATACACATGAACAGACAATACATCAAATCATTTTCCAAAGATTTTCAATTTATTTTCACTAAAACGTTTTTGTGTTGCCGCCAACGCTTTGCCCTGACGTTAAAGTTGTCGTTGTTGTTGTTGTTGTTTCTGTTAGTGTTGTTGTCGGTTTTGTAATGGCCAACGAAAATAAAATGCTGGTCCGTACAGCACGGCGTATACACAACAAAATCAAATGAAATGAAATGAAATGAAATTCAATGAAATGGACCAGCAACTGCAACGCAAATTGATTGCCACATGCGTCTCTAATTAGTTGACTGAACAGTGGCAGGATTAGGGAGGCAACGAGAACACAGAGAACATATCCACATCAATGATGACGACAACGACAACGACAACGACAACATTCAGCGGGTCTAATCCCGGAAGCTCGCACCGACATTTAAATCGAAATGCGAAATGCGAACAACAAGCTGCTGCAATTTGATTGCCTAATCTGGCCAACAGTCGACCAATCGTTGTCGATGTTTTTTTAGCTATTCTTGGTCACTCGAGCGTTCAACAGTGCGTATGATTAATATGCGCCCACATTGCCCGTCGCCCTCTGCGACTATTAGCCCGGGGGCGCCCCATTAGAAATGCATATAAATTGAAACACACATAAAAATGTCGAGCAGGCAAACCGATCCGTAAATCAACTGCCCATTAGCTGCAACAACATCAGCAGCAGCAGCATTAGCAAAAACAACAACAGCAGCACGTTGTAAGATATTAATTTATACTATTTTATATCTTACATTTTATACAAATGTATGTCGCTTGTGCTTTAGCTGCAGCTACAGCTAAGAAAACCTATAGATAAATATATAGATCGTTAAATTCACATTTGAAATTATTCCTGTGTCACATGACTTTGATTTTATTGGTAAGCTATTTTTAAGCTTCTACTTAGCGTGTGATCGAAAATGGTGTCATCAATTTACAGATTTTTATAACTTGTAAAATTCGACATACATACCCTTCCTGTTCTTTTAATTATATCGCCCAAAATTTATCGATTTTTAACATTATTATTGACTTGTAGTAAGTCCGAAAAAATTCTCTTTTACTTACTTTTCCATCAATTAAAATTGTTCCATATCCAACGTAATTTATTAAAGCCATTTTCGTTGTGTATTTTATTATTTTTAGTTTGCTATTTTTAGATGTTTATATTTTTCAATATGTATCGATTTAAGTAATATTTGTGTGTACCCTGTACACACCAAGTGCATTGAAAAGGTATATGAACTATAAATAGATAAATGAAAATATATATAGTTTTAGAAAAACTTCTACATCATTGATGTTCATTTATATATAATTTATTTATCTTTATCTTAAACTTAGATCCCCCAGGGTATTCCCTAGTCCATTGCTGCAGCTAATGTCACATTTGATCGAAGTTTTCACATCTTTAGATAAGATTCTTATATATTTTACATTTTTCACTCACCTAAACACACCAGCATGACAAACTCAATGATCTTGTTCAATGCGAAAGATGACATGGAAAATTGCATTGAATGGAATGGATTTCCTTGGCCTCAAATGGGGTTCATGAGTTGTTCTTGGATGCCCTTAACTCACGCGCTTGTTTGTTAGCTTTGTTGTTGTTTTGCCTTTGCATATAAAAACGTCTTGACAACATTTTCTATAAATATATGCTTCATATTTGTATATTGTCTGTATATATCTCATACTTGTATGGCGACCCCAGTCGAGGCGAAATTCTTTAGAAGCATTTCTTTTATTCTCGTTGTTGTCTGTTTTCTTATTTTCCTATTTTCTGGTATTTGATGTTTTGATGTGATGCCCGCCGCTCTCTCTTTGACTATTTAAATTATAACCTACATAATGTTAATGGCCAAGAAAGAAATATATAATTTAATAATATTTATGGGGCGTGGACAGGCACATGGCCAAACATTTGCTCCCAGATATGAAACTTAGGGTAATGTCTCGAGCCATCCTTTACGACCATCATACATATAATGAAATTAAAGAATCTTTTTATTATTTTTATTATAACAAAGCATTAATAATTTGCTTAATTATCACTCATGTTGAAATATGTGAAATATTTGCATAGTATATATTAATATATATGAATAATGGATTAAGTTCGAATATATGTTATATATGCAACTCAGTACTCCAAATTGTGCTCTGTTGACTGATTGATTGATTTACTTACTAGAAATCCTTAACACCCAGTCCAAAAATACTTAACTGAAAAGCTTAAACTATTTCATTAATTTCGTAAAGTGGAAAATTCTACACATAAAGAAAATGGGGCAGCATCGAATTTTAAACTGGTTATCAAAGATTTTACAATTTTTTACTATTTTCTAGAAATTTGCACCCTTGTCCAATATATTTATTTTGGTGTTTATTATTGTTAAATTTTAAATTAACTATAAGTTAATATTTCTATGAAAACACGAGCAACGCCGCGTAAAACCAGCAAGTATAAGTAGTATATAAAAAAAAACTATGTATTTTCCACTGCACTTTCAATTGCCAACTATTTTTAAACAATTGCCTTTTAATAAGTATACTCAGTCGTACAAGTTTTTAATAACACACTGAAAATTACCTTGAAAGCAGCGACGCCATTCAAAATGGAACTATGAATAAGATGGTCGAGTAGAAGCACGGCGAATGGCAAGCAAAACAAGTGGAGGCAACACTTTTTATATATGCATATAGGAGCAGCAGGTGTATGAGTGTGTGTGTGTGAGAGTGTAAGTATGTGTTTGTGTCAAAGAGCTAATTAGCGCAATGGGAAGAGCAATTTTAGCTGTAGAGGAGGCGCTCTTAGCTGCCGACACCTGTGAGAGCAGCAGGTGTAGCTGTGTGTGTGACTCTCTCTGTATGTGTGTGTGTGTGTGTGTGTGTGTAACACCTTCAGCACGACAATGTCAATGATCATTTTTGACATGGACATGGCGTGGGCGTGGCACAGCTGCCTTTGCTGCCAAGAGAATCACAAAATAGAAAACTCACCACAGCACAATGACTCTCAAACTGTAAGGTGGCAATGCGCTTATTTTATTTAACAGGTAAATTAGATAAAGAAATGTTACACAGCCACAACACTCAGACGTTGTACAGACCGAGGTCAAAGCACTTTCATTCCCAGTCCTCAGTGTTTTGTTTACAAACAACTATTTTTACAACAACTCACAGCAGGCGGAGAGACGAGAAGAGGCATCGAAGCCGTTGCCCTCGGGCCGGATACGCCAGTAAATCGAAAAAAATGAAAATGAAATTGAAAATGGGGAGAAAAAAGCTGGGAAACTTCGTTCATCATTGGATTTTCAACGCATTCAGGCCGACACTTTTTTTGAATCGTTTCTTATTTTTTTTTAATGCAGCTCTGACGTAAATGCATTCGCATATTGATTTGTTCCATTGCCCGAAAAATAGAAAAGAGTAAAAGGAAAACGAAATGCAATTATCATTTATCTAGTCTATTTTTTTTTTTAATTTTCATTTTCCATCTGTGAGTTTTACATCAGCATCAGAACTCAGATTTACAGGCACATTCATAGACTCCTGCTCGTATTTTTCGCTTCGAATTCAAAAATATTTCAACGTATATCGATTTTTGTGTGTGTTGCTGTTGTTATTGTTGCTCTGTAGCTTTGTTGCTTTGGCTATAAATAATATTTTAATTTCTTTGCTTTTTTTGGAACAATTTCCAGCGCATTATATTTAGCAGGCGTTGAGCCTACAATTCGTTTCGTTTGTTTTGTTGCTCTTTGTTTTCGTATACAAGCGGAAGGGGATAGAAAAGGGGGCAATAGAGGAGGGAGGAGGGGGTGTCGCGGTAGGAGTCTTAACTTTTTCTCACCCTCCAGCCCCGCGGGCAACTGAAAAGAAACTTTTGTGTGAAGTTGGCGAGCAAAATGTAAACAATTAATTATATGGCCAAAGGGACAGCTGCTTTAGGGTTTCAAACTGATTTGGGTTCTGTCCAAGAAACTGGCCAGAAGATGCTGTTGCCAAAAACGCGCGATGTCAATGCAATTTAAATTTCATTTAATTGAAGATAAATAAAATTAGTCGTAATAAATAACTTAGCAATCATTAAACAAGTCGAAAAGTTATAAAACAAAAAGTAATAAAATAATTATCAACTTGAAAATAAATGTTCTACTTTTCCAATTTTAAATAAATTGTATATACAGTCGAACTTCCCTAACTCGAATCACCATTATCCAGGAAAAAAGTTCGAGTTAGGGAGACTTCGAGTTAGGGAATTTTTTTTTTTAGTATATTAAAAGAAACTACAAATGCATTCAATCATAAATACATTCCAAATTGCAAATTTTTCTTGTTATTTTCAACAAAAAAGGATTCCAGTTTGATCAAGACCTGTCGATACTCTCAAAATTTGGTTTCTTCGTTCTTTTGCTGTATCCAGAAGAAGTTCCCGATTCAAATGTCATCATAATTAATATTTCATTTTTTAATATAATGAAAAAGGTTTTTGCTGAGATACCACATTTTTCAGCAACTTTAATTTATTTGGTCTACTTTCAAATTCCTTAACTACTAATAAGTTTGAATAAACATTTTTAAACATTTTAGTACATTTCGATCATCTTTCCTATAGCAATTTCACAAGCCCAAATAATTGTTGATGCAATATTCTATCATATTACATCACCATTTGTTCATGTACATCAATATTACATATCCAAACGAGCCGGTAACAAAAGCATAAAACAGAAACGAAAAAAAAATTCAAACTTTTTTGGAGATTTTCCCGAAAAATTCGACTTACAGAAGCACGGGCCAATATTTTTGTTCGAGTTACGGAGAAATTCGACTTATGGAAGTTCGAGTTAGGGAAGGCGATTTGTATGAAATTTGCTCAGTAAATGCTATTGCCACTCGATTTTGTTCGAGTTAGAGAAAATTCGAGTTAGGGAAGTTCGAGTTAGAGAAGTTCGACTGTATTTAAAAAATTTTACATTTTTTTCTGAAATTTGCTTTGCAAATGTGAGTATAAAAAAATGCTGACAGTTTGACGTGCTTCATTGACATACTCGAAAAGAGGGTAGAAGCAGGAAGAGGAAGAGCTGAATTCACATCCGCATCTGCCATGGTGACACGCCAGATTAGCCTAGTAAATCGATGGTGACCAGGCCAGCGAAATGCAACGCAAATTGTTAGCAATTAGACGGACAAGCGGCATGCCCCAGCCAAAGACGACGACGAGTCCCAACAAATTGGCAATAAATGCTGATTATGGAGCATATTTACGAGTATAACTATATATAATATATGTATATGGTATATATAGGTGAATGTATGGCCAGCGAGCAGATGATTTGAGCTATAAATACGCCGTGTGACAAATGGCGTTGCCAAAGCAGCTCGCAACGCAATAAACTGTTCTGTTCACGCGACAAGGTTGGCAATAGGCAATAGGCGCCGTGCGATTTACTTACAACAAAAGAGCCAACGGCAACAGCAGCTGAAACAATGCGAATTCCGCAGAATTAGCTTACAGCTGCGTCACAAAGGTGAGAAACAAAGAGCAGCAGCTGCCTTTGCCCGGAATGAACTCGACCCAGGCCAGGCCAGGCCAGGCCAGGAACTGTGGATGACAGTCAAATCCTAGCATCAGTTCAACTTGGTTCAGTTCAGCTCAGTTCAGTTCAGTTGAGTGCCACGAACGCAGCACAGGTCTTAGCGGCTAGACAAATTAAATCACAATCACACAATCTTAAGAGCATACAACATATAGCATTTTAAAATTTCTATTTGATATTTTTTAATACTCGGGCATAAATTTGTTTTTCATGTTTTTGTTTTTGCGCGCGGCCAAGAAAAAGTGTTGTTCGAGCATTTTTTTGAAAAGGAATTCGCTATAATTTTTCAAGCGAGTGTGGTCAGCAAATATTCACCTGTTTTTGTATTCGCAAGTTCGCACTTGCTCTCACTCACTCTCTCTCTTTTGCTCTCTCCGTCTCTCTCTCTTTGCCAACACACATACGCTCATACATTACGCATACGACGCGTTGACGGCCTGCAAAAAAACTGAAGGAAAATAATAAGGAGAACTCAAAATGTAAAGCGGCAAATATTTTTGCGCACACACACACACACACATTTTCAAAAGTGAATAATTTAAAGTGGCTATACACAGACACACACACATACACACTCTCTCACACACTTATTCACACTCATATGTATGTGAAGCATTTCATTTTTAAGATTATGAGCGAATTGTGTTAGTCAGCCTCTGTCTCTGCCGTCCCCGCGGCAACATTAAGTGTTGATTGTGTGTGCGGCGCTCTATTAGCGACTGCCTCTCACCAGGGCACCAGCACCAGCACCCTCACCTCACCTCCCTCCCCCGCTGTGTAGCCACCCCCTCGTGGTGTCGTCCTCAGGCCGACTGTGGCTGCTTGCTTGGCTGACTGAAAGAAAAATCAAGCAAACTCAGTTCGTTGCGAGCGCGAGCGCGTCTGATGCTGATTCTGATGCTGATGCTGATGCCACAGTCAGTTCAGCCTGATGGCCCAGTTGAGTTTTTAGCATTTGATATTTGCATGCATATCGGGGCGATAAAAACCACACAATAGCACTGCATATACTCAACTGGTATACAACAAATACAAAAAACCACTACAACAACAACAACAACAACAACAATAAACACTACGCCCACGCGCTATCACAAAATACTCGCAAAAACCAAAAAACCAAAAATCCAAAACATGCATAAAATACTGCAAAAAACCAAAGTGCATTTCAACAACAACTACAACAACAACAATCAAAACACATTCACTAAAAAAAACCACAGCAACAAAGCCTATCGATTAAAAAATGATTTACACAGCCAACCACACAAAAATAATAACAGTGCACAAATGAAACAACTAAAACCCAAAAAATAAAAAATTAAATAGTATTAAACAACAGCTGCGCGTGATTTTAAAAATGGACAGAACAATGAATTTAACAATTTTTTTACTAAAACATTACAACACAATACAAAAATAACAAAAGAAGAGCATTATGCTATTGTATTTTACAACTGTTGTTAGAGCTCTTCTTTCTTCTGTTCGCCGAGTTGAAGTTGATTTTGACCACCTGCTCTGTTGTTCTATGTCCACATACCCTTTGCAGAGGCTATTTAAGTTTTTTATGGCATTAACAACGACAATTACCTTTCTATTCGTTTAAAAAATATAATATAATATAAAGTATTTGCATAAATTCTTGTCTATTCTTCTCAATTATTCTATACAAGAGTGGCTCTCTTTTAAATTAAATTTTTTATTTTATTTTATTTTAATTCATTTAACTTATCTGACAAAAAGAAGTTAGACTAAACTACTATGTATAACTTATAGCTGTCATCGGAACGATCAATCAAAATATTAAATATTTTATAAAAAGTTTTTTTTCATTTGTAGCTATTTGACGAAAACTGATAAGAAATGCACATAAACTTTAAATATTTATGCAAATTTCTACTTTAAGTTCACCATAGACAAAGAAAGTTATACATTTAAAGAATATAGTAATAGTCAACAAGAGTATTTAAAATTCGGCTCATTCTTTTTTCAATTCTTTTTCGTTTTCTGCAACTTTCCATTGGGTGTGTGGACGTAAATAGTTTTCAAGTTGAAAGGCATTTGGGAAAATGAAACTACTTTCAACTCTTATAAACACACATGTGCCCAAGAGTGAGCCTGAGAGTGTGTGTTTGTGTGTGTGTGCATGTGTGTGTGTTGCCACAATGTCCGGCTCTTAAGCAGCAAAGCTCCCAATGGATTGGCAGTTGCTTTGATTTGGTTAAGACTTGGTCATAAAGTTGGCAAGACCACAAAAACCACACTTCAATTGCGGATATCAATTTAATTTCAAATTTGAGACACAAAATATGTAAATAAATCAAATTATGATTGTGGTTCTTATTTTTTGAAGTGACTCGTTTGTGAATAAACGAAACTCGTGGACATAATTCACCGCACACTCAATATTTGTGCATTGAATAAACAAATGTAACTCTTCAGCTCTTATATTCGCCATAAATCAGTCGGGTTTCTTCTTTGTTTTAAATTAATAACAAATTTGTAATTGAAAAGCAACGTTTATTTTCGTTCAGTTTAATTAATTGTATTTATTCGTAAAATACAAACAATTCGCTTTTATTTAACAACGTTGGCCAAAATACGATTCAAGGCAGCTGCAATAATAAATTATAGCAAAATAAGAACATGTTATATTTTATAAATCTTTATAATATATGCATCTGTCTGTGTACATATAGAAATATCTCATCTAATAAAAATCATTATGCGTTTCCAGTCAAAATGAGTGAAATGAATAAGAAGTGAATATACATATCTACCAATGTGAATACTGCAAATATTGAAGAAGCCAACAAAGTTTCAGCTTCTGTTTCTGTTCTGTTTCTGTTTTCTGTGTTCAAGTGCCAAAGTAAATTGCTAAGAGCCATGAAATAAACTCTCAAATTAACACAAAAAAAAATCAACAAACAACAAAAAATACAACAACAACACTCAGACAAGCACGCATATTGCACGGATAAGGATAAGCATAAGGATAACACTCATCACCTCTCAGGATTAAAACACAAACATAAACACTCTACAATATGGCAGACACTGCCAATGACAAAAACAACAACAACAACAACGACGACAACGACAATGACACTGACGTCATTGAGGAAGAAGAGGAGACTACAACAACAACAACGAAGAAAACTTCACAATGGCGCAAAACGCGCTCCACAAAGGTGAGAAGAGCGCCCAATAAGCGAGGGCGGTCTCATAACTTGCTACAATTTGTAAGAAGACAAAAATGTAGTATTGAGACTATCTGGTGGATTAGAAAAGTATAAGCACAGTATAAATGAGATGGGTGGATAAAAATAGGATGGTTTTAAGCTTATGCACAGGAAAAATCCGGGTTTCCGGGATACAAATAATCCCAAACGGTTTCAAAATTTTGCTAATTTCGGAATTTGTTCAATTGAGTTCCAAATATGTGATTCAATTACGATTTTTCAATTTCGTCTCCGCAAATATTTTGATTATTTGGGCTCTATCCGAATTTTTTTAATAAAGTCAAGTATTTTAGGTTTTTTTGGACTATTTTAATGCTGATTGCCTTTATATCCGCATACAGTGTTAATTTATTTAGAAATTTATTCACAAATATGAAAAAGTATTTCTTAAACATTAAGAACCTTGCAATGTTATAAAAATACAGCCTATTTATTCAGAATTATTACATATATTCAGAACTTTCTAAGGACAAAAAAATGAAATAACACTTTAATATTCAATACATTTAATAAAAAAGCATTCGAAGATCCTAAAAAAATGTTTTGGATTTAAAGTGAGGTCACCTTAAAAGTACTTTCATAATTTCAATTGTCTCGCCTCGTTGACTATGAATACGTGTTTGCTAAATACAATATGAGTATTTTCTGGGGCTATTTAGATGCGTCAAGTAGTGAAAGGCAATCGCATGACCAGCGTACGCCCACTTCACTCAGCACTTGAAGCTGACAAATGCGACAGATTGAAAGTTGCCAAATGGACGACGGACAAAGATGTCGAAAGCGACGTCTCCGATCCGCTTTTTGGCGGCCAAATAAACAAAGAATTTATTTGTTGCTGATTTGTAGCAACAATGAATATATATACTCGCACAAACTCATATATGTATACTATATATATGTACATATATAAAACTTGTTGCTCTGAAAAATGAATATTTGAAAGAGACTTTTTTGAAATTGTTGCTAATTAAGCGAAGCGAATTTTGATGAGCTTTGCACTTGATTAACTATTAATGTGTCTAAAAATAAGCAGCTTCGCTTTGGACATTAATCAGAAAGGGAACTATGTTTGTATGTATGTGGCAAATGAAGGGAATACCCATAATGCATGCACACATACATTCATTTCTAAAAGGGGTATCGTTCTTAAAAAACTGACGCCCTTTAAGCAGAGCCGACGACGATGTTAGAAAGTTTCCAGGTCAGTGAATTTCCTGGTAGCTGCTAGCTGAGATGGATACTGTACTCGGATAGTAGCTGGAGCTCCAACCAGGACCTCTTTTTGTGTTGTAGCTGTAGGTGGATCCGAAAGGATAAAGGATAAACATAAGCGCACAATGGGCGGGCGGCACATTGATTATATGCTTGCCACATGGGACCCAATCTGTGGTAGCTGCTCCACGACGTGTTGTCGGGCGCATAAATTACTTTGACTAACAACAAGAGCAGCATCGAGAGGGGCATTAGGGGGGAAGTGGAAGTAAAAGTGAGAGGGAGAGCAACAGCTACTTAGGCATCCTTAAGTAACACTCACATTCACCATTCACCATTCACATTCACCTGTCGCTCGCTCGACGCTCGACACTCGGCGCACCTGCAATCAATCAAGCTGTAAAGTATTTATTAAACGATATTATGAGGTTTACCAGCAGATATGCACACACTCTTAAATACGAGTACACATATATATATATACAAACATATATGTATGTATAATAGGGTGGGTTAATTTGTATGGACCAAAAAAAACGCACCTTGCGGTTATCAAAATCGTAATCTACGGTGAATTCTAAGAAGATTTGCCCAAGAAACCATAGGTCTAAAACCATTTTCGAGCTTCCGATTTTTAACGAGAAACTTTGCGTATTTTTTTGTCATTTTAAACACGCGTAGATACCTAAGCGAGTGCATAAGAAATATATTGTTTCACTTAACATTTTTTCAAGAAAACTAAAAATTTTTAAAAATGTAACAATAATATAAAAAAATTAAATTTTATTTTTAAAATTTTTTTTTAAATTAAAAAAAAAAAATTTATATATAAAATTACAAAAATTGGCATTAATTTGCATTTGACCGTAAATTTACGCCCTTTCTAGTACCACGCCCACTCCAATTTTTTTTTCCAAAAATGCTCTGAAGTATTGAAAATATATAGTTCAAATTTCAACCCGATATCTCACTTAGCTCAAAAGTTACAGATTTTTGCCACCAACATTGGCAAAACAAACCGAAAATAGGTACAAAATGCATACAAATTTGGTACCATTTTATATGTATTTTGCATGTATTTTGTACCCATTTTCGGTTTGTTTTGCCAATGTTGGTGGCAAAAATCTGTAACTTTTGAACTAGGTTAGATATCGGGTTGAAACTTAAAGTACATAATCTCAATACATCAAGGCATTTTTTGAAAATAAAATGAAGGTGGGCGTGGCGCTAAAAAGGGCGTAAATTAACGGTCAAATGCAAATTAATGCCATTTTTTTAAATTTTAATTATTTAAAACTTTTTTTTAAATGTATAAAAAATTTTAAAAATAAAATTTTAATTTTTTATTTTATTTTTATATTTTTAAAAATTTATAATTTTCTTAAAAAAAAGTTAAGTGAAACAATATATTTCTTATGCACTCGCTTAGGTATCTACGCGTGTTTAAAATGACAAAAAAATACGCAAAGTTTCTCGTTAAAAATCGGAAGCTCGAAAATGATTTTAGACCTATGGTTTCTTGGGCAAATCTTCTTAGAATTCACCGTAGATTACGATTTTGATAACCGCATTGGGTCGAAAAAAATTGACCCACCCTAATGTATAATCACACGCCATCACACTCTCACACCTGTATACAATTTTTTTAATAGCTTCATTGTTTCTCTTAACAGGATTTCATTTCACTTAATATACCAACACACAGTGGCATGCATTATGTTTAAGCGCCAACACACACACACACACAAACACACATATATACACAAACAACAACAGTTGGTGCTGTTAGCTCTCCACCCTCCCCTCTCTGCCCTCTTACTGTGTATCATTACTGCCTTTTATTGTTGCTGCTGGGACTTCACTTGTTAACCCGACGTTTGCCTTTGCCCGGCGGCATTTTGGCACTGCCTTCAAATGAAGCCAACAACGTTGAGTTGACGTTACCAGTTTTGGCCCTGGCTTCGTTTCTAGCTTTAGCTTTGACTCTCTCTCTCTCTCTGGCAGGTAGTTTCTGCCTTTTTTTTCATGGCAGCAATCAAAAGCGATCTCAGTGCAAAGTTTCCGCTCCGTCGCTCCATTTCCCATTTCCCTTCGTTTCCTTTCCTTTCCGCATGCTGTATACTGTGCACTGGATTTTCTTTCTGTACTTTTTTTCTACCTTCATTTTGCTTTTCCTTACAACAATTTTGTTGTTTTATATTCTACTACTTCAGCTGCAAAATTCTAACTTTAGCTGCGTTTATTTGTTGTTAATTTCATGACCATTTTTATTGTTTAATGTGCTTTAAGAGTTCTTATTTGTTTCTTTCATTATCTCTCTTTCTTTCTCTGTTTTGGCCTGGCAATTTTATCTTTTAATTAAAGCTGACGCGTCTGCTCCTTTTTTATTTTATTTGGGGGCGATAACATCTACGACCTGCCCCACAAAAACAACATATGAGCATTTGGAGATGAGGTGCATTAATTAAGCATTTTACGCCGCGTGCCACGGCCAGCGAAAAAAGTTAAAACCTCAGCATTAGCATTTATTTTATTTTATTTAGCTGACGAGCATATAAAATATTTTGTTACATTCGAGTGCCCAACGAGCTGGGCGTGGCAAACTCACTCATTTAGGCCAATTAAGTTGCCAAAGTCAGGTTGGTAAGGGGCAAAGGGGCAGGGGCAAGGGCGCACTCATATTCAGGGTTCAGCAAGAGGCTAATTGATTTGAGGCTCTTTGGCCTCTTTGGCATTTGGGAATTGGGAATTGGGTGCCAGCTGAGGCGCATTGTGGCAATGAAATAAACAATCGCCGCTTAATTAGGTCATATCAAAGATGTTCTCGCTGATTTGCCACTAAAACTCAACATCATTTTTTTAACATTTAGCATAAGGAAAATACAAACAATTGCAATGTGCCTGAAAAAGATGAGTAAAGGTAAAAATGAGTCAACTTTCTGGTGTTTAGTTTTCCAAAAATAAATTGAAGAGTTTCATTATTAGATTCATTATAGATTTAAAATAGATTAAAGCCAGTAAATTTCTTGATAAAATTAAAATTGAAAACAGCGGATCAATAATAAAAATATATGTAAAATAATTATAGTTTCATGTTAATTGCTTAGTTATTTTCACCTTTTCAATACAATACAGAAACTATAAATTGTGCTTAGAAAAAAACGCAATTGTTTAATCTATTTGGTAGTTTATGAATATATTTACAAGATCTATTAAATAAACTATATCTAATGGCGAGACCGTGTGACTCAAATGCCATTATTTACCAATAAATCAAATAAATTTTGTTATTTGCCATATTCTTTTATTTGCCCATATTTCAGCATTAACTATACAAAAGACCATTGTATAGATATTTATCTAGACATGTACATATAGATATTAAGATATTTTCGTCAAAATACTTATATGCTAACGTTCTCTTGAACTCATCTCTCCTTTGTCTTTCATTTCTAGGTAAGCACCAGGAATTTACAGATCAATCTTAATCCACAACTCACTCTTCCGCCATTTGATTAGTAAGTAATTTCACCATCAATGTTAGTTTTTCGATTTATTCCAACATAAATGGCTTTGTGTTTTGCTTTCTTACTTGTCAAGTAAACGGGGCGGTTAGAACAGCGTCTATAGAATTGAAAATAAAATACATGTATATACAGAAACACGCACATGTGTGTGTGTGAGTGTGTATGAACAAGCAGTTATAAATAATTTCTGGCAAAAAATCAGCAATTTTTTCCGTTGATCTCCAAGTATAGCGCGTTGGCAGCTTGCCAAAGCGAATTGCGCATACGCCGTGTGGACCGGGCCAACATCTGTATGGGTTGTTGTAGTTGTATGCGTAAGCTTAATAGTATTGGTAGCAGCAGTTCTCCACTAGCTGCTTATGCTCTGGAGTGGTTGCCTCTTAAGAGCGCGACTAAAGAGCGAACAGCCAAAAAACGTTGCTACATTATAAATAAACAAACAAAGAAGAGAAACAAGAAATATTGAATGAGATGTTTATGTTTTGCATTTCGTGCTCGTATTTTGTAATTTTGCATTTGGCTAACTGTTTGCCATTTTGGCTGAAAGGTGTGCAGCTCGAGGACCAAGAAATCGTTCTGCCTGTTGCTGTCATCGGCGACGACAGCCTCGTGCATTAAATCAAAAGTTGAGGCTGAATGCGACTGTCCGTCTATCCGTCTGTCTGTCTGTTTGCCCGGCTGTCCAAGCTGCCAAATTGTTGTGTCATCTTTGCAAATTTTCACTTCACATTTTCATCAGCTGTGTGAGAGAGCTGCCTTTTATTGTTGTTGTTGTTGCTGTTGCTCTCTCTCTCATTAATTTGCGTCTAATTAGTTTTGATTTTTTGCTTCAATTGTCCGCAACAAGGACGTGACTTTGGCAAAGAACTTGGCCCACCCGCCTGTCATAGATCAAAGTGAAAAATGTCACCGAGTCAACGAGCACCAAATAAATATTAATATTAAATAGTACAAGTATCTGCAAATTAGTTTCTGCCCCGCAAACAGTTGCTGCGAAATTGACTGTCAGGCATCTTAAGCGATTTTCAATTACATTTTCAACTACACACATATATTGTATATACTTATAATGACACCCCCAATATGGCGCTGCTCCAAATATATATAAAGACGTCGACTTTCAGGGCTTGACCAAATTTGGAATCGTGAGGCGCCTCCGGCCGTGCAGTTCAAAACTTGGTGCAATAAACACAAAATGCGCAAAACAAAAACAAAAAGCCATTTGGCGGCGTTGTTGTTGTTCTTCTACTTATTGTAGTTGCTGTTCTTATTGTTGTTGTTGTGCTCATTGTTATGATTGTTGGCCATGTCGTTGTACTTTTAAAGCTCAGACAGCTTGGCATAATAAAACCAAATCAAGACGTGGCCAAAGTTGCAGCCAACAGAGAACACGGCCTGCTTGGGGCATGTGGCAAGGGACAGGGGGGCAAGGGGGCAAGGGGGCAAGAGGGAGCAATTTGCTTGTTGCACAGGCCGGCAGCGAGTTTTTCTTTGCCTTTGCCTTGGCCCAATGCCAAAAAGTGAGCACAGCGCGGTCCATGGAGCGCCCATAGCTCTGGGCCTGACACAAAAGGCGTCGAACTGTGGCCAACAAAATTTAAGACGCTTTTTTTGCCCAACAGCTGCTAAATGGAAAATTTACTGAACTGTTCCGTTTGTTGCATTTAACACTTTCGGGGCAAATAATAAGGCGCATTTATGTAGACCCAAATATGGTCTTAATGGAAATGAAAATGGCCGGAAAAAATGATCAACGACTTCTGCGATAAATGTACTTGACTCGCATTCAGGTCATTGGCGTTTTAAAATAAAACTCAGAACTCTTATGCTGTGCCCATTAAAAAGTGTTAAGTACTCGACGAACTATTTAAACTGGGTTAAGTTTGAGTTTGAGTTGCGTGACTTGAGCAAACGAGTGCTGAGCTTAATGGAGTCTTGTGTTATTTCAAACTCAACTCAAGTTAACAGCGTTATCAATTTTTATGAGGAGTCGCAACTTTGGCTAAACGGCATCTTGGACAATTCGAGCAGCTTACACTTTGAATTGTTGATCCTTTCTATACATCTATACATTTATCTGTAAAATCTGTAAGAGAATTTCAAATTCGTCTTGTTAAACAAAAGATATACTTGCTTGTTTTTGACAGCAATTTGTCCTCAAAGAAGCAATAAAATAAAAATATTATTAATATAAATAGAATGTTTATGACTGCATGAGATGTATGTACAAATATACTCCTTATGGAATATATATTTTTGCAGATATAAAAAATATACGAGTAAATAAATAAAATTATTACTTAAATTATTGCTTTTATTTGCCAACAAAATTGAAGCGAAAATTATTCAAACTCAGACAATCCATTTACAGATTGTAATAAAAAGTGCAGAGTGTTTTTTCATTCGTTTATTATTCAACATTTATTTGGTTTGCTATATATGTATTTCGATATTGTTTCGTTTAATTAATTTGATATTCATTGTTCAGCACTAACTACAGTACGTACAGTAAATGTTGTCGCATGTCTTTTTGGATAAAACCTTATGTTGAAGATCAGACACTTATGACTAACGTTATAAGGATTATATATTGTATATGGTATATATATATTGTATAGGATAGCTAAAACTATTATTGTTCGAATGTACGCGTTTATAATTAATTCATTAACTCATCAATTCATTGAATATAATTCATAAAATGTTTGTTTGGTTTTGTTTTGGTTTTTTCATTGTTTTTGTTGCCTTTTTGAATGCATTTTGATTATTCGATAATTCAATTTGAAATGTGCTTACGATATGGTTTAATTTTGAAACTTGAAATTTTGAGAAATCCCTTAAGTCCTTTATCAAAGGTCAAATGGCAAACATGCACTTGCCTTAGCCTTATGCAAGAGTGCAAGTTTGCAATTAAATTAATTAGAAAATCTGGGCAAAAATAACTTTGTTAAGCTTTGCTCATACGCATATCAAAATTTATACTTAGTTGCTTGCTGGCAGAGACTGAAACTTTCGTTTCCATTTGGTCAAACATCCGGCTATCAATTAGGCACACACACAATATGAACGAACATTTCTGCCACACTTTGAAGTTTTTGAAATAAATCCCTTTTTAGCAACCTCAACCTCCCCTTTTAGGCCATGTCAATTTAAATGTTTGCCCAGCCCAGGCCCTTGGCCAGGCCTATTGTAAAGTCTCTTAGAGAATGGGGTCAAGTGTGTATATGGCGCTCAAGTGCTCAAGGCGACAGAAACAGCTCTACGATACCAATTGCCAGCTTGGCCAAAAGAAAACAATAAACTGCCCTCCAAAAAAAAGCAAGAAAAACAAAAAGAATTTATATATTTTATATACATAGTGAATAAAAGAAAGCAAAAGAATTGTTGAGCAAAAAATGTGTGCACTGGAAATCAATAGAAACTAAAGCCATTTGCCACGCCCCAACGCCCATACAACGACACTTGGCACTTGGCAATTGGCACTTGGCACTTGCCACTTTTTTCCGCCACATTCGGTTTGAGCCGGATTTATTGTATGGCGACTCTTGCGCTCAAAAGTAGGCAATGAAATTTTGCACAGTCTCTGCCCGCTTAATGAAATGATTATAATAAAAAGAATTATTATAAACGCATTTAACTGAATGCAGCGAATATTTAAATGTGACCACAAAAAGTGTGGTCTGAAATCCAGTTAATTATGAATGAAAAATGCGCCAACGTGGCGCATTAATGAATTCAATTTTAATTCATTTTATTTTTTTTTGTTTCATATATTTAAATGCAACGCAGCAACGTTGCGAGTCAAGTATTAAGAGTGTATATATATTTTAGCCTTTTTTTTGCCAACTTTGCATAACTTTTTGCGCGATTTACTCGCATCCGCAGTCGAGTTCAGTTGTTGTTGTTACCACAGCTCCAACTCCAAGTGAAGCTGCAGCTCCAGTGGCGGCTTATTGTTCGGCAAAGTTTCATTGTGCATTGGGTGTATTGTGCATCCATGACAGCACTCCCAAGACTACCACCGTCACTAATTAGCGAGCAACCTAGTTTATCAGTTCTTAGCCAGAGCTCTATATAGTATATACCAACAACAGGCAGCAAGAGTCTCGTCTGTCGGCTCAACGGGTTTTCTTTGATTTGAGCTTTAAGTTTTGCACAGTCTCTCTGCTCATTAAATGGCAAACCAGACCAGCAATGCTTGACTTATGCCTTTGGGGTCGTCTCTCTCCCTGGAGGGGAGGGGGAGGGTGAGGGTGGTACCACCTTGGGAACCGTTAGACAAATATAATTTCATTGCGTTCAGCCCTCTGGGCTGGAGTTGGCTGACGTTGGAATGCGTAAACGTTGACGATTAACTGCGCCATGAAAATAAAGCAAAATAAAACGATTAGAACTAAATATAGAAAGATATCTCGCAACATGACGGGCCCTATCTATCTCTTTCTCTTCGCCTCTCTCTCTCTTTCTCTCTCCTTTGCTGTGGTTCCTTCTCCGTCTCAGATTCTGAACTCTGGCTGACTGTTGTTGCTCCTTCTGGCTGTTTTGGCCCGTATGCGAGGCAGCTACGTGGCACTTGGCCAAGAAGCGTACACTTTAGATTGCATTTGGTAGGATGTGCTGTAACTTGTGGTTCTCTTTCGTGGGTTGTGGTTTATCTCATTGCCTCAGTGCCGTACATCGTGCCCGTGCCGGGGCCAGCAGCAGCTGCAAGTGAAGAGAGAAGACAGAATATGATAATAATACTAAGTTTTGAGCTGAAATCTGAAATATTAGTATGTAAGTCAAAAGTTGAGAGCTTTGGGGAGACGGCATTAAAATAGCGCTGTGCTCTGTGACACAAAATCGTTGAGATATTTCACTGGTACAACGGAGAACTTCCAAACAAATCCCATGATGGCAGCAAAGTATAAAACGTATAAGCCGCGTTAACAGTCCGACTGTCTAGGATTTCCATACGTCGCGAGTGGAGCAACAGAAAGATGGAAAAGCAGACAGAAAGACAGGCAGATAGACAGAGAGACAGCTACAGCAAATTCCATCATCATCACACGCACACACACACACACATACAGGCGCACACATGTTGCATAATTGCGTTGCATGTTGGCAGCTGGTGTTGCACTTATAGTCGCATTTGTGCGCTGCATGTTGGCCAATATGTTCAGCAAACGCATTCCTTTTGGCAGCAGCAGCAGCAGCTACAATAAAAACCTGACAGACAGTGCGGGGAGGAGGGCAGGGAACATTGTTGAAGCATAAAACAAAGAGTAACAAAGAAAGAAAAACATGCACATGAATCAGAGCAAATGAAAATTGAAAAGAAAATGTGCATAGTATAAACGAAATTTAAAACGCATTTTCCACTGCGAAAAAGCCACTGCACGAAACTGTTGTAATATGATTCTACGACCAACTGATAAACGGACAGACTGACACACTCACGAACCGTAATTTTAAACGTTATTCCCTTTATTCATAATTGTTATTTACATAAATTTCATTTCATCCCAGTGCCAATAAAAAATATGCCTTTACGCAGCACTTGCCACATTTTTTATTAAGCATTTACAAATTTATAGTTTTTCATTTTAATATTTTATAATGGATTTACTTAAGCTTTAAAATTATAAACCATATCCAGATTTCTTTTAAATTGAGAATATGTTCAAAATATTCCTTTAGCATCTATACAGAGGTGGTCAAAAGTATTTACACAACGTGAATTTTTTTGAGCTTTCAACTTTGATTGCTTATTGCTGCTGCGTTGGTACTCAGATACCAAAATAACCGGTTACTGTCGTGTTTCCACATCTGTGCAAAAGCAAATGAGAGAAAAATTAGAAATTATAACTGTCCGGGGGATTAGCAAAGAAGCATTGAAGTGATACTCATCAGTTGTCAAAAGTATTTACACAAATTTATTTTGCGTCAAAATTATTTACACAAGACTTGTCTAATTTTTTTGTTGTTAAATATTGAATTGAAACAAAATATTTTATAACAATATTATTGACCCAACTAATGTCTACTAATACTGATTTTGGCATTAATGTCAGCTTGCAACTTTGCTAGTTCTGACTTAACCAAGCTAAGACCACGCTCAATGGCCAATTTGGACCAAATTTCACACTTTCAGCTATAGTTTCGACGCACTACCGATCTCTATCAATGTTCCTCTAGTTCCTAACGAAATCCCAAACATTTTCCATGATGTTAAGATCGGAGCTTTGTGTTGGCCAGGGAGGAGCCGACTGATTTAGGTCTTATTGGTATTCGACCCTTATGGCATTGAGCCCTGTACCGCTGTAAAATAAAGTCATACTAAACTAAAAATAGTCTACTACTGACATAAAAGCATGAACAATTAAGAAATGGAGATATCTGGATCGATTTGGCGTGCCCCCTATCGGTAGCAAGCCTCCAAAGCCATTGTGGCCCCGACATCCCCAGAGCATCGCTGTGCCACCACCAAGCCTGTTGATTGGTCGGGGTTACAACGGATTCAGAGGCTTGCTACCGATAGAGGGCACGCCAAATCGATCCAGATATCTCCATTTCTTAATTGTTCATGCCTTTACATCAGTAGTGGACTATTTTTAAAGTAGTATGACTTTATTTTACAGCGGTACAGGGCTCAATGTCATAAGGGTCGAATACCAATAGACCTAAATCAGGCGGTTGCTCCCTGGCCAACACAAAGCTCCGATCTTAACATCATGGAAAATGTTTGGGATTTCGTTAGGAACTAGAGGAACATTGATAGAGATCGGCGGCACCCCGAAACTATAGCTAAAATAGGTGAAATATGGTCAAAATAGACTATTAAGATTGCGCCCAACTTGGTTAAGTTAATACTAGCCAGGTTGCAAACTGACATTGTTGCCAAGGGCAGTATAACTAGACATTAGTTGGGTTAATAATATAGTAATAATATAATTTTTTTAAATTGAGTATTTAACATGAAAAAAAATTAAATAAGTTGTGTGTAAATAATTTTGACGCAAAATAAATTTGTGTAAATACTTTTGACAACTGATGAGTATCACTTCAATGCTTCTTTGCTAATCCCCCGGACAGTTATAATTTCTAATTTTTCTCTCATTTGCTTTTGCACAGATGTGGAAACACGACAATAACCGTTAGTTTGTTATCTGAGTGCCAAAGCAGCAGCAATAAGCAATCAAAGTTGAAAGCTCAAAAAAATTCACGTTGTGTAAATACTTTTGACCACCTCTGTATAATATTGCTATTAGTTTTCCATGTCAACTGTTATGAAAATATAAATGGGTTTCTATAACAACTAATTTTCTATGTTAAAATAGTCACGTTTGGCGGAAACTGGGGGACAGACTAACGCTAGGACTAAGGTAGGTGAGTTTCTTATCAAAAAAAAGAAAAGACAACAATTTCATACATCAACTTAATCATCAATAATCAATCTACTTTATAGACATTTAAATCATTAAAAACAATTTTAAAAAAGGATAAGAGAAAATGAATTTACTGGTTTCTATATATGACTTGTCAAAATTTCAAAGATTAAGAAAAAGCTCTCAGAAAAACTAAAAATTAGTTTATCCTTTTCTTTGATAAATTTTTGCTTTGAAATTTATTGCAGAAAATGCAAAAATATTATTGCACAGAAAGCTGTCTTGATGCATTCTATAAGTCTGGAATTTGTTTTCCACAAACTCCTATTACATGTGACTTTATTCAATTTGAAATTCAATCAACCAAACTTTGTCGATTGCATACTTGGAATTGTCAGTGGATTTGAATGGGAATTCGTGTTGCAATTCACAATTTCAATCGCTATCGTTATCTGTACGACTATCAGGTATAAAACAGGCTCATACAAACCCCTTTGAAACTGAATTCCTAGCTTGATAAAGTGTTTTAAGCCTTAATGAGTGTTCATATTAAAATTCCAGTAGTATTGTAGCAATTTAAAGTAGAAAATTACAACGATTGGTAAATTAATATAAATGATAAATTTAGGGTTGAGAGCTGTTCTAATTTTTTCCTTTTAACATAAACAAATTTAGAGTCTATGAATTTTTTAAGGTTTTAAAAACTATAATTTAAGAAACTTATTTTATTTATATTATTCCACTGTTTTGAAAGCATGCAGTTTGTTTTATGAAAAGTGAGTTTTAATCTCACTTAGTCATTTTTAGAGCTGATCAATGGATATCTTATAGTCGAGCACTTTACAGCACAGCATTTCCTTCCGCTTTAACTAGCAAATTAAGTGTTAAATTCAATTAAAAGTAACCGTAATTAAACTCACATGTCCAAGTGCAACGGTCGTTAATGGGGGCCTAGGTTAAACGACTCGTACTCAAAGTGATGTGAATACCGCATGAGTGCATTCATAAAAAGCAGCGAGTGTATTGAAATTTATTTGAGCGCAAACGCAAAAGGGACGAACAGGCAAAGGACACTCGACACACAGCTCTGTCCCCCTCTTAACGTGGCTATCAAGAGCTGGCCACGCGGCGGCTGTGGCAACGACTGACGAGTGGTGCCACCAACAACCACAGCTCAGATCCACACACCATACAAATCTCTAGTCGACGCTTATTTGTATAGAAATTCAATCAAGGGCTCGACTGGGCAGCATTCAATTAAACGCTTATCGCGCGCGTTGCAGTTGCCTTTGAACTAAGCGACCCCCTTGAGCCCAACAGAGGGTATGAAGTGGGGGATGAGCAGCAAGCTGAAGGGCTTTTTACTTGGGAAAGAGTTTGGCATCATTAGAAATAAATGGAAAGGGTTAAGGATAAAGCGCAGTCAAGATTATGAAACTCATTAAAAAAGTTTTTTGGGCAACATTTTTTTGAAAAGAGCAACAAACAAATAAGAAAGACTAAGGAATTTATCCTTCAACTTTCGAAATTGCAATAAAAATATGTTCAAGGACGCGTTATGTGCAACTGATGGCTTGAAGGACACAAAAAACACTTTATTTAAATGAGTTACAATATTAACAAAAATAGAAAAAAAAAGAAGGGAAAAATAAATAGAGCATGAAACCAAAATCAGCAGGACTCATGGCTGAGCTGCTGCAAACATTCATAAATTAGACGTCAAAGCCCAGAGCTTTGACAGCAATAATACACACTAACACACCCTAACACACACCCCAACACACACTCATTCACACCCATGTAAAAGTGTTAAAAATGAAACTGAACTTGCAGCTGAGACTCCGAAATGTGATCGATTGGGGCCAAAAAGTTTCTGTCTTCATTTGTTGGCCAAAATCTATTACCAACTTGAAAGCCAGAACTTAATAAATTGACCAATTGGTTGCGAGCACTTGTCATGGACTTCTTTTTGGCCATTAATATAGCTAACCGTGGCACAAATGCAAATGAGAGTTTAATTTCAAACTTTGGCCTGGCCTAAACCTCCCCAAAAAACTGGCCAAAACTCGAAGCAAATTGCCGTTGCGCCACAAAAGTCAATGAAGTGTTAAATGTCCTGCGGCGTTGACTGCTAAATTTGACATATCCTGCAGTCCTAACTCCATTCCTGCTACAATATATACTGGCCAATGGCCATGTGCCAAGTTTTTGTGGGCTTAACTTTTCGTCTTTTTTACGAGTGTTGTTTGCATTGGGCCAAAAACCCGTGACAAGCTGCGTGCTTTGTATCCATAATGCTACACACACAACTAAAACAAATAACGATGACGATGTGGCTAACACACACACACACACAGAGAGAGAAAGACATATGTACATACATATATAATTAAAGCAAACTCGCGGCATAAACATAAATCTCTGACAGCCGCCTCGGTCTCGACCCTCTCAACTCAACCCAACTCAACTGAACTCACATTCATTCATTCACTCATTCATTCATTACGCGCGAAATATTCATTCATACGCACCGTTGTACGTTGTCTTTGCCACATGGCCAATGCTAATGCTCAGATTGCTCGGAGGCTGTTGCCTGTTTACTGTTGCCTGTTGGCTGGACAAATATTTTGTTAACACGCACGTTTATGGCCAGCTTGAAGCGACTGCGAGTACGATATGTTATCCTGGACCCGTTTTCGCTGGCCGCTGCTATTCCAAAATTATGCGCCCGACTTCTTCATTCGCTGCTGGAATTTCACTAACGATGCAAAACAACGCGGCAAAAACTTTTCTCTTTTCGGGCCAAATTGTTCGTTAGCTGTTTCTATGTTGCGGCACTTGTGGCACACGGCGCGTATGCGTAATATTCTCAGCTATTTAATGTAAGCTTGCGTTGCGTTGCGTTGCGTCTCGTTCGACGTTTCTAACGCGACTCAGCTCGTGCGTTGGCCAAACTCCCGTCTTATAGTCCTGTTCTGCCGGGTAACTGCTTCGGCAAATTCGCAGTCGCATTCGCATTTCGCATTCGTCTCTCGGCTGCAGTCGGCAAAATTTTGTTCAAATCTTTTTACTTGTTGTTCGTTTTCTGTTTCTGTTTTTGTTTTTGTTGTTGTTGTGCATGCGGAAATTGTGGATTTGTGGAATGATGCAGAGGACTTTGGGCCATGTCCTCCCCCTCTCGCTTGTCACAACATCATATTGCAAACATTTAAAATTCGGCCAGCCACAAAATATTGACACTCAGCTAAGCCGCAATCATTGAACATTTCCCCCGCCATCCTCGAAATGTTCCTGATACTCCTGGTACTTGGTTGTTGACGCATTGGGCCAAAAGCCGCTGATGATGGTAATCAACGTCTGACGTCGTTTTTGGACATTGTTGTTGTTGTTGTTATTGCTGTTGTTTGTTGTTGCTGTTGCTGTTGTTGTTGATGCCGTCAGTTGGTGTGACAAGTGGCATTTCGAGTCGTCGTCGGCACACAGTTTGTTATTATTTAAATCAGGAAGTTGAAGAAATTTCCGCTCGGCACAGCAACAAATTGGCAGGCTGGCATTCTGGCAGGCCAACAGGCTGACGGCAACTCTATATAGAGCTCCTTCCCTGGCATCGTCCTCGTCCTCGACGTCGACGTCAACGTCGTCCTGGCTTCCGTTTCGTGTTGCGCAGCCGTTTCCCGTTTGAGCCAAGTTACGTGCCAGCCGCCGTCAAGTCAATTAAATTTTTGTTTAAGTGATTTCAGACGCCATAAAATATCATCAGTCTCAGCTTGAGACTCAGTCTCAGTCTCTGTCTCCGTTTCTGTCTCAGTCTCTGTCTCTGTCTCCGTCTCCGTCTCGGCCTAATGAGAAATCGATGTGTCCTATTCAATTTGTTCAAATCCAATTTGAGCATTTGGTCGACAACACACCTGGCCCCCAATTGGCATCCACATCCTGCCATCCTGGCTGAATGTCGGCCGGCATGACGCGCGCTTTTTAATGAGTTTTTATTGCGCTTCAGGTGTTTTGATTGCTGCGATTTTTTAAACTTGATTTACGCGCCTTTTTGGCCCACTATTGATTTTGCAATTAAGCCTCCTTCTGTTTTGTCTGAGATGGTTGTGGGGTTGTCTCAATTTCACAATGCATTTTGCATGTTTTCGCGTGTTTTGCGCATTTGTTTGTTTGGGAAAATGCCTTATAGCCAGGATGTGCTCGTATGTACACTGAGAGAAATATATGGCATTCTAAAATTTAATAAGTTTAAAGTTGAATTAAAATTGATTGTGTACTATTTTTCTCGAATTAAGTGTGAAACAATCTGTATAAATTTTATTTGAAACGGTTCAGTACCGAGCATTGCACAATTATTAAATGATCAAAAGATACTATAATTAAATTGATTTTATTTGTATTATCTGACGCGATTTTTATGTTATTAAACTAGTATACTTAATTTCAAGATTGAAACAAGTATATTACGGTATTAGTTTAAGACTGCCGTGTATTTAAACTGGTACGATTTGATCTTATACAGACTTAAACTAATCCCAAAACTTACTTAAAGTATCCCAGAAAAATCGTATTTTAACTTTTGAGATTGTGAAAAACGAACTGCAAATTCCGAATTTAAATTTTCCAGTTTTTGGGAAATTCCGAAGTCAGTCAGTGCTTGAGATCGCTTTTTACTTGAATATACCCTAATTAAGTAGGAAAAACTTGTATTTTTTTCTGAGTGCATGTATGTACATATGCATGCTGTCTCTCTCACTCGCTCCAGTTGTTTGTTTGTCGAGTATTTGAGTGTCCTTTGTACATAGCAAGTTTTATGCGCCGCATCCTGCGCTGGATCCGCCTATTTGTAGTTGTAGCAAGCGAAAAGCAAAAAGCGACGAGCGTCGAGCGCAATTTATGCGGTAATTGCTTTTTTAAGCGCTTCACATTTATCTTTTCGACACAAGTGAAATGAGTTTGCCTCCTGTTTTTGCGTGTCTTTGTCGATTTGCCTGCAATAATAATAACAACAACAACAACAACAGCAATCAGAACAACAATCATAAGAAGAAGGCACAACAAGAGTTAGCAGCGGTAACAATGGCAACAATGCCAAAGACTTTTGGCTTGAACTACTTACAATGGCATTTTTATGATATCTTCTTTGTTTTTCTTTACCCCTCACCCCTCCCCCTCCCCCACCATCGTCCAGTCACTCCCCCTTGAAGCATGCAATGGAATTGCCGACCAAGTGACTTTTGGCATTTCCATTTGTTGCTCTCGTAGTCACAACATTTTACCATAATTAATGAAACACAATGCAAAAACACTCGAAAATTCCATAGATAAAAATTAATTTCAACTTTTTGATTTATGCCTTCGACTTTCCTCATACATATGCATATGTACATACATACATATGTATATGTATTTATCTAAATGTGTGTTTATAATTATACAAATTTATGACCTCACTTTAAGTGGCTATAAAAGAGGATCTTAATAAAAGTGAAAACACTTTTGATTACCTTGCATTTTATAATAAGTAGTTTTAGTATACAACTTAAAACAGCTGCTTTCAAATAAACAGTGCTTGTCAAACTGAGGCGCCTGCACTATCCTCAAAACTGCGCCCGCTTACGGAGCGTTGCCACTTTTCAATAATTATACGAACAGAGCAACTTGAACGAACAACTGAACTGAATCCACAATCGGGGTTTAGTTCGTTTGAGCCACAGATAATATCGATAGTTCCTACCTCTAACAGCTATTGCGCGCTAAAATTTAAAAGGAAATTTCAAAAATCAATTAAAAATTAAATAAAAACAATTTCAAAAAAACAACAAAATCCAAAATTAGGTAAAATAATTAAGTTCATTCTGAAATTGGTTTGGTGCGTTTCGCTCTTCGCGTTGCGAAGTTGAGTAAAAACTTCTGGAAAAAATCGTAAAAATTCGAGAAAATTCCAACAAAAATTCTGGTAAAATTTTCAAAATTTTAGCTTTAAAATTGAAAAAGTTCATTTTTTTATGAAAAAACTCTCAATTTTGAACCTTTTTTTTTTGGCAGTCTTAAGGCTGCCACCTTTTTTAAGTCAGGGCTGCCAGATGATTTTTTTTTGGTTTTCTCACGGGAGAAAAGCTAAGTTGGCAGCACTGGCTGCTCAGTAGTAAAATTAAACCTGGTTTTCTTACAAAATTCCCCACAAACCTCGTCGTCGCTGTCGTTGTCGCTACCGCTGTTGTTTTCGTGCTGTTTTAGTAACGTGTGAGCATTAAACAATTGCGCTGGCTGCAAATTGTTAACCGAATCGCAAGCGGTACAAAACTCGGGTTTGTCGGAGAGCGACAAAAGTAAAAAATCACCACAACAAACAAATTTTGTAGGCCACAACGAATTTCGATTCGTTTTGTGTGTGTCACGCCCAAAAACACAAAACGAAAAGAAAGAACAGTAGATTGTCGTGCGTGTAGCAAAATTAAAAAGTGCAATAAAAACAATCATTTACAAAAAAAAAACTGTGCGGCAAGCGAATAAAAACGAGACCTTGATAATTATTGTAGGAGACTCCAAACACATCACATCAGCAAGCAAAGCAGAGAAAAAAACGCAATGGAGGTTAGTAGTAGTATTTGTTGTTGCTGCTGGACAAGATATGTATGGCATTCAATTGTTGTTGTTGTCACTTTAAATGTTTTTTCATTGATGTTTGCTGTATGATTTCATTTCATTTATTATTTGACAACAACAACAATGTCAGCCATTCCCTTTTCTCCCCTTCACTCAATTGAAAGGCAGACGGCGGCGCTTAATGGTGTATGAGTGAAGCGAACAACGATAACGATTACGTCAGTGCGCGCTCGCGGATACTCATGCTCTCTCTCTCTCTCTGAAGTTCTGGAGTTTGCGCTCTGGGCGTTTGCCTATGCTCTCACTCTCTGGTGTTAGTGTTGGTTGTAGTTGTTGGTATTCTGTTGATTATGTTGTTGCCATCCCATAGGGCTCGCTTGGAGTCGCGTCATTCTCTTTGAAACCCTATCCCATCCATGCTTCATTATCGATTCCCTTATACCGGCTATAAAGTAAATCTTGTTATTATATCATCACAAAGCCGCTTTCTTTTGCTTTTGTTTCTCCTATTATGTTTTTATGTATATTTCGCATATTTTGTAATATCATCAATTTGCATTTTATATAATTAACAGCTGTTCACTGCTGTTGTTTCTGTTGTTTCGCCGTGCTTATCAGCTCATGAAATTAATCATCACACTTTAATGACGTTAACGTTACCCAGTTTATGAGTATGAATTTATCGAAATATATTGAGTACAGCGTACTGACACATCGTTTATAGATAAGCGATGTTTGCCTTTGTTTCCATACTTTCAGATAACATTCTGATTATCCAAATTGAAATGTTTCACTTAGGTTTGATCCTAGCTAATTATTGTAAGTGTTTTCGCCCTTTTATCTCATGTTTAAGCCGCAATTTCTTGTCCCACAATTAAACCCTTTGAATGGACTCGCATTTAAACGCCCACGCAAAGCGTCAAAGCGCATTAAATGGTCTTTTGTGAGCTTTTAGAGCTGAGTACACGTAATTAATCGCCTTTATTTGAACCGTTTGACGGCCATCAAAGCAAAACATGAAAAGCCCCCTCTCGAAATGGGGGCAGCCGCAAAAGACCAGCGAGACAACGAGACAGAAAGAAAAGCAAAGAGCAACAACAACAAAAAATTGGCCATTTCCGGCATTTAATTGACGTTGTGCACACTAAAATTGTCGAAGACAAAACCAAAAAGAAGAAAAAATCAACAGCAAATAAAACTAGTTTGTCTATATATTTAGTAATAGTATTTTGTACGTTTTTATTTAGATTGAAAGTATGACTAAACGATGTGGATTATATACATGTGGTCCATAAAAATGTAATGAATGCAGCCACAAGTATGAATTTACATACTGAAATACTAGGTCAGTAATCCATTTTATTTATAGGTCAAAAAAAGGTCAGCTAAATAAGAAATGAGATAAAGCTAGAAATCAGAATAAATAAAAACGCTGCTCTCTTCAAGTTTGACGAGTAAATGCCTTTAACTTTAACTAGATAACGGAAGGCCAATGAATGCTTAATCTTATCTTGATAAAACTGACCATGGAGAACATGTGGGCTTCATCAGACGAGTGGAAAAATGTTTATATTAAATGAAACATGTCTTATTAAGTGAAAACCAAATAAACAAATTTCTCAAGGATAAAACAGAGTTTTTATTAGTGAAAGAAACATAAATGCAGATTTTTGATTTGTAGAACCTAAAAAAATTATTAACAATTCGCAGTTGATATTATAGCTCTCTTTCAATACGACTCAAAATCAAATCCATTACTGGCATACTAATTAGCTAACCTGATGTATATTTATACAGATATTTAGCAAAGAATCATCATTATCATCATCATCGCATACTAAAAACTTGATGTTAATTAAAAACAAATACACATAAAAACTCAAATAGATATGGAAGAAACGCAAATGCAAATAGAAATATTCAAAGAGTTGAAAATAATCATTTAACGTCATGACACTATTAAAGCTTTCATCTCGTTTCTTTTCCTGTCGTCTCAAAGTGTCAGCCAAACTTTTGTACATGTTGTTAGCCACTTAAATTTCGCTGTAAACAACATTGTCAAAAAACAAGAAACAAAATGAAAAGTAGAAGCATCTTAACGCTTTTCCACAGCGCATCGCCGTTGAAAGCCTGAAGTTGTTTTGGGTCGAAACTTTTTGGGGGTTTTGCGGCAATGCAAGTTCCATAGAAGGCAGCTGGTTGGGCAGGCATATTTATTACTTGTGAATTTGGCTGGCTTTATACATATTTTCATAAATTTCCACTTACTCATCTGACGATGGGTGGCCGGGGGAGTTTGGTGCGTCTTATAACACGCTCCGTTAACCGTTAACGTATTTGGCTGGGATGGGATGGGATGGGCATTACTTACTTCATCATTCGCTCAAACTTTGCATAATTTTCATTTATTACCGCAACCATTTTTATCTGCAGCCATGAAATCTGCCACATAAAGCGGCAATTTTTATTCCCAGGGAAGTGACTGGGCATCAGCCTCCAAGCCATGTTCCGGTCTGCACTGGATTCGATGCTGTAGACGGCAGAGGTTGAAGTTGGGTCTGGTTTCGGCTCTGTTCCAATTTATCTTACAAATTTAATCTTTTTACATAATTTAATGTATGGCTTTCATGTAATTACCTGCTCACGTCCTGCCCTGACGCGCTTTCCCCTCAATTCCCCTCATCTCCGGCGAGGGAACTTGGGAAAGTTTTCAGCTGCGTTAGCTGTCAAAAGTTGTGGACGTTTCTTACTTCCATTCATGCCACCATATGTTGCACATACACATACACATACACAAAGATTTACCTCACATTTTCTTTAATTAAATTCTCATTTTTTTGCCTTTTCTCCTTTAATTGCAGGTAAGTGTCGCAAGGAAGTTGCAACATGAGTGCATTTAAAGGCGTTCAGAACAATATAAATCAATTCCTTGGATGCAGCTATAATCTTTCAGGCTGAGTAAATTCTGTATTCGTTTATTCGAAATTTCCTCATCGCGTAAAGCCCAATTTACACGATCGGTTTCCGACCGACACTTTTTGACCGATGGAAAATGTTGCCATTCACATAATTCGCATCGCGTTCACATCATATGTTCGATGACAAACCGACGCTCTAAAATTTTGCGTGTTCACACGAGACCGACGATTTATTAACGTAAAGTGTCGGTCGGAAACCGATCGTGTAAATTGGGCTTAATTGTTATTTTTATAGCTCATCTAAAGTCCAGCTTGTAATTGTTTTATCACTTATTTGTAATGTATTGTTGTGTGTAACCGATTGCCTCACTGACTTATCAAGTGGTTGCCTGTTGCCACTGCAACACGCCCATGTGCACGCGATTTGCGCTGTGCGCGTTTTTAATCGCGTTGCATGCAATCGTCGCGTTTTGTGATTTGTGCACAAATCAGACTCGATTGCAACATCGTCGTCGTTGTGTCGTGTTGGCAATTGCAATCATCTCCAACTGTTGCTGTCGTCGTTGTGGTTGTCGTTGTGGTTGTCGTTCCCTCTGTTACTTGCCACACGCTTGCGGCCAAGTGTTGCCCAATTTGAGGGCAACTGCGCCGCGGCGTCTGTCTCTGTGTGGCATGTCTCGCAAGGCATTTGCATAATTGCCAGCAACTGGCAACAGGCAACAGAAACCACTCTAATTGTGCTAGCTGCAATTGCAAATGTCAGACGTGGCAGTTCTAACGACTCAGCAGAGTTGGTTTGGGTTGTGTTGGGTTAAGTTCATTGACCTGCCACATGCAACACGCACTAAATAAAAACTGTGCACGGTCGGTCGCAGTGACACGTCTCTGGCTTTTACCCAATGTTTAAACTACTTGATGTAGTATAAACAAGCCGCTTAATTATGGCCAGCCTTTGTCTGGCCCGTCTGTCTGTCTCTCTCTGTCTGCCACGCAGCGAGTCAACAACCACCGCCCAACTCCAACGGGTCTCCAGCGGCACAACAAATTTACATACACTCTTCCAAACATTAATTTTCATTTGCTTTGCATAAAAGCCTACAAAGAAATTTGTTTTCCTTTTTAAACAATTTTTTTTTTGTTTTGTCTGCAACGCAGACTGATTAACTTTCACTCGCAGTTCCCAACTATTATTATTGTGATTTTATTGTTGTTGTTGTTGCTGCTGCTCTGACAGCTCTGGTTATTGTTATTGTTCCAGAAAATATTCCTGGGCAATTTGCTCTCACAAATTTGTACATTTTTATGCAGACAACAATGACAGAGGTTAAAAGTGGGTATTATAATTGAGTAGATAACTTTGCTATAAGCAGAAGAAGACAACGTTGGCACTTACGTTAGCTGATATTACTATTTTAATATACAGTCGAACTTCCCTAACTCGAACTTCCCTAACTCGAATTTTCTCTAACTCGAACAAAATCGAGTGGCAATAGCGTTTACTGAGCAAATTTCATACAAATCGCCTTCCCTAACTCGAACTTCCATAAGTCGAAGTTCTCCTTAACTCGAACAAAAATATTGGCCCGTACTTCTGTAAGTCGAATTTTTCGGGAAAATCTCCAATAAAGTTTGAATTTTTTTCTCGTTTCTGTTATATGCTTTTATTATCGGCTCGTTTGAATATGTAATACTGATGTACATTAACATATGGTGATGGAATATGATAGAATATTGCATCAACAATTATTTAGGCTTGTGAAATTGCTATAGGAAAGATGTTCGAAATGTACTTCTTTGTCAGCACATCAGTGTACTAAAATTTTTAAAAATGTTTAAGGAAATATTCAAACTTATTAGTAGTTAAGGAATTTGAAAGTAAACCAAATAATTAAAGTTGCTGAAAAATGTGGTATGTCAGCAAAAACATTTTTCATTATATTAAAAAATGAAATATTAATTATGATGACATTTGAATCGGGAACTTCTTCCGGATACAGCAAAAGAACGAAGAAACCAAATTTTGAGAGTATCGACAGGTCTTGATCAAACTGGAATCCTTTTTTGTTGAAAATGACAAGAAAAATTTGCAATTTGGAATGTGTTTATGATTGAATGCATTTGCAGTTTCTTTTAATATACAAAAAAAAAAAAATTCCCTAACTCGAAGTCTCCCTAACTCGAACTTTTTTCCTGGATAATGGTGATTCGAGTTAGGGAAGTTCGACTGTATTATTTTAATAATCTTCTTTAATAATCGTCGATATCTACAGGCAAAAAGAACAAATTTTAATAAATTTGAGCTTGATAAAAGTATCATTTAATTGTATTTAACAGCTAACTACAGAGTATCTCCTAGTATAGCACCATTTTAAATGCCTTTTTTCCACTTGTTTTTTTGTGCACGCCAAAAATGCGGCGACGTGACAAAAGTTTCGTACTTAAAATTCAAAGGCAAATGCAAACTACATAAATTGTGCACACTTCATGACGGGCACGCCTCCTTTTCCCCTTACAGTTACGCCACTCCACAGGCCAAAATCCCCAAGGCAGTCTAAGAGAGGGAAAGGCATTACTTAGTTTGGATGCTGTTTGGCTGCTTATTTGACATTTTATTGATGATCTGAACAGGAACGACATCAAGAAATGCGCTGCACGTTTCTCATTTTGACTCAAATCGAGCAAAAAACTTCACATCATCCAACAGAAGACAGCAACAACAACAACAACAACAATTGACAACGCACTTGGCTCTATAATAGCCACAGACTTACTTACGTCTGGATATAGCTTACTAAATTTCACTCTTTCTTTTTCTTGCCATTTATTTATTTATTTATTTTTTGCCAACATCTGTGCAAATGTTTGTGACAAATCGAACCGCAACTGATGAAAGTTTGCCCCAGTCTCTCTCTATCTTTCTCTTGGCTTGTGGCAAGTGTTTTTTTTAATGCCATTAGCTGTTTTTCATTGTTGTTAATTTGCAACTTGAGTGCAATGCCAATGCTAAGGCCAATTGGCCTTTGTTAGCCAAGATAAATATGTACATACACTTTTATATATATAAATGTTTTCAGTCATTGCATTCGTTTTTGTGCGTGCTCAATCAGGCGACAAACCATCAGATGCGAATGCATTCAAACGGCAAACTGCAAGTTCGAGTTCGAGTACGAGTATCTGTGTCTCAGCTTTCAGTTTCCCGCACTCGAGAATGACCAATGTGGTCTCAACTTTCTAGCCAAACGACTTGCCCAGGGCCAAGTTCTCTTTTTACTCTTTTCTATTCTATTCTCTTTTATTGTCATGGGATGCCAGTGCTGTCAGTTGCATTGGAGCGTGCCTTTTGGGTTTATTGCTGCTGCTGTCGAGGCATGCAAATTGCATAAAATATTGCCCTGCTGTAAGAGCATATTGCTGTTCACTGAATATGCTAGTTGTGGTCTACCAAAAAGGGAGGAGGAACGCCAAGAAGAAGCCGATGAAGAAGCCACTAAAATGATTTTCAATGTTTGCAGCACTTGAATGGGCCAAATGCCTTTATAACCACTGGGATTTGTCAGCGCTTAGGATTTATGATGGAATTTGCATTTCTAAACTGTTATAGTATCTCAACATTTGTTCTACAAATCCCTAGCAACCCAAAAGCAATTGGCCGATTTTCTGACACCAACTTATGTAGCTTTTTAATGCTTAAATCTTTTTGTGGGATTTCATAAGATGTAAAATTTATTAAATTTAATTAATTTCATTTGTAAATTGATTCAAAAGGCGTAATGTATAATATTTATCTAAAAATGTTCCAACTCTTATCAAAAGCATTTGTCATTAAAATCCTATGAAAGTCTCTGTATTTTATAACAATTGTCGAGGTCTCTTTCTGCATTAGTTTCGCGCGCTGGAAATTGTCTGCAACGCACATTAATTTTTACTGTAATCCATTTGCACACATCGCACCTTTTCCTCGTAGCAATTTCCCTCATGCTAATTGCAGATTTGTCAGTTGGCCATAAAACTAGCAAGAAACCGCTGTAAGATAATTAAGATTTTTCGGAATTTCCTGCCATGATTGTCTCAAGTGCTACAATTTCCTGGTAAGAGCATCTGCCAACATCTGGTGTGCGCATCCTCCACGCTGATGCGAACTTCCTACTTGGCCATATTCGGTTGTATTTGCACATTTCCAGTCATTAGTCATTAGTCATTAGTCATTAGCGGCTGTTGCCTGAGCCACTTTTCACCTGGGCTGTGTAGACGTTAGGGGGCAGGCATTGAATTTTCACTGATTTTCCGCTTGGAAAACGTGATCTGTACTGAGGCTCGAAACTGTTGTAGCGCTTAATTAAATCAGCTAAGCACCTTGGCCCACTTTTCCAGTGGTTGCTCGCCGGTCAAAACATTCATCTCTGTCATCCCACAACAACAAACAAATGTGCAAATCACCGAAAATAGCAAAAGACATGTTTTTTTGATTTTGTTTTTCGATAACAAGTATTCACCGCACACACACACGGATTTTGTGGGTCGCATTCGGCACCTGGTTGGTTGGACTTGGACAAGACAAGAGTATCGGGCCAAGTGTCTCAATGTGGCTCCCGTTTCAAGGCCCGTTGCAATTAATGAGCCAAATCCACTTCACTTGGCTTCACACACGATGCGGCAACACTAAATAGCTTGCAGATTGTGTGTATCTCACATCGTTGACAACTCTGCGCCTAACGTATCTGTCAGATACAATATACATTTCGTTGCGCCACCTTGTTTATGGTGTTTACGGTGCATTTGCATGGTGGGTGCCCCTGCGTGCCCGTTAAAACTTGTTGCAGATACTCTGTGCAACAAGCTGAGTATATCTGACTCTCAGATACAAATGTATCTTTTAGTTGTAGCTTAACTGCTGAACGTTGTCTTTAAAATAAATGTCCATCAAGTTAGCTAAACATTTCCGAAAAAAACAACTTTTAAGGGATGGATAATTTGCCGTTAATTATCCGTAAATTATTCGTGAAAAAATTAATTTTGCCGCTCTTTTATTTTAAAAAAAAAAACCAATGTTCTGCTAACTTGATATCAAGTTAGCAAGACACTCCCACAATTTTGAGAATTTTTGAAAACTTTTTATAGTGGAATTTGCCGTTAATTATCCGTAATTTATTCGTGAAAAAATTAATTTTGCCGCTCATTTATTTTTAAAAAAAATAGTGTTCTCATGTTTCAAGTCCAATCGATCGTTGCTGTAATTTTAACATTGGACTGTTATGTTAACATTTCTGGTATGTAACATAACAGCTGAATATACAGTCAAACTTCCCTAACTCGAATCACCATTATCCAAGAAAAAAGTTCGAGTTATGGAGACTTCGAGTTAGGGAATTTTTTTTTTTAATTTTTTAAAAGAAACTACAATTTTATTCATTCATAAATACATTATTTTAAATTGCTAACTTTTCTTGTTATTTTCAACAAAAACTGATTCCAGTTTGTTCAAAACCTACCATATTCTCAAAAATTTTCGTTCTTTTGCTGTATCCAGAAGAAGTTCCCGAATCAAATGACATCATAGCAAATTTTCTTTTTTTAAAATTATAAAAACTCTTATTTTGCTGAGATACCACATTTTTCAGCCACTTTCGAATTCCTTAACTAAAAAGTTTGAATATTTTATAATTTAATTTAATAATTTAAATAATCTTGCGCTGCTACGCTAACAAAGAAGTACATAAAGTACGTCTTTCCTAAAGCTAATTTACCAACCTATGTAATTGTTGATGCAATATTCTATCATATTCTATCACCATATGTTAATGTACATCAATATTACATATCCAAACGAGCCGGTAACAAAAGCATAAAATAGAAACGAAAAAAAATTCAAACTTTCTTGAGGATTTTCCCGAAAAATTCGACTTATAGAAGCACGGGCCAATATTTTTGTTCGGAGCTATGGAGAAATTCGACTTATGGAAGTTCGAGTTACGGAAGCAGAATTGTATGAAATTTGGTCAGTAAACGCTATTGCCACTCGATTTTGTTCGAGTTAGAGAAAATTCGAGTTAGGGAAGTTCGACTGTATTTATGTGTTAGTATAAAAAATTAAAAAATTTGAACATTTGTGAAAATTAATTAATTCCACAAAAACGGGTTATGTTAAATACCAGAAATGTTAACATAACAGTCCAATGTTAAAATAACAGCGATCGATTTGACTTGAAACATGAGAATATTAGTTTTATTTTTTAAATAAATGAGCGACAAAATTAGTTTTTGCACGAATAAATTACGGATAATTAACGGCAAATTCCACTATAAAAAGTTTTCAAAAATTCTCAAAATTGTGGGAGTGTCTTGCTAACTTGATATCAAGTTAGCAGAACATTGGTTTTTTTTAAAAAATAAAAGAGCGGCAAAATTAATTTTTTCACGAATAATTTACGGATAATTAACGGCAAATTATCCATCCCTTAAAAGATGTTTTTTCCGAAAATGTTTAGCTAACTTGATGCACATGTCTTTAAATGATTTGACTCAAAAACAATTTCATATTAAGAATTGCAGATATTCCATTAGAAAAGTAACTTACTTTATCAACTTACAGATTATTTTAATTTTAAGACACAGATATTTTGCAGTATGGAAGTAATTAAGTTAAGCCTAACATTGAGATGCAAATGTATCTACAGATTGTTTTAATTCTTAGGTTTGCAGATACTTGGTATTTAAACCTGAAATACAAATGAATTTTCTAGCTAAAAACTTGTACATTTTTCAATTTGATCTTTTGATTATGAGTGCATTGAATGCTCGCAGTATTCTTTCAACACTTGTTTTTCCCCATTTCCCACTTACGATTATATTTATTGCTGCCTGTTTTTTATCTGTTTGCGAGTGCGTGAATCTCTCGAGTGCCATGAACTCAATTATTTTTGCAATTATATTTCTTTGTGACTTTTACAGCTGAGCTGCGGGTTGTGTCAGTGTCAGAGCTGCGGCTTGAGATTGCTAACTGACTTTACGACTCTATCTGAATCCAAAGGGGGGAGGGGCGTTAGTTTAAAGTATTGGAGGCGCCTCACACAGGGGCAAGTTTTGAATTGAAAAGCCATTCACAAGTTGAGACTTTGCTGCGTCATTGAAGTTCTGAATGGCCTTCCATGGCAACTGTTCTCTCAATTAATCAAGTCTCTGCCCTCAATTGAAATGTCAACACACTCGGTACTTAGTGAGTTGTTCTGTTTGCTGCCGTTAGATGCGGACTGACAGACAGAGAGACAAACAGACAGACAGACAGAGAGTAAGGCTGACATAATAACGCGGTTTGCTCACTCCAACTTCAACTCCAGCTCCACTCACTTTAAAGTGGGTCAATCGAGAGCATTTAGCTGTACTCAGATACCAAGTATCTTGGCAGCATCTGCAAAACTTATAGCCAAACTTGGGTACACATTTGAACATGGCCATTTACGTGAAGTAAATTGTTTGCTAGCCAACACACAAACACACAGACATACAGAGGAGTAGCTGGAGTTGCTGTTAGCTGTTGTTGTTGCTCTTGTTGTTGTTGTATTCCTTATGTTTGAGAAACCGGTTTCACTTAAATGGCGCACTGAAGTTGCAGCCAAGAAGTACGAAAAGTGGTTTATGTGGTTAGTCTCGCTTCCTGGCGCACTCGTCATTTTAGCTGCTCTTTAAGCTGCCCTCGAAAACCAGTTTTTGATCGTCTTTTGATTTGGCTTTTGCCTTCTTACCACTTTTGCTACCATTGTCGCTCCCGCTTCACTTGGGGTTCACTTGGGTTCGACTCGGTTCGGTTCAGTTCAGTTGGTTTGTTTGTTTGTTTGGGTCACGCTTTAATAGAACTATGAGGCTTCCCCCTTATGGTCGGTCAGTCAGTTGGTCGAGGGCCTCTACAATTATTTTCACGTAAATTATAGTCTCTTACCGCAGTTTGCTTTTTCTTTCACGTTATCGTGTCTGCGACTTCCTGCCCTTTGTCAGCTTTTAGCCAAGTTAGCTTCACCAAAATTTATCTGTGTTTGACTTTATTTATTTAAGCTGTGTCTTGGATTTTTATTTTAATTTCCAATTGCGAGCTATAAATCTCAGCTCATTCTGTTTTGGAACAGTGAAAAACCTGCGCAATATTTTCCCACAGCTGAGAAGTGATTTCAACGGCAACAACAACAACAAATCAATCGTTGGGGCTTCAACTTAGCATGCTTTGTATTTAAATACCCATTAAGCGTTGACTTCAAGGGTATGTTGTATTGCTTGAAGTGTGAATAACTTTATGAATTAACCTTTTATAAAAGACTAAGAGTTAGAGCAACAAAACTTGACAAGAAATATTTGCCAGGTTTCCATCCGATTCGCAATTCCAAAAAACTGCACCACATTCACAGATTTTAAGGTTTTTTTATTTTAAATATATCTACTAAATTTCATGAAACTCCTTTCAATTTGTATGATAGTTATAGCTGCTTAAATTGATTATTCTCGACATTATCGTTCTTATAGTTTCTTTCTTTTTAATGATTCTACTTAATTTCATCAACATCTGTTCAATTCATATGATAGTTATGGCTGTTTTCATTGATTAATGGATATCTCGCAGTCGATCACTTTCGACTTGTTGCTTATTTATGGCCCTTTGCCCTTGTCGTTCGTTGGCTTGGCTTCGATATCATGCCCAGCGCTGTGGAGTGGAAGTCATTTAAGTGCAGACAGCGTCGTGCCACACTCGGTTGCCCCGCAGCGTAGTACAACTGGCAACTGGCGGCAACTGGCCTGCGCCAGAGCTTTTAATGTATGCGCCTAATTTACATTGCCACCGATTGTCGATTACGCCAACTCGAGGAGAGTCCGAGAGTCAAGAGTCGAGAGACGAGAGACAGACTCACTGACTCACTGCACTGACTGGGCAACAAACAGTCAACTGACTCAACTGAGTGGCAGTTGCGAGTTGCGATTGCAGCTTTTGGCTCAAACCGCGCGCGCGTCAAGCAAATGTTGCACGAGCTGTCGCGACTTGTATTGTTGTTGTTTCGTTTGGTTTTGGTCTGCACCTCAATTTGGTGTCTGGTGTCTTGTGTCTGCCGTGTGTTGTGCCAGTCTCTGTTGAGCACCAGCCACAGTCGCGTCGAGTCATCAGAGTCGTCAGTCATTCCATAGTCCATCAGTTTTGCTTACGAGCTTACGTGCATAATTGGATTTGCATTTTTGTTTTGTTATTATTATTTTGGTCTTTTTCTATTGATTTGCCAGTGGCATAACTGCACGCCATGGAGAGCATTGTGCCTGTGGCCGAGTTCCAGAAGATCAAGCTGCGCCCTGTGCCAAAGGTCAAGCGGCGTGCACCGCAGCCGCCATTGAGCCTCAAGTTGCTTAATAAGAATGTGCGGTCCAAACAGCTGCAGCTTCAAGCCAAGATCGGTTACTAATTGAGTTTCTTCTCTTTCTGTTTTACAGACTTCGTCCACCACAAAGACAACGACGCTCACCACGCCGGCCAAGTTGTATGGCAAGGATCTGAGCGAGTACGATGACGTGGATGTGGAGAGTCTGTTGGCGCAGCTGTCGCCCGAGGAGATCACCATTCTGGCCAAAGAAGTTGATCCCGATGTGAGTAAATAATGTTCAAATCTGACTTGCAATCAACTCAAACTTTACTTTTTTAGGACAACTTCCTGCCGCCAGATCAGCGCTGCAGCTACGAGTGCACCAAGGATGCCACCGGGCCGCTGAATCGTAAACAGCTCATTGAGCACATCAATAAGCAGGCCATTGAGACGCCCGATCAGCCGGAGTTCGAGCCCTATGTGCAGGGCAAAGTGCGTGGCAAGAAGTGGGTGCCACCGCCGAGGGATGCGCGTGAGATTGAGGTGGAGGAACAGATTGCCATCGATATGGGCGAGGAGTATGAGCATGCGCTAAACGACGCCACGCAGGAGGAGATTATCGACTTGGCCGCCATTCTCGGCTTCCACTCGATGATGAACCAGGATCAATACCATGCCTCGCTACTGAACAAGGGCCAGCCCGTTGGCCTCGGCTGGGATGGCATCACAAAGTCCACAAAGGAGAAGCTGTTCCCCATGGATCCGCCCAACAGCACAGATGTGGAGGAGTCGATTAAGCGCGTCAAGGATGATGACTCCAAGCTGATTGATTTAAATTTGAATAACATTAAGGTAAGTTGCAAAATTAAAATAACCAGCAAACAACATTAAATTAAAATAAATAATGATAATAATTGAAATATTTTCTCTACATAGAATATATCGGATGAGAAGCTCGAACAACTTATTGCCGCACTGCCTCAGAACGAACATTTGGAAGTTCTATCGCTGACAAACGTCGGCCTGACCGATAAGACAGCTCTCCTGCTCGCCGAAGCGATCGAGAAAAGCAAAACCCTGAGAGTATTAAATGTTGAAACGAACTTTATCAGTCCGCCCGTAATTGTCAGGCTGGTGCAAGCCCTGCTCAAGTGTCACACCATCGAGGAGTTCAGGGCCTCCAATCAGGTAAGTTTCGTATAAGTTTTGTGTAAGCCATCAACATTTTAAAATACTCTGTGTCTATTCCCAGCGATCTGCGGTGCTCGGCAACAAGATCGAAATGGAGATTACCAACTTGGTGGAGAAGAACCCGTCGCTGTTGCGACTTGGATTGCATCTGGAGTTCAACGATGCCCGTCATCGTGTCGCCGCCCATCTGCAGCGCAACATCGACAGAAGTAAGTTGGCCGTTGCCGCATTGGCAACACTTCATTTCCCCGCAACATTTGCAGGTTATCAGCGTTGGTTCAACTTGCAACTTTGTTTGCTGCTCCACTCGCTAGGCTCGCGATATTCCCCTAAAAAATAATAAGACCCCTGATCCCATATAGTTAAACACATGTTTAGGTATCTTTTTTCTTTTAATTATGAGCAAACTCGTGTATACCTTATTCGCGTTTAGGTGAATTGCAACAAGGTACGTTAGCTTCCCGCGCCGCCGCCACATCGCCATCGTCATCCCCATCAGCATCTGCATCAGCATCCACATCTCAATCATCTGAAGCCACCATCTCACCCACAAAGGCCAAGAGTCTGACTGCCTTCGAGCAGTTTGTCAAGGCCCGCACTTGGACTAATGCAACAGATTCTGATCATGTTTTGTCATCAGGGCGCATTGTGCGCAATCTACAGGTGGCCACAGCAGCCTCTTCATCGGAAGGAGCAGCAGCCGATGGTGTCCATGTGGAAGCCTCCACATCCTCAGCTGCCTTGAGTCTCTTGCGTGCTGGCAACGAGAAGGAAATCTAAATCTTTCGTTCCCTCAAATCGCGTTTGGTAACCGAAAATGTAGTTCTTCTGTTTTCCCCCCTCTTTCCTGTTTCTCTTCTCTTTTGTGGTAACCACCAGGTAAAAGCGTTCGTATCGTTCGTGACCCCCATCCGACGTCTTCAAAGCCGTTCAGCCTTAACATCAGCATCTGCTCACTATCGTTATCGTTCACGTTATCGTTATCGTTCACGTTCTCGTTATCACCTCTCGTTTCGTTGCGTTTCTCGTTGCTTACTCGTTAAGTCACCTCGACTTGTCTCATTTGTTTGCGTCATATTTATATAAGTGGAGCTTATTAAAGACCAAATTGCTCACTCACCTCATCAACTTCATTATCAGCAGCGTCTTAACTTAATATATATATATATAAATATTCAGACACGTTCTTCAAATCTCTGATAACCCAAAATCGATGTAATTGAAATTTTCAAATGGAAAAGTATTTAATAAGAGATAATAATAAGAGATTAATAAGCAATTGTCTTGAACAATTTTAGAGATTTGTCGAACACACCTGTTAATCACTTTTACTTAATTTAGTTAATCAATTTGCTAAGTCAGTTTTATATTTTAAGTCAGAATTATGAATCATTCTTCCCTTCGGCTTCCCTATCAATCACATATTGTTTGTATGTGTGTACAGTTCCCCCTAGAGAACTTCCACTGTATTTATCTGTCTCGTCGCTCCTTGTTAGTTCTGTTTCGTGACTTGTAATTACCATAGACAGACATGTCTATAATATGATCCGATAAATTGCATTATTAACCGATTATTTGTTATATTTAAAAACAAAACCAAAATTGATCAAACTGTCCTCTGTGTATATTAAACAACTGCAACCCAACAATCAATCAACCCACCAATCAACCAATTAAACAACCAACCAATCAACCAACAACAACAACACAACGAACTGAAGTTTTCCGCGTGCAAAAACTAAAACCGAATTTGCCCAAATTGATATTGCCCAGCAACATGGAGATTGAACGTGAGCTGGTCAACAGGTCGGGTTATGGTTCGGCCACGCCCTCGCCAACGCCCTCACCATCACCGTCGCCACAGCCGCCGATCGACTATGATGTGGAGGTTGATCCCGACAACATGGTCATACGCGGCGGCGGCGATGCCTACGATCCAGAGATCGATCCCGATAACATGGTGGTGCCGGGCAGTCGCGCCGTAACGCCCAACTACGACGACGAGGGCGTCTATCAAGCGCACACGTGAGTCACTGAGTGAAGCCAATCCACCACAAACACCACAGCTACAACCACCATAGCCTCCAACACGAGCACACAACAACAACAACAACAACCACAGGAGCGGAGTCCGCCCAGAAACACAGCCATACAACAATCAAATGTACAGACAGTCAAACAGCAGTCGTATAAACCTCTCACCTCTCGCCGCCTCACCTGCTCCGTTGTAACGTTGTTGTCATTGCCCTATCTCTCTCTCTCTCTGTGTCTTACTTGACCCATTGTGTTTTGTGTTTTTGACCATGGTGTAAAGTAAGCCCCAAACAAACTCAACGTCTTGCAGACCAAGAACGTGTAAATAAAACTCTGAAATCAACACACAAAAGCCAACTTGTAAAATGCTCAACATTCATCGATATATAAGTAGATGTTGTCATTATCATATTGATTCATATTGTATATAACTGGGACACGACCATGACCACGCCCACAATCCATCAGCATCAGCTGTGCTACTAACCCCCCGCCCCTGGAACAGTGCCCCAAAAAACAAATCTTCTCTTCAGCGGGCCGTTCTACATTATCAGTTTTTGTATCTGTTTTTTCCCCTCTCCGTCTACTTTTTGTGTCCCCAAAACTTTCCTGTTGACACGACAGACATACAGAAATGGACAGAAAGTCAGAAAATCGACTCAGTTTCAGATTCAGATTCAGTTTCAATGCGCTTTACATAATATATTTCTTGTGCTTCTCGTCTATTGTCATTTGTTTTATGTGTATTCTTTCTCTCTTCCCATCTCTCTGTTTCTCGTTTACAGTAAGAAAAGATCTTGAGTTACGCCTGCAGTTCAGATTTTTCAATAATCTGCATAGAAAATCAACAAGAATTCAATAGGAGCCAAGCGAAATCGAAATCGCAGTTCAAAATGAAAGAACAACTAAAACTATATAAAAAGCAAATCAAAGCAACTAAAAACTAAACCAAATTTCTAAAGCGTTTTGTAATTACATACAATTAAAAAAAAAGAAAATCAAAAGTTTAATCGAAATTAAACGTGTAAAAAAAATATATCACAAAAATATGAAAACTATCTAAAAATATGTTAGAGAGACCAAGAAGTAAATAATATAAACTATATACACATACATATATACACATATACATATTTATAATGCGCAGAACGAACCACTGATACATACATATATACGAGTATATGTATATGTAAATATATCTACGATATAAAATAAAAGAAATGATTAAAAATATATAGAGAGAAGATATATTTGAAACTGATTTACGACAAAAGTCAAGGCATCTAAAACCAAAACAAAACCAAAAACTCTTTAGGCGTAATGTGTATAATTTTGTCTAATTAATTAACACAGGTATCTATAAACAATCTATGTAAATTACAATGATTTTTTTTAAATAAATAATTTGTAATCATGTTTGCAAGCGTCGACAATGATTCGCCTAACCCAAAAGCATTTTCGAATTGGCTCCGATATATATGTATCTATAAATATATTTATATAGCGACGCGCTTTTGCAATTTAGATACAATGCGAATGCAGTTTGCTGTAGTCATAAATTCAAATCAATTAAATCCTTTAACTCAAAGACTGTTAGCGTACTGATCTTTTTGTACTACCCAACAAAATCATCTTGTTTTTATCGATATCAGTCATGCATCCCCCAATTGCGACTGCAAATGCATTAGATTTATCATAATTTTGCATGTTTATTTTATTATGTTATTATTATTTAAGTCCCTTGTTATCTTTGTGGCATGCAACTCACACACACCTCACCACCTTAAACCCCTCCAACTACAACTAAAATTTCCATCTGCTTTTGTTAATACTTTGATTGAAAAGTTGCTACCAAAATCTACAGAACTCTAATGAACTTCTCTTCGTATAGGAATTAAACTGCGATGTACATTTTTAAGTGAAACTAAAAATCGAAAAACATAAATACAACCCCCAACAAATAACTGCAATAAACAATTACAAATAAATCAATATAAATGTAACACAAATAAAGTAAACTTGAAACTTCAAATGCCAATGCAAAAGCAAATATGAAAATATGTTTATGCTCTTTTATAATTCAACCGAAAACCAACAACAACCGCAGCAAAAGCAGTGCCACTACAACAACAGCAACAACAGCAATGCCAAAACAGGCTACATGAAAATGTAGCATACTTTTCAGCGCAAAAAAACCATTTCAAAAACAGTTGGTACCCAAAAATTATTTCTCAGCTCAGTTTGTTGTTTGTGCCACAGCTTTGCAGCCAGCTTCAATAAGTTTCCAGCTAATAACAAAACTAAAACCCGCCCAATTCTCCAATTAGCCCAGCCCTAAACTAACGCAAAAACAAAAAAAACTACTACTATATTTAAGAATTGTTTTGCTCGAACTTTCCTGACTTGAGAGCAACTTTTTTTGCTGTCTACTAAAATAAATGAAACCAAAAATTGGCAAAGTGATGAATCTTTGCCGAAACTTGAATGTTATTCCTACGCAACTTGATTGATTGACTGAATATTTGACAAAATGTTGTAAACTTTGTATTTTGTATAACCCGAAAATAATATTTAAATTGTTCCTTTTGTGCAACAACTTGACTAATCACATTGTATTTGTTTCTTCTCTTCCCCCAACCCCACTATCTTTCTTTCTATGTCTTACAGTACGTGTGAAACGCCTCAATCAGAGTAAATAAAAAGACACAATCAACCAACAACAGCAGCAAAACAACAAGAACAACAATCAAATTTGTGTGTGTGTCTGTTTTTATTGTCCAACTTTCTACTAATTACCAACAAACCACCACCACCTGAAGAAACAACAGCAACAACAACTACTGCAACAACCATTCTATGTGTTCAGCTCAACAACAACAACAACACCAGCCATGTGATTTTTCCCCCTCCTTTTGTTAAACAACTACAACAACACCGCCCTATGTGTAATCGCAACAGCAACAACAACAAGTACAAATAGAACCACCCAGACCTACACCCACCAACAACCAGCCGCAAACTAACACCGAAGAATGATGTTAACATGCAGTACGTAAAGTATCTGATAGCTACATAAAGTATCTTTAAGCCCGTTCAACTCGCGTAGCAATAAAAGTAGCTTGTAAGTAGCTTAGCAAATATTTATAGCACAACTTAGCAGTTCTCCTCCTCCTCCTCTCATATCAATCTACGTATTTCTTATTTTGTATTTCAACTCAATGTTGACACTTGAAATCAGCTGCAAGTGTTTATCGTGCGTCATGCCTCGTTTTAAAAATATTTATACGCATATAATCTATAAGTATTTTAACCAATCTTTGCTCCGCTGTTGGTGTTGCGTCTCTTAACATGCCTATATTGAATTGTAGAATTGAAAACATGTATTGATTGTATCTTTTAACTATTTTTGCAGTTGGTCGACAGCGTCGCATGGGTCATCTGAGCAGGAATTACACCATTGGCGTTTGGCAATAGGCGCCGAGACGTTCTGGAGCATCTGGGCCGACTATTACCATATATTCATCTATGTATACATTATATACATGCTTATATGAACTATGTTGCTTAAATGTCATATGTTGTTGTTGTTTGCCGCCCACTCAGCTGGTTGCTCATCTTTTGTTCAATGTTTGTTGCGTTCGATCATTTAAGTTTAATCTATTTCAACAAATTATTTTTTTGGGCCACATTTTTGGGTCTTGTGTTCGGTTATCATTTGTTTGTTATTCGAGTTATGCAAATGTTTGTTGTCACACACACACACACACACACACTTATACACAGACAAACACTCAAAAATTAAATTATTGTTATCTAGATACGATACGAACAATTGGCATTTGTAAAATTCTGCAATAACCAAAAAAAAAAAAAAAAACGGAAGCCGCTTTTATTGTGTCGAGATGTAACCTTAAAATGAGATTTTTTTCCTTAAACAATTTTGTCAATTGTTGTTCAGATTTACGCTGCAGCTTTTTATTTGTTGTTTTTTTAGATTTGGATAAAATCAAAATTCTTTTAGTTGTAATTTAATGCACATGAAAAGTGCTTGAGCTTATATTTACATGCATACACATACATACATAATACTTATATACATAAATACATAATTATATATATACATACATATATATAGCCATGGTCTCTGAAACAATTTACTGCTATTGAATTATAAAATTGCCTAAACATAATATTACAACTATGTTTAAATATGCATAAAACAAAGAGAGAAACAAAAACAAACAAACGGATACAATTTGTATATTGTAATGATATATCTTACTTTATATCTATCTGATCTGATATAATGCAATGCTTTTAAAATACAATTTTTAAAAATCATCATGTAAAAAACATTAAAATTAAATAAACCAAAAAAAAAATTTCAAAAAATAAACGAAATGTGACTTTTATGTATTTTTGGATTCGTTGTTGAAAGTAAAATAGTTGTTAATTTCAATATTTGCGGGCCCAATTTGTGCAATTGATGAATGGAAAATTTGAGGCAATGGTGACAACTGTGCCAGGTGCAAAGGCAAACAATGGTCTGGTTATGGCCAAGACGTGTGGCCGAAACAAACAACCGATATCCCGTTTCCTCATACGAACTTATCTGACAAATGACAAATATTGGCGCTTCGATAAGATACCGTTTAGCAGCAGCTCAGCATCCGATTTTATCAGCTATCAGTTAGTCAGTGCCCGGCCAAGTTAACGGACGGACCTATCGGTATCGGACTCAGATTCGGATTCACGTGTTTAAACAGTGTTACAATGTCGACTATCGAGAACGAGGTGACCTTCCGCAAGCAGGCGGAAGTGAGTCAGAATCTGGAGGCACAGTTTCGCAGCTCCTCCACAGACTTTATTCTGATCACAGATCATCGCACCTCCAAGTACAAGAGTCTCGAGCAACTGGAGGCAGCCAAGCAGGAGGAGGAGCCAAAGCCCTCCTGCTGCTCCAACTATGTGAGGAATACCTTTCGCATGAAGACGCTAAAGAAGCGTCTGCCCATAATTAGCTGGTTACCCAAGTACAACAGGAGCGATGCCATTGGAGATATTATCGCGGGCTTTACAGTGGGTCTGACAGTTATACCCCAAGGATTGGCCTACTCCGGCGTGGTGGGTCTGCCCGCAGAGGTGAGTGTGACTGGGATTTAACATTTACTGAGAAAAAAAATTAATTAACTTGTAATTAGGGATTAAAAATTAGATTCACTTTCATTGGGAAATTACAAGAAAAGCTGGAAGAAAATTGGAATATTAAAAGTTCAAAAATATTTTTGTAAAATGCTTATTAATCAGATATATTTGATTGGAATTTTATGCGACTACTTTTTAATAATTTGGATAAGTTGAAAACAATTTTAAGGAACATTGAAATGCAGTCGAAAATCGAAGCTAGATTTTTCTAATATGACTCTTAATAAACTCAATTTTTTTCTAGCCTAAGACCTTATTTGGATTTCCTAGTTATTTTTCCCCTTTTCATTTTAACTTTGATTTTTTTAATTTTATTTTTAATTTTTTTGTCTCTGTTTTCTAACAATTCCAAATCCTTACTCGTCTAGTCTGGACTCTATGGATCGTTTCTGGGCTGCTTTGTGTACGTCCTGTTGGGCACTTGCAAGGACAATACGATAGGCAGCACAGCTGTGGCCTCGTTGATGACATTTCAGTTTGCCCAAGGATCCTGGGCACGCTCTGTGCTGCTCACCTTCCTCACCGGCATCATTGAGATTCTAATGGCCGTGTTCAAACTGGGCTGTTTGGTGGAATTCGTTTCGGGCCCGGTTAGTGCAGGATTCACCAGTGCCGTGTCCTTGATTGTGCTCACCTCGCAGATGAAATACATCTTGGGAGTGAACGCCGAGGGTGCGTCCTTCCTGCAGAGCTGGATCAGCATGATTAGCGACATCAGGAACATACGTATCTGGGACAGTTGTCTGGGATTCGGTTGCCTGGCGCTTTTGCTGCTGATCCGCAGCCTGTGCAGGATTCGAATTGGCCCCAAGGAGAAGTCGCAACGCAGCCGACTACAGTGTGTACTCAATGAGGTGATCAAGTTTGTGGGCGTCACACGGAATGCATCCATAGTGATCGGGGCCACCTTGGTGGCCATGTACCTGGAGGGGAATGGCAGCAATCCTTTCCGTCTGACCGGTTACATTCCACCTGGATTACCGACGGTGTCTCTGCCCCAATTCTCGATTGAGGCACAGCCGGGCAATGCCACTGCTGGGATTCCTGAAGTGCCAGCTGAAAGCTTCTTCGAGATGGTCCAGAGTCTGGGCTATGGCCTGATCATAGTGCCCATTATCGCCCTCCTGGAGAACGTGTCCGTCTGCAAGGCCTTTGCCAAGGATAAACAAATCGACATTAGCCAGGAGTTGTTTGCCACCGGCGTGGCAAACGTGGCCAACTCCTTGGTGCATGGATACCGCAGCAACGGAGGATTGGCCCGTTCCGCCGTCAACAATGCCAGCGGATGTCGCACCAACATGTCCAATCTCTACATTGGCATCATTGTGGTTCTGTCCATCAGTTACCTCACCGAGTACTTCTTCTTCATTCCGAAAGCGGTCCTGGCTGCTATCATCATATCCGCCGTGGTCTTCCAGCTCCAATATCAGATCGTTATGCCCATGTGGCGCAGCAAACGTGAGTTGCAGTCAATCTATTATCCATAGCTATTTTCTTTAAGAGATTCCCTTAATTGACAGGCTCCGATCTTGTGCCTGGCGTGCTGGCCTTTATCACCTGTCTGGTGCTGCCACTGGAAATTGGTATCATGGTGGCCATTGGAGCCAATCAGCTGTACATACTCTACCACTCGGCGCGTCCCAAGGTCACGCTGGAGCAGCTGGAGACGGAGCAGGGCATCAAGTTCATAAAGATCACTCCAGATCGCTGTTTGATCTTCCCCTCCGTAGAGTTCGTGAGGAACATGGTCCTCAAGTCCGGCAGCAAGACAACTCTTCCCGTGGTCATCGACTGCACCTACATTTATGCCGCTGACTTTACCGCCGCCAAGGTCATCTCCTCCATGGTGGATGACTTCCGTCGACGTCAGCAGAAGATCATCTTCTTCAATCTCAAGCCCAGTGTGGTCAGCATCTTTGAGGGACTCAAGGTCAAGCTGGTGCTGTGCTACAACACTCATGCCCTCAATCTGGAACTCATGCCAAATGCCACGGAGAATCTGTCGCGTTCCGTGGACTCACTGGACAACATTGAGAACGGGAACAACACGAGCGAGTGTGTGAGCATGACCAGCACCAGCACTCTATCCCTGGCCAAATTCTAAACATTCACTTATATCCGAGTCTTCGATTAATTCTAAATTTCATGAATATTAGAAAAATAGAATTTTGTATTATATAAATTTCCTTATTAACTATCCGCCTATATCAACGCTTCGATCTCCGACACCTTATGAGCTAGAGGCTCTAAAATTGGTGGGTAGGTTTTATTTTTAAACATTTAAATTTTAATAACGTTCAGGGAAAAAGAAAGGGCAATTCAAAAATATTAATTAATTAGTAATAAATATATAACATTCAAAACATCTTATTAATTTTATGTGTAATAACACTATTTGAGCTAGAGGCTCTAAAATTGGTGGACAGTTTCTTGGATTCAAATCGCAGATTTGGTTATTTTTAAGCATTGGAACATTTAAATTTTAACAAATTTTTAAGAAAAAAAGAGAGGGCAGTTTAATAATATTAAATAAATTATTAACAAATATATAACATTAAGAACAGCTCAATTAATAATATGATGATGATGTCGCAGTTTCTCGCGTATCTCGGCCATGCGACGTTCCCGCGTTGCCCGCTGCCTGGCTTCTTGAGCGGCACAGGCGGCATGTTCGGCGGCCTTCTTGGTGTTCTTGAAATCCGATCTAGCGATGTCCAATTGCCGTAGCAGCAATTCAACGCGCTTCTTGGCCGCCTCCACAAGTTGTTGTTTCTCGGCCAATTCCTGCTGTGCTCCATTTGCAGCCTGATCCGAGTTGTGGACATTCGCCTGGGCATTCTTTACGGCTTCCGCCAACGTTTTGAGTTGGACACCCGCCTGCTGCGAGGCCTGGGCAGCTGCATTGCAATTACCCTGAGAGTTTTGTAAAGAGGCGGCTTCCTCCTGAACAACGAGCTCCCCCTCCCGCACCTCTGTCTCCAGCTGCTCGACGATTTGTTGTTTGCCCGCCAGAGCAGCCTCTGCAGCTTTAGCTGCCGCCAGAGCCTTGTCTGCCAACTGAATTATCACCTGATGAGCTGCATTCTCCGCCGCCGGCAGTTGGGCATCGGATGCCGCTTTCGCCTCTTGGGCGGCTTTGATGGCGATGCTCGAGGCTCTGTTCTTCGGATTGGGAATCGGACTAACGTCGCAGTCCTCTTTCATATGGTTGTGCTCACCGCCTCCATCCAATGAAGTTCGGCCATCATCATACACCAAACTGGATACATCCGATTCCTTTGAGATTGTTTATATTACTGAAGATCATCAATTCTCGAATCATTCGTTACCTTATCCTCCAACTTGTAGCCCAAAATGGGAATCAGCAGCAGCATCAGCATGAGCTGAATTAAGAGTTGTCCAAGCTTAACAATCATTCTGTATAATTCAAGATGTCTAAATCCATAAACCTCCTGAGATTTTTGTGACAACAAAATGTCAGATACTTTATTGATACTTTATGAGGCAACGCACAGACTCAATTAAATGATGTGAAATCACTACGATCGATTCTTAAATGACATTTTAAAATATAACACTCTTGCTACACTCATACGTATCTTAATACAAATAGCAAAGCTATATATTTTTACTCAATTCAAAAATGTAGTTTCGCGCCTGAAGTGCTACCCACTCTCCATTCGCCATTTCGTTGGCAGCGCTAGCAGTAATAAATGCAAAAATAATCGATATGCTGAGGTGGCAGCACCATGAGAAGTGCTGCCAATTTTTTTTCAAGAAAAAAGCTGTTTTTAGCTCGAGAGACAAAAAAAAAATAGCTGAAAATATTCTAATTAATTTATGTGTTTTATTTATAAGACTTTCCGCAAGTCGTCTAATTCGTCGCGATCTATTTTATTTTTTTGTTGGAAGCCGCCCATCGCACTTGTGTGTATTTTAGTGGTTGCATTATTAGCACGCAAATCACTTAGCTGTGCAGTAAATGTGGTCTTGCAGTAGATGCATAGACTTTTTTCTCGTCCGTGTCATCCCTGCGAAGGCATGCCTTAAGTTCCTCCTCGCTCTTCCGCCAAGCATCACGGCATTTTTGTTTATATTATTTTGGCATAGCAAATTATGTGTAAATCACGCATACGCGCTTTTTTTTATGGTAAGACATATGATTAAGCTGCTACTCTTACACAAATTTGGTATATTTCTACCAAAACTGTATATGTTAGCGAGTTAGTAAACTTATTTTTTTTACAGATTTTTCAAAAATGGTATTTTTTTGGTACCAAATTTGTTTTCTTGCAAGTGGCAATAGTTATATATATTTTCATGAAATTGGTGGCAACATTAAAAAAAAGCGGAAAAAAAGTCAAATGCATTTCTAAAAAAGCCAGAATTCCCGCTTCCCGCAATTCCCAAATTTTTCCCGCAATTGGCCTTCAAAAACAGTCAGATTTGGCGGGAAAAAAGCTAAGTTGGCAGCACTGACCATGAGTACTTATTGTAAGACCAATCGATATATCGACGCCTCACAATCGATAGTTCTGTATTAATCATTTTTCCATCCCCAAGCCGCATGAAAGTTGAAGAAAAAAAATAGGAAAAAAATATTGGAAAAAAAGTTCTCGCTTGCTGGGTTAATTAGATATTATTGTTTTATAAACACCGCTCAAGTCGAAAATGGCACGGAAAAATGCACAGGCGGAGGATCTCTCGAACGTGGAGTTTGAGACTAGCGAAGATGTCGAGGTGATACCCACGTTCAATGCCATGAACCTCAAAGAGGAGCTGCTACGCGGCATTTACGCGTACGGTAAGTGTTTACTGTATATTTCTTGTAATCATCTTGTGGCTAATGTTGTGAATGGCACACTTTATTTAGGTTTCGAAAAACCCTCGGCAATTCAACAGCGCAGCATCAAGCCGATTGTGAAGGGGCGCGATGTGATTGCCCAAGCACAGTCGGGAACAGGCAAAACAGCGACTTTCTCTATTTCGATACTGCAGAGTCTGGACACAACGTTGCGTGAGACACAAGTGCTGTGTCTGTCGCCCACGCGCGAGTTGGCTGTGCAAATTCAAAAGGTTATTCTGGCGCTAGGCGACATGATGAATGTCCAGTGTCATGTGTGCATTGGAGGCACCAATCTGGGCGAGGATATACGCAAGCTTGACTATGGCCAGCACATTGTTAGTGGAACGCCTGGACGTGTTTTCGACATGATCAAACGACGTGTACTGCGCACAAGGTAAATTGACAAATTATACAATTTCATGGTAAACGTTTAACATTCAATGTATTCTTTGCAGAGCCATCAAAATGCTGGTGCTCGATGAGGCTGATGAGATGTTGAACAAGGGCTTCAAGGAACAAATCTATGACGTTTATCGTTATCTGCCGCCAGCTACACAAGTGGTGCTCATCTCTGCAACACTGCCGCATGAAATACTGGAAATGACATCCAAATTCATGACGGATCCCATTCGAATTTTGGTCAAACGGTAGGCAAGCAATCTTCTAAATTGTTTCCTCTTTGTAAAACCTTCTCTTTTGCAGTGATGAGTTGACTCTGGAAGGCATCAAGCAATTCTTCGTCGCCGTCGAGCGCGAGGAGTGGAAGTTCGATACGCTTTGCGATCTCTACGACACTCTGACCATCACACAGGCTGTCATCTTCTGCAACACCAAGCGCAAGGTGGATTGGTTGACTGAGAAGATGCGGGAAGCTAACTTTACAGTGAGCTCCATGCACGGCGATATGCCCCAGAAGGAGCGTGACGAGATCATGAAGGAGTTCCGTGCCGGCCAGTCCCGAGTGCTCATCACAACTGATGTCTGGGCGCGCGGCATTGACGTGCAGCAAGTGTCGCTGGTCATTAACTACGATTTGCCGAACAATCGTGAATTGTACATCCATCGCATTGGACGTTCGGGTCGCTTTGGCCGTAAAGGTGTTGCGATCAACTTTGTCAAATCGGATGATATTCGCATTCTGCGCGATATTGAGCAATACTATTCGACGCAAATCGACGAGATGCCCATGAATGTGGCAGATTTGATTTAAATTTCATTTCAACTAATCTATGTAGTTGCTTTTTACACATTGTAAAACTATAATCCACTTTTCTTAACAGTAGCCAATACTGCAACAAATGAAGTTAATACAATAGAAAGAAAGAGTATTTGTCATTCAATACACCATAATCTGTATATGTAATAATAAATAACAATTAGATTTAATACAGAAACCGGTTTGTTTTCTTAAAGGTTACGTGTCGATAAGTTCAAAGATATCAACTACACTCAACCTGTTTTGCGATCTTTGATTTAACGAGGTATTTTTCTTTTTTTTATATTGTCCAACAATAAATCGTTAAAATAATTAAAAATATGTATAAACTAATTAGCTAACTACAGACTTTGGTCTAATGCGAAGAGAAGGCGCAAATGATGATTGAAGTTAAATGAATCCAACTAATCCCTCGCATTTCAGCTTATCACGTCTGGTTTGGATTGTGGTAATGGTACATATGCAGTAGCTGCTGCTGCTGCTGAAGCGGTTGAGGATCTTCGCTGATTCTTAGTATCCTCCGATTTGAGGAGCGTGCCCAGCACAATGCCCAGAAATAGAATGAGGCCGACCTGGTGATTTGAAATGAATTTCTTGGCACAGTCACTCGGATTGTCAATGTTAAGCGAATAAATCTGTCAAATAAAGAGAGAGGAGAGATTGTAAAATATGGATTAAATGTGAATCAATGCATGCTCACCTGTTGCACCAAATGGGCGCCAACGACGCCAACTGCAGCATAGTAGGGCAGCGTTTGGTCACAGGCATAGCCAGCGGCTGACAAGCCCGTCAGCATTGCAGCCGTAAATCCTGACAGCCATGCCTTAGTGTTCTCGCCGAAACGCAGCGCCGTCGACTTGACGCCAATTTGCAAATCGTCCAGCTTATCCTGGTGTGCATAGATGGTGTCATACACTATGGTCCAGCACACACCCGAGAGGTAGAGGGGCAGGCAGGCATCCAAATTGACAGTTCCCTGGGTGGCACACCATCCCAGCAAAGCGCCCCAATTGAAGCACATGCCGAGCACCAATTGCGGCCAGTAGGTAACCCGTTTCATCAATGGATATGTGATGACCAGACCGAGCGAACTGGCACCCAACAATATGGACTGCCAATTGAGCTGGACCAGCACCAGCAAACCCAGACTGAGTTGTGCCGACAGGAATACAATGGCATCAAACTGGGAGATCTGTCCAGAAGCCAGCGGACGTGTTCGGGTTCTCTCCACCTTGGCATCGATGTCCCGATCCCACAGATCATTGATGGTGCAGCCAGCACCGCGCATAATCAGCGCACCAGTGGCAAACAGACCCAACATGGTCAAGTCGGGCCAACAACCGGCATCAGCACTAAGTGCAATACTCCAGCCACATGGCCAGAAGAGAAGATAAGTGCCAATTGGCCGATCCATGCGCATCAGATGTGCGTAAGGTTTTGTTGCTTCCGCCAATTCCTGTATTAAAGATGATTTCACTGGCGGTTTACTTTGCTCATCCGATGATGCGGAGGACAGCGTCGTCGATGTTTTTTGGTGTTGCGTCCATCTCGCCATGTGTTTCTCGAGCAGCAATAGTCTTCGATAGTCTCTCGCTTGTGTATGCATCCCAATTAACACGCTCGCCGCCGGCACAGCTGGCATGTGTTTTGCCTGCATTGTTGTTGCTGTTGCTGTTGCTGCTATGTGAGGCAAATGTATTTTGACCCTGGCCTGTAGCCGTAAATGTCGTAACGCAAACATATTGATACAATGTCAAGTGACGCAACGGGTTTCTTATTGGATTACACTACACATTGAACTATACAGTTGGAATTATCTATTCAGAAACACTGTTTTCGTATAAAAAAATGGCAAGAATTCTAGACTCTAGAGGTGGGAAACATCGATGTCGTCGATGCTTGCAAAACATCGGAACCATCGGTGCTTGGTAGCCCACTATCGAATGTTTTTATATACAAGGAAAATAAACAATCCTGATAATTACGACCCTGTTAAATACGGGAAAGAAAGAATTTCAAAATCTTATGAGAAATATGTTCAGTACAATACCATTTACAGATAAGATTTACAGATTCAAGAGTCGTGTCCAAAAAATTGTGTGTGTTCAGCAAACAACGAAGCAACGGGGACAACACACATCTCTAATAAATCAGCTGATTTCATAGGCAAAAAAAAGGTGGCAGCCTTGGCCAAGTTCAGAACAAGGGCGATTGAACTAGCTCAGCAAAGTGAACGACGAACGTTCGTTTGGCTCGCAAGTTCATAATTGGGTCTCCCTGTGCTTGGCGGTAAATTTAAACGATTTTTTTTGTCGTTTTACATATTTATTTAATCTAACTTGAAAATTTGTGTAACTGTCATTGCAAAACTAAACAATAGCTCATAATTTTAATTTGTAATTTAAGTACCAACAAGGTAATTGTAAAAAACAACATTACATGCTAAAATTTCTCTTGAAAAAAGCGTTGCCATATCAATGGGAATAGTACACCAGAGTATATGTGTGGCAGCTCCTGCAATTAAATTTAAAATAAGCTGTTATAAATGTAAATTTTACTTGCGATTGGTTAATTACAAATACTGTAATGCTTATAAAAAGATTGAAATGAAAATGAGATGGAATAAAGTCAGTGCGCTCTCCCAAATATATTTATGAACATAAATAAAGGATTGTGCGTTATAGTCACCTTTTATGATTAAAGGTTCCATGCTAACATACTCTATACTCTCAAGTAAGTAATATTGGCTAAAAGCTTTTGCCATACTAAGCCAATTAACCAACCATTTAGAACAAGCCAATATCGTTAACAACGATTTTTGCGCCCGTTACCAATCTTTCGAAATCTGCACACGGTCACAAGGAATGTCCGTAACTTTTGCGCACGGCCGTAGAGTTTTTTGCGCACGGCCATCAATTTTAAGTTCAGACCTCAGCAGTTAGAAACAGAACAGAAGAAAGCCAAGTGGGCCTTAAGCAGACATACAGCAAATTCGCTAGACGACGGTTGCTATCGCTCCATAGCTCCATTCAAATATGTAATCATGCCTGTACATACATATGTATATATGTATCTAAGTATATGCATAAAGAGACCGCATACCAAACAATAAATCTAAAGGAACAAATTGAAAAACAACTGTGAACACGTAGTAGATCAATGACCAATAATCTTAATTACCACAATATAACTTGTCGCTCTTAAGTTTAGTTGAACTTTGGCAAAATTCATAAATTATTTAACAGAAGCAAAAATAGTCAAATGCAATTCGGAATTTTGTATCGCTAATGACCCACTTGGAAAATCCCTCGGCTGATGAAATATGGAATCACTAAAAATGGAAAAATGTTCAATATATGGGTATTTGCATATTTTCAGCATTTAGTTTTTAAAATTGAGTTTTGGTTGGCTTGGGGTCTGGCCAGCCAAAACTCAACTTTAATCAATTAGAAAGGTCACCAAAACACACATCTATAAAAAGTTTCTTGACCTAACTTACAAATAGGTAATTTACAAAATTATTTAATAATAATTTATTTATTTTTAATTAATTTTTTTGATAAGATAATTCACAATTTTCCGCATACGTTAGCCAATTTTTTCTGAATGAAGTATTTCCAGCACAGATATTCCCAAAGATTGATAACCAGAGGCTGGATGATGTATCTTCTAACTTTTATGATTTTTGGTCAGGTTCAATTCTTCAAGATACCTTTCCAAGTCATGCATCAATACAGGGTATAAGAAGAGAAATTCACTTTGATTGATTCGTGCAGACCAAGGTGACAACCGGATACACAGAATACACATCTGCTAATTACTAAATAATAATTTACACATACGCATATCTAAAGGTCCAGATCATTACCCCCCGCCTCCTGCTATTATCAGTCCCTCAGATACCTGTTGACATTCAATGATGTTGACATCGTTCTCTTTCTGTGCTATCGTTGATATCGCTGCTTGCAACCGCTGATAACAGACACATTTCTCAGAGATAAGCGCACGGCCCGTCGGCTCGGCGGGCGGGATTAGTGTCAGGTTGTTTTCTTTAAAAAACAACAAGCGCTCGATTGTTCCAAGCAGTCGTCGTCTTACTCTCAGCAGTTAAGCAAGTGTCCAAGTGGTTATCACTAAACACAAGTATTTTAGAATTTTGTTATTTATTTGTGGCTAATTTAAATACATATTTAAAATGGATTTAATGACTATGGATCACCATCATGAAGAAGAAGCCGATCCTACTGCCAAATCTTGCCCGATGATTATGGTGGTAAGTTTCATAATAGTTTTTGCACAGCAACTTTAGAGCTTTTTATAGACTGCTGTAATTTTAACATTGCTCTCGTTCGCATCCAGCAGCAAGAGCAGAGATTTCATTTAATTTAATTTGCTTTCAAAATATTGTGATCTGTGTGATTCCAGTCTGAGCGAGCATACCATAAGTACGATTGTATTTGTGTATGTCACACTCTCTCTGTGCACAGGTTCGCTCTCCCAAGCACTCTCTCTCCCTCTCGCCAGCGCCTAGTTACGCTCTGCTCTGGCACTTGCTAATGAGTTTGATATTGAGTAAATCACAAACACAAATAGCGGGTGCTTCGTTAAAGAGAGCAGTGCAATTCCATGCTTTCTTATCTTATTTACCTGCATTACCCTGTATGTCTCTCTCTCGTGTCAATATCTACTTAAACTATTGCCATCTCTTCTTCTCAACAGTTTCATGGGGGCCACTGTGAGCGAATTCTATGGCGTGGCTGGGTCGCGTCGACAGTTGCCGAGTTTGTTCTCTCCGCCATTGCCCTCTTTGTGGTTGCCTTTCTGTATGAGTTGCTTAAATTTCTGCGAGAGAACCTGATGCGACGAGAGGCACGCAAGGAAGCTGAGCGCATGGCCGAGGAGCTTCGTCAAAAGAGTAATGAGAATAACTCGGAAACACATCTGGCTGAACTGAGAGAGAAGACCTACTGGCAGCGTATCTTTGGCTCAGCGCACATTATCCAATCGCTGCTGAATCTGGTGCAAATTATCATCTCCTATTTGCTCATGTTGATCTTCATGACATTTAACTATTGGCTCTGCCTGGCTGTGGTTCTTGGACTGGGATTCGGCTACTTCTTCTTTGGTTGGGTTAAGAAGGATCCTAAGGAGGGCGAGTGTTGCCCCTAAAATACCTATAACTTGAAAGCTTATATGCAAAACTGTATAAACTTGAAAGTAAGCATGCAAAATAATAAGATCTGTTTTAATTATTAAGTTAGATAGGGGAAGGAATACACGAGCATGTATCTTGTCAGCCCCTCTTTACCGCAAAGTTATTACAACAAATGTATTGCTAAAAAAACAATTTTATTTTTAAAATTTAAAATTTAGATTTATGGCATAAATTAGTGAACTAGCATTTACTTAATGAGCATAATGTACAAATAGTTATGAGAACAAGAACCTAGTTTTAAACATACTCGTATTTACTCGTGTATTTTAGATTATACATTTTATATAACACAACTCAATACTTTATTTTTTTTTGTTTTTGTTTTAACATAAGTATATTTTTTTATACAATCAAATGTTGTCAATAAACGATAGAAACATAAAAGAAAATCTCCAGAATTACATAAATAAAATTCGTTAAAACAGAGCTCGTTGGAGCCGCAGGACATGGAGTTCCTCATGACCTGGCAGTACACTACACTACACTTAACTATCATTTAATAAACACTAAGGACCGTTGACTCTATGTTTTTTTTAGTTGAGATGTATAATGTTTTATCCGATTATAAAGATTATTTTACAAAATTTATTGGAGATTCAAGAGATTCTCTCACTAAAATTAAAAAACTTTCGGTTCTTTTATGGAAACGGCCCTTAGAGTAGTACCTTATGTATGTATATGTGTATATCGTAGTTAAACCCTTCACAATTCGATTTGGTTCGCAACCAGATCAGCTTACACCAATGACTAACTGGACTAACTGGAGGACTAGCTCATAAGCCAGTTGCCCCGGCCGTCATCATGCCACCGTGATGATGATGATGATGCATGCCACCGTTTTGAAAGTACATGTAGTAGTTGTACGGCGGCTGTTGGGCCGCATTCCCCTCACAGTCGAGCAGGGGCTGTCCGCCGGTTGCAGCTGTCACGGGCGATGGAGTCATGGGCAATGGCGACACTGTGTTGCCTTGGCAGCTGGCGCGGAGGGCAACGGCCTGGTGATGGGCCAGAATGTCGGTCACGGAGTGCGAGGATGGCCAGTGGGCGGCTGCCATGCCTCGCAATTGATGTGTCTGACCCGCCTGGGGGGGAGAGGGGCTGCCGCAGGAGACGGCCTTCATGCTGTACGCCGCAGCCGCCGTGTACGGCTGGTAGATGGAATTGTAGAGATGGGCGTGGGCATGGGCATGATGGGCACTGGCCGCCACCGCGGCTGCCGTGTGCTGATGGTGGTAATGATGCTGATGCGCGGAGTGATGTGAATGCTGTGATCCATTGCCGCCGTTGGCACCGTTGTTGTTGTTGCCGCCAGTGCCGCCGCTGCTGCCATTGCTCCCGTTCATGCCCAGCGGCGCAGATCCTCCGCCGCTGCCTCCACTGTGATGGTGTCCAATGCTGCCCAGCTTATTCCTCAGTATCCGCGAGATGGAGCTCACGCTGGGCACATTCGTCTTGTCACAGATGCCCTCGCTGAGCAGACGATCCCGTATCTCCCAGGCAAAGATGCCCGGATCCCGTTGCTTCAGCTCCCGTATATAGTTGACCACTTTCGGTGTGGTGACACGCGGCTTGGAGCCACCAATGGCTCCGGGCAGTATGGAGCCCGTTTCATGGTAGCGCGCCAATATCTTGGACACACAGCCATGACTCACCCGCAACTGGCGCGAAATGTCGCAGGGTCGGATGCCCAGTCGGGCCAGTTCCACGATCCGCATTCGCGTCGCATTCGGCAGTGGACGACCGTTCACAAAGACGCCGCCCAGCTGATTCACTTCGCCGTACTGCGGACACTGCGACTCTGAAAGTAGATGGAGCAGTAGACGAGGGTTAACAGTGTGATATGAGTAAGAGAGCATAGAAACCACAAACAGCAAACAACAACAACTACAAAGAGCAATGCCGAGAAAGGCGAACAAAAGCACATTTGCGTCTAATTAGCTCCGGTTGGCAATGGCAACGATCCGGAGGCGGAGGCGGAGGCGGATCGGGGGCTCTATGGATCTTTGGTTCGTCTGAAAATCGCTACACTTTGCTTCCGAGAACTGCGGATGTGTGTATATAGGTGTGTGTGTGTGTGCGAGTGTGGGTGTGTGTGAATTTTGCTTAAGATTGTGGCATAGAGAAAAGCTACACAAATGCGCCGAACGTGCGGAAATGCATTTTGGATGCGAACGCAAAGATTACAGAGAGCTGGGAGAGCTGTCCCAGCAATGACATGACTTTTACCTAACTGATTCCAAAGTTATTATAAAAATCCTTCATATGATTGAAAGCAGTGATGACTCAAAGTTGATAATGATATCAAAACTATCTTCAGAAAGTTCAGACCAACATAAACTTGCAAAGTTATGCCCAACCCGAAAAGATCAGCGGAATGTAATTTTGATCATGGTTTGGCATCTTAATTCATTATGAATTCATTTCATTCAACTAATTTTCTGATTCAAAATATTGATTTTTAAGTAACTTAACCTTTCCTTCCCTTAGCTTTTCGAACTTTCAAATATATACCATGAACTAACATTTAACCAACTCCTGTCATAATTAACTGAACTTAATTCTGCAAATGAATTACGATGAACAAACTCTAGTGAGTTGTTGATTTTTAAGAAAAATAAATTTAATTAACTCGATTGATAGTCAAAAAAATATCGAGTTATAGCACCTGAAAATCGTTTTCGTAAAAATGAAGTTTTCGATTTTTCAATGTGTTGCTTACTTTACTCTGTCTCACGCTTAAAAGTAACAACCAATAGAATTTCTCATATTCAATTAATGTTAGTGATTAATTAAATAATATTGGATCACCTGCACTTCTGCTCATTTAGTGCTCGTTTTTTGAATATAGAAGTTATAGATTAAATCTCTTTTTCTCTAATGCAACTAGAATCTCAGCATATTGATTGAATCACCTGCACTTCTGCTGCCCCTCCTTTAGATCTACAGTCTGTTCATTACAGTCACTTAAGAAAATTTGCACATCTGCGTCGATTGCCGTCGTCTAATTTAGAAGCATGTAGTTAGCATCATGTTTCAACAACAACAACAACAACTACAACATCCACAACAACAACAGCAATAACATGAACAATACAATAGCAACAATAATATACTATAAGAACAACAACTTTAACTAAGAACACGTACAAGGGCCAAGGCGAAAAGTGCCTCGAACAGCGCCATAAAAATCACAATAGGGCTGCCGAGTTACACGCGCCAAGTTGCATGTGGCAAGTAGCAAGTAGCAAGTGCAAGAAAGCAGGAAGGAACCAAACAAAGACCAGTGAGATTCGAAAAGTGTAGAAAGGGCAAAGTCTGGAGAATTAAAAGCAAGAAAAGAAAACACAAGTGTATCGACCTCGATTGTTCATTCATAACTGAAAATTGCAGTTAGTACGAGTTGCAAGTACTCGTTGCAAGTACTCGTTGCAGGTTTCTCAAATTACAGATTACAATTCCAATTGGAGACCCATTGGACACTTGTTGCATTAACAACAACAACAACAACAACATCATCATCATCGACTGCATCGAATTTCATGTACTTTATGCGTTATGCACTTGCGCATTTGTCAATTGCACTTCGATCATAAGTAGTTCAGTTAGTTCGCACTTGGACTCATTAGTCGTTCTAGCCAAATGGGCCAAGCGTTACGTGCAGCTGCATAAATAACTACCCCCGCCCCCCCCCTTTGATACCCTGCAGTTGGCGACTTGACTTCCATTGAGAATCTCCAGCTCCGTCTGGGTATCTCCAGCTCGTGCCCAAAACCCCACATAATTCTAATTGTTAAAAGCCTCGTAAAGGCAACTATTATTTACATACGACTAGAGTATAACCTTATACTACCCATATATACTATATATAGTCTGGTAATATCTGTTAACTGTGCGCCTATAAAAGCCAGACTCTCGTGCATCTCGTTTGTCAGTCAAAGTCAAGATGCCAATTGGAAGTAAACTAGTTGTTTTATTGTGCCTCTGTCTGACTTTAAACCATCAGGCAACGCAGGCAAATCCTTCTGAGAATCGTGTGGCAAGATCGGTATATATATTTTTTACTAGTTAGCCTGAAGTTACTTAAACTTTTTCTAAATACTTTTGCAGAGCAACGATCTTTACGATTGGCTCTCAAGTCTGTTTGACTATGAGGACTCCGAGGAGACTTGTAAGCATAAAATATATTTTAAATTATTTTATTCTTATCTAAACTGAACAAAACGTATCTTGACAATACTTTTCAGTGCTCTGTAGCAATTGCACGGTTGTAGTTAATCAGGTCCACAGAAATGACACGGATACAACAGCAGCTCCTGCGACTGTGGCACCAACTGCAGCTCCACCCGCCTCCCCTCCAAATGGAAATAATGGCGCACCCAATGGAAATAATGGCGCACCCAATGTGGCACCTACAGCCGCAACTGCAGCGCCTCCTCCTCCTCCTCCTCCTCCTCCAGCTGATGCTACACCTGCAACGTCACCTGAAGCTGCAACTGAAGGTTAACCAGGAACGTTGTCCTCGCAAGCCATTCAAGTATTCTCCCTCCTGATTGCAAGGAATATTATATAACTACCATAGACATTTAAGTTTAAGATAAGTTTCAAAAAAGGGATTTCGTATACGAGAATATGGAAGTCAGTTTCTCAACTTTTCAGATGAACGTGTTAAAAAACTGATCAACTGCTTCTTTGATTTGTACGAGTATAGTATTATAATTTACGGTGATGGTATGACTTTACGCTATAATAAATTGTTTTACTATATATACAGTGCAACATCGCTAGAGTGAACTTTTCCTATATTCAATCTTAAATTAATCAACTCGTCATTACTCTGCTAAAAATTTATTTTCTTTTTTAAATTCTCACTTGTAAACTGAGCAATGAAGTTTCTTCTATTTTATTTATATAGAATTCCAGTTTTGTATCTAATGTAGTAATTTTCAGATCCCTTGCGAATTTACTGTAGCCAAGTTTGACTGTATATGAGAGCAGGAATACTGCCAGGTAATTATTGTACGGCCCCAGCTCATCGGATTTACACAATTGTTTTGACATAAGTCACAACAAATCGGCTGGCGCTCGACGCAGACCCACACGCATTGCCTGCCGTCTGGTTGTGGTCTGGATGCGGATCTGGTTTTGGTTCTGGGTCTGGGTCCACAGAGAAAGAGAGCGATCTTCCTTTCATTCAGCAACGGACTCGGTGGTTTTTTCTGTAGTCTGTTGTATCTGTGAATCTGTCGTCTTTGAACATTTCGCTTGGCAACGCCAGGCATTTTTCCCAGTGACAGCAAAATGTGATACGAAGTCAGCCCAAGTTGACATTATGTTTGACATTTGTAATCTTGCGATCGTTAATTATTTTCGAATTGAGTTACAAAAGGGAGAGCCAGAGCCACACAGGAGCCACACAATTTTCCTGCGAGGGAAAGATCACACATTCGACAAATGCTCAACGTTGTTGTTGTTGTTGTTGTTCCCCATCTCATTCATTGCCTGAATTTGGTTTTTTTTTCTTTTCTTTTTTTGTCTTAGGCATTTGTGGCATGTTCAGTGATAGCCGCAATTTGTTGCTCTACTCAACAACATTATCTTCGAGTGCTTGACTTTTGCGCTAAACGTTCATAAATTTGTCTCCACAAATACATTTTCAGTTGTCTCTCCCAATGAATGATGCTTCTCGTTTTCATTCTTTCATTGGGTTTGGCTTAAGATCAATGTTTACTGCGTCATTTTAATGGGTTTTCAAATACGCATCACATCAATTTTGGGCAATTATGGAAGATTAATGGCCGACAAAGTTGACCATTTGAAGATGTTACTTAATTATGATATTCAGTTGTCCCTCTACCCTTTTTTTTAAAGACTTGATAACAACGACACACACTAACAGCCCGAATAATTGGACATTTTATAAACTATATGAACTTGATCTTTTCAACAGTTATCAAAACAAATATTCAATTAAAAATCGAAAAAAAAACAGCTAGGATCATAATATAGTTTCAGATTTTGCTTAAACTTTATGATATTTTGTAGATACTCAATTTTTTAAATATTTAAAAATATTTAAATATATTTTGTACTTATGAGGGATTTAGATTAACATCTGATAGGTTTTACTAATCACATTTGTACATATTTAAAGTCCAAGAAATTTAAAAACTTTTGTCCATCATTATTTATTAATAATGTTTGTTTTTTAATCTTTTTATTACAAGAATAGATTTTCACCTAATGAAATAGAAAAGTGTTTCTAAAATTATAATCTGTAACTGCAACTTGTAACACTTTTGGTCTTTAAACATGTTCTTTTAAAAACTAAACTTCAGATTTATGATCAATTGCCGTATCCGGCCCTCGTTAGAGTCAGAATCAGAGTTGAAGTCCCCATGCAAATTAGTCACGTATTTTTGCAATTAGCGCAACAATTAAATTCCTTCAGCTTTCCCATTTGGATCATGGATTGATTGTCGATGAGTCAAGAATCAATATGCAAACGGGAGCCAATTTTGATATTGTTGGAGACTGTCCCCTATAAAATTGTATATATTTGAAGGTCAAATTTAACATTGATCTGTTAAATATGAGATGATCTTGTTAAGAGACAAGAAAAACATAAAACAATCGCAACTGAAAACAAAGTAAATGCTTATTTAAAGATTCTATTGCAATGGGCGTGAGGAAAGTAAACACTACTTAAGGCCAGAATCCACACAAGAGACTTAACTGCGAGCTACCGTCGCGACGGATTGACGGAACTGAAGGGTTGGGATGGGATGGGATGATAAGATGCGATCGTGCCACAATGAACCGTTCTCGGGGTCTTGTTGTTGCTGCCCCGTCGGCGTTCGATTTTAGTTTGTCTGACGGTGTTGGTCTTATTAAAGGTGCAAACATGCCACCGCCGTTGAGGATTCAAATTCAAGCGTCGCGTCGGTTACGATCAGAGAGCGCACTATTCACCGATGACCACCTCCCTTCCCATCTACTCCCTTCTCTCTGCTCTCCCTGCTCAGGTGCAGTTGAAGTGTTTGCCCCGTCGCCGTTGGGTTTATTTTGCGTGTTTGTTTGCATTTGGGAACCTTCGAATCTAGAGAGCCCACTTTTCATACATTTGTATGTACATCAGAATGTATGTATTATTGTTTATTTAATTTTAGGTTACGCACAGAAATGGGCTTGGGCTCTCTTAAATGCATTGCTCTAGACCATGTTTACAGTGTTGTCTATGTCGTCAATTGTCAATCGTCAATCCCTAGTGCTACTTTGTCTCTAATGAGTATCTGTATCCTGGCATTTCCACTAGTCACTCAGCTAATCAATGCAAACAGAACTCGGTTGATCCAAGTAGTAGCTGCAGCTTCTGTTAATGAAATGCAAACAGCTACAAAAAATGTGAAGAGCTCGAGCAAACAGCTTAAAAAATCATAAAAATCGATTTTATTTTTTAGGTTTCAGGGACAGAAACCAGATGAAGTTGTGCCAATACCAATATTTGCACACGGATTTTCGTATTTTGAAATCGCTGCGGGTTAGCATAGTATACATATATGGTTATCCTGCGGGTCCTTCGTCTTTGACTCCTACTCCTACCCCTCGTCGTATTTTATGAACGGAAGTCGCTAGCGGTAGCGGCATCATTAGCCATGTTGGGTACAAATGGCTTACAAATGGTTCTGTTTGCATTGAAATTCAACACTTTTTCGAGCTGGACACGCCTCAATGACGCTGGCAACCCTGGCAGCCTGGCATGGTATATACCCTGCCATCATAAGGGCATGCCACATCCAACATGGCCCAGAGCAGACCATAAAAAGCTCAATTAAAATTGTCTATAAAGCGAAATTATAATTCATAAATTCTGGGAAATTGCCGAATACAATGGGTTGTCATTGTTCCACAGTGGCCGCTGACTTTGACGGACGATAAACGAATTACAGCAGAATCGAGTAGCAACAGTAGCTGGGAGTAGTTTGAGCTAAATGCTTTTATGGTATCTCGGCACTTTCCCCTTTCTTGGAATTATGCAAGACTTGCGCTTTGACAAAAACCGCACTCGGAAATTCCTTTTGGGCAATTAAGTTCAAGTTGAAGCAACTGCATGCCGCATTTGAAGTGTATGTATAAATTATATAAATGATTTTAAAAATCGTTAAAAGCTCACCCAAAAGCCTTAGTGATGCATGCAAATCCAATTACAGGAGCAATTAACAAATGTTAACTAACTAGAACTAATTAAAAATAATCATATTTTGCTAAACAAAATAGAAGCGGATGACTTAAAATAAATATTAAACATATAAAATTGTCATCAGCGATAATCATTTAAGTGACTTTTTCATATCAATTCAAAGATTTTAAATCAAAAAAAAAAGTATATATATATGTATATACTAAGTAGACATCTTATTTAAGAGGAGTTGACTTGAGAACATCCTACACTTAGTTTTTCAAAAAATAAATTCGAATATATCTAAGTAACCGGATAAATTTACTAACTTATCTAGCTTAGGACCGTTTTTTCAATGTACATACATATGTATAAATTTTATTTAACAAATAATTTCAAATTTTACATTAATTTCAATATATTTTATGTCAAATTCTCTTTACATAGTAATCAAACACCTTATTTAGACATTAAAAAAACGGGCCTTAGGAGAATGAATGTAAAGATGTGTCTTATTCAGAACTCAAATTTTTCATATTTACAGGGTTTACGATAAGGTATACACTGAGACTAATTCATTTCCTATTTTGTCTGCTGATAAGCAACATTTGAACCCGTTGGGGAATCCGTTGATCTCTCCATCTTTTGCTATTTTTCTTCAACTTGTTGTTTTCCACAGAATAACATTTAAATATATTAAGAATATTAGAAATTTTCGCTGACAGATTTCAAATGTCAAAAGGCAATAAACTAATTTCATGCATAATTGAAATGTACAAATTTAACAGACAACTGGACATTTGGACATTTAGCCAGCTGATAAGCAATGTGAACACATTAAATAAATGCAATATTTTTAATACAATAAAATACAAATTTCAAAAATTGACGAATGAGTGAAACATCAATTAACACGTTTCCACTTCAAACGATGCGTTCAATACAAATTGCCATTATAATTTTGATCAAAACGTCGAGAATTGTGTTTAATTAGTTCAACAATTACAGACAAAAGGCAACTTTCAATTAAATTAAATGCAACTAAAAACAATAAAATAAATAAAATGGCCGTCTGGCAGTTTGTCTCCCACTATTTTTCGTTCACTGTCTTGAGATTATTTTCAGAAATTGAATATAAATTTGGCATGAAATGGCGTCTTCTTTTTTAAATATTGAGGACATTATCTGTATTATTATTTTATAGTCTCGCCCGAAAGTGGATTGCCACAAAAAACTGTAGAAACCGCAAAGAAAGCATGGCAAATTAAATTTCCTTTTCTTTATTTTTTTTTGAAAAACTACAAGTTGCAATATGGCTGTGGCGATGCCATAAATCTTTGGCTCTTGGCAAGCACCGTCCCGGTGTCCCAGTGTCCCACTGTCCCCCGTGTTGCCGCAGTGCCCGTGGCAACCCTGCAAATTGATTGACAGTCTGTATGCCGCTGCCAGAGCTCAGAGGGGAGAACATTTGAATACCCTATGTATAAACAAATGGGGTATATTTAATAAGGTTGACTGGAATAATTTCACAACAACACAGACTGTCATTGATCTCGTTTTATATATATGCTCAAGTATAACTTATATATACATTATATTAGTAATATACCCATTAAACATTAATTACATAACAAGCTTTATTCAATTTCGCTGCTAATATTTCGTTAACATCTATTAACAGTTAACACCGAATGTTAACGCGCTGTTAAATTTATTAACAAGTTGCTAAAACTCTCAACTGAAAGCGAGCAAACACTTTCTACTTGTCTAGGGTATTTAATAGTTAGCCTTACCCTTTAATTATATGTGTATTTCGTAAAAAGAAATTTTGATTTTCTTTTGCAAAAATGCAGCAAAAATTAATTTAACAACTCAGTTGAATTCTGTTGAGGCTTTTCGCATACGCTTACACATTACGTATACGCGGGGTTAGCCCCCATTTAGATTTCCTTTTTCCTATGCTTATTATTTAAAGTTTAAAAATAATCCTTTCGCTTGTTTCGCTGACGATTAAACAACACGTTTTATGTGTGTATAAAGCATATACTAAGTGCTCTGTTAGAGCTTGTCGACAATTTCGCATTCGGAGCGTTGCACAATTTGCCGCACAATCGCATTTATTTATCAGTGAATTTTACAAGCAAGCAAGAAAGTCACCAAGCCAAGAAGAAGGAAGCAACTGCCACGCAGACTGTCCATTCTATATGTATGTATATGTACATATGTCCCTTTTGAACTGTGGCAATGTTATTTCCATTTAATCAGCAAAAGTTCAATTTCCATCGTTATCAAGCAATATGAAAAGAAGTCTAAAAGAGTACGAATCATCATCTGTTTACTTAACAACGACCGATCTTTAATTTCTGTTTTATAATTTCATAATGCGCTACACAACAATACAAAGGGAGTTTAAATTCCGACAGAAGAAAGGAAAAATGGATTAAAAAAATGCATCGTAGAAATCAAGGAGTTCCCATTTAATCAGATAAATGTAGGTATATTTTCATGTTATAAATCCGACTTCTTGCCTAGAAATCATCTGGTAAATGGTCAGGGTCTCGATAACGAAATAACAGCGCTTATAAATAAATTGCATCATATAGACGTCTGTGAATGTTCTTCAACTTCAGATTAGCTCCACGCTGATCCACAGCAAGTGCTTCAAATTATAAATTAAGCTCATTACTTTGGATGATCCCGCCTTTGCAACAGAACAGATGCCCTCGCCCTCGTGGATATCAAAAGTACATAAAACTAAATAGATTCCTTCAGCGTCAACAACTTTGTCTGTCAACAGAAATGAATGGGTCCATAAATCACGGCAGGCACCACAAAGTGGCACTGAGTTCCACTAGAACAAAATATGACAGTGTCTGGTGGCGGACTCGAACCTCGAAGATTCCCGCCCGTTCCCGTTCCCGTTCCCGTTGCCTGGGCATGTAAAAGGGGGCGCGCCCAAGACATGCTGCGGTGACTTCAATTACGCGTACCAAGAATGTGGACAATGCGAGCAAGCGTTGCCGAAATGCCTACAAACAAACAAATGGTGAATACAACAAAATGCCCAGATCCGACCAATCATTGCCAATGTACTAGAACCGCATCCCCAGCGCCAGCGCCGCCACTTCGTTGGCATCCGAGCTATGTGCGAGACAAGGAAACGCCCGCTGACAAACATAAATTCTCAAATAAGTTTTACATATGTTTCACTCCGAGATTAGACTGCAGTTCCGGTTGTAGGTCGTAGTTCGTAGTTCAAAGAGCACAATCCTCCGGGAATACTAGAGAGTCATCAAGGGGTTAGGGCTAGACCTAGACTTGCTAGAGTTCAAAGAGCTCCCCAGATGTTTTGTTGTGGTTGCCATCAGATTGATGATCTCGCATTAATTACCACCACCAAGCAAGGAACACGTGCCTCCCTCCCTCCCTCCTGGCAGATGCAGTGATTAGAAAATCATTAAATTTATGTTAATGAGCTGAAGTTGTGTTCAGTTTTGGAATGTTGCTCATTGCTCATGTTGCACTTGCACTTGTCACATGTCAGCGAATCCTTTGGGAGCGACAGCAAATGCCATGGCTCCAAGTGGGCGGCCATCATAATGAAATTTACGCACCAGAGGAAAACCGAAAGTGATTTAATTAAAGTCGTCGTCGTCGTCGTCGTTTGTGCGGGCCAAAGACGCCATATAATCAAGTCAGCGAAGCGTTGGCCAAAACTCGAACGCAATCAGGGAAATATCAGAGGGAATCAGACGGAATCAGAAGTTTTATGATGCCCTGACCACACGGCGAGTTTTAGTCTCAGTCTCAGTTTGAATCTTTGCTCCTGAATTTGTATGTACATATGAGTGCGTATACAATATGTATATATGTATGTATACTCATCCATTAAGGCGTGCACACATTGACGCGACTTTTTCGTCTCTCAAGTGTTTGCCTGCATTTGTGACCGACCGTCTTCGTCTTCGTCTTCATTCCCTTCCTTTTCCTTGTCGTTGTCGTCGTCGTCGTCGTCGGTCTGCGTTGTTGTTGCCTTTTGTTTTACTGCCCATTTCTGTGATTTTAGCATCTCGCTCTGTGCTTTTTATTTTCATGTTTAGCCACCGAAGTAGATGGCTACCGGTAGCCGTTAGTCACGCATTTCTGCATCTGCATAGCCACATTGCCTTGGCACTGGCCCCTGCCACTAGCACTGGCTCCAAGTCTCCAAGTCTCTCCACATCTGTGTCTGCGTCTGCAACAGCGTCTGGAGCAGCTTGGCAAACAATGCGGCGTACAAACAATATGTCAAAACATCGAAAGCAACTCATTAATGGACCGATCTTTAGCTTTGAATGCCAAAGAACAGCCGCTATGTGGATTACGTGTGTAATAAAAAAATAAGAGATATAGAGAGAGAGATCCTGACATGATGTCAAATATAATAAGTCAAAAAAAGAAAATCGAATTTCCAAATTTTGAAATTTTTAATCTATCTGAAGATAATAATTTTACATATTATTATTTCTATTGTTACAAAATCACGCGGAAATAATAATAATTCAGGTTCACGTTCGATTTAAAGAATTTACAGCTTTGCTTTGAATGGTTCCCAATTTTACTTCGACTTCTTAATTCCAAATTATGAAATTTCTTGAGTTATTTGTAATTAAAGACTCTAGATATTTATAATGGGCAATGATGGCATCAGGTTCTTACATAATATCAATATCAAGCACTCAGTCAACCACCAATGATTTGCAACGCATGCCAAAATATTGAAAAGGTGTTTACTTTGAAGATTGCGCATATGGTTAATTGTGGATCGACAAGTCAACAAATGCGACAACCAACCAAGACAAATCTCAATATTTTTGGCCAATGATGTAAAGTTTTTATTTATATGCAAGAAGAGTTGACAGGGGAGTGGAGTAAAGCAAAGCAAATGGACAAACAGAGACATGGGCACTTGGCGGCAAAAGTGAAGACCGCACGACAAACATCGGCACAAACCACAAACATTACAACGATCATTAGTTAAATTAGAGGCAATGGCAACGTCGCCAACATAACATCTTCAACTTTGGCTGCAGCTTCAGCTTCAGATACAGCGTCGGCCATCTCCATGGAAGGTAAACAATTGTCATTGCTACCGGGAGGCTGTCGATCATGCGCAGAAGGCAGCAAGCGACGGCGGCGGCGTCGCTGCTCATCTTTTGAAACGAAAATCAAAAGCAAACAACAAGTACATACACCGAAAAGTGTCTTGGACTTGGACTCGAAGGTACACTCAGAAAAAAAACATCAAGATTTCTGTACTTAAACAGAGGATACTCAAGTACAAACGATTTTAAGGACTGGCTGAGTTCGGAATTTCCAAAATTAAAAACAACAATCTTATTTCGAGTTCGCTTTTCGCAATTCCGGATACTTTAAGTAAGTTTTGGGACTAATTTAAGTCGGAAAAAGATCTGATCATACTAATGTACGTACACAAAAATATTAAACTTTTCCCAAAATGTACCTGTTTCTAGTACAAAAAATAATCTTATATTTAAGCTAGTTTCAATCTTGAAATAAACTAGTTAAAGTAACCCAAATTCGCAAAAAAAATAAATTTAAATTTAAGATCGTTTCAATCTTAAAATTTTAAGAACAAAACTAAATAATTTCCAGTACGGACCTATTTAATTTTAGGATGTCAAATTTTTCAGAGTGTAGAGCTCTGCTCTTTGTTTGCATTGGGACAGATAGCGACAACAAGTCAGGTGAACAAGTACACGTACACTGGCCGACTTGGGTTAGCAGGATATGGATGTGCCGAAACACTTAATTTTTGACTTTCATATGAACTCGAATTTCCCCACTCGACATGTGTTGGTAAAACACTTTAGTTCATGTAAAATTGTTGTTAGCCGACGGCAAACTTTCAATAAGATATCATTGGATTAAAACAAGTTAATCGTAAAATTTTATTAATTATAGAAATACTATTCATAGGAAGTACTTTACCTGGGTCCATTTCCAGACTGAAGAAATCCACAATTGTATCTGATTTAATCAAACTGAGCTTCGCACAAAACTGCTCCAAATCCAATTGGAATACTTTCTCTCTTGTTCTCGTTCGTTGCTTGCGATTATTTAATTGTAATCGGGTAGACGGAGGGGAGGAACAGACGGAGGTGGTGGTGGCTGTGGTTAACCGTTAAGTACTTATTCGCACTTGGCTATATTGTTAGTTTCAATTAAGGCATGAAATTTGTACAAATTGACGGCATTCGTTGACGGCGCGACGCCAGTTGGGTTGCCTGATTGGATTTGGATTGGGTTTACATACGTACGCTGCGAGTAGTTTTGGATACGCGATACTTGGATACTTGCGATGAGTTGTTGAACCAAACCAAAACTGTAATCTGATTAGCACATTTTCGGTAACTTTTGTTCAAAAATTATCACGCACTTTTTCACACCTGATTTTTGTGTGTGGTATTTTTTATTGCCACTCACTCGGCTGACACTGAAAATCGTTTGATCGATTAATTGTAATCGATTTTGATCACACAACATCAAATCGTACACACACAAAGATTACACACCAATTCTTGTCACTTGCAATTCCGCATTAAAATCCAATTACCCGTTGCTTTCTGTTACTGATCCGTGATCCGTGATCCGTTTGGGAGCATCGCACGTTTCACACAGCACACAACATACAGCTCCAACTTGTTGTTGTTCGTCACCCGTGTCTGCTGAGACTAACGGTCGCTCGTATTCATCAATCCGCAGCCACATGCGAAAAGCACCAACAGCCAACAAAACGAACGACAACAGCGACTGCGACGCAGCATCTCAAGATCTCGCTCTTTCTCTCTCCATCTCACTCTCGGCTGCTGCAAATGTGTTTGCGTGTCTGTGTGCGTGTGTGTGTGTGTATGCATGTTTATATGTCTCCTCTTTTCTCTCACATTCATGCTGCACACACACTCACTGAGGGCGGCGATCGCTTTGTATTTGTTGGTTTTAATGGCGTTGTTGCTGTGTATTGGTGTGCGTGCTTTGTAGTTGGCTGGCAAAATAACAAAAATGAAGAATGTCTTCGAACGAACAGGAGCGCATTCGGTTGAACGTGCGCCCATCCAATCAGAAACATATTAATTCTATTTGTAAAGCTAAATTTCGGACTTTTAAGTTGTTATATTTTTATTTATTAATATCTTTAAAAGAGCAAAAATAGTTTGCCTATAAAATAAATTTATTTTCGATTAAATTTGTTTAATAATTGTACACATATTTCTAGTCTATCTCGTTATCTTTGTTTATGCGTATATAAATATTTCTGATGATTCACAATCATCGACACGATCGCAAAATTATTTAGCGCCCAAAACGACCGCGAGACGCTCTTGTGCTTTAACAACGAATAGTCTGTACATGTATGTGTGTGTGTGTGTACTATATGAGTGTGTATCTTGTAGCTGTAGGTTCGTATCTCAGCTGCGCACGAGTAGTCTGCGCTTGTGACTCTGACTAACCATACGCAACCGGGCGGAGTTAATTTTTGAATGCTTGAATGGCCAATCTGAAGCAAGTAAGCGTATCCGTAGCGTTCCGCAGTATGCCGAGCGATGTCATGACTTTTTAGTATCACACACACACACACACACACACACACATACTGACACTAGCTGAGATCGAGGGCGGGGCCGATGTCGACCGCCAAGTTTGTCAATGCATTTTCCTGATCATAGTGTAGTACATCTATTTTTGCTTCATTAACGAAATCGTATCATTAGAGCGATCATTGTTGCTAATAAAGCGGCACAGGGCCAAATCCCTATTCCCATCTGCCATGGGCATGGTTCTCCACCTTGTCTCTGCTGCTGGTGGCGTTGCTGAGAGATGCCGCATTTCGATTCTCGCCGAGCCGTTGCGATTCGCATGGTTAGACTTAATTATAAGAAATGTTGTTGTCTTCATATGATTGTCACTAATATTTAATTTCGTCATTTAATGCTTGCTGCCAATTTCTGTTGTCGTTCGCTCATTAGAACGTCTCTCGTCTCACGTCACTCTATTACATTTACAAACACATACACATATGTATATTTGCAAATCAATCTGTGCGTGCTTGCTGGTATGTGTGAGCGAGCTGACAGCAAGCGAATGTGTATGTGTGCATTACTCACGCACACACACATTCTCATCAGCGAGTTGGACACACCTCCTTGATCTCGCTATGGCTTACCTGCGCATACCTTTTGTTGCGAATTCAACTCGTTACTCTCTCTCGCACACACGCACACACACACGCTCTGACGATCGCCATTGTGAACGTTTCTTTTGTGAATCGTTTCCCAGCGCTTCTAACTATCAATTTATAAGTCATAGCATACAGGAAAATTCCACTTTACAAAGAGCTTAATACAAATAAATCTGCACTTAACAAATTTAATAATTGCAATTGTCCTTTAAACAATTTGAATTGGTAAACCTTCAAACAAAACTAAATCGACCTTCATATTGTTCATATTTCACTGTCCCAAGTTATATTAAAGTTATACTTTCCAAAAATTACAATCACAAAGTTTATTTTTTTTACTAAAGGGAAACAAAAATAGTAGAGATTACAATTTACAGATTTACAATTGTTTCTAGGATGTTTTACTTTATCTAATGTCTTTGATAAGTATACGACCCATTAAAATTATTCTTTGATGTGATTACAATATCAATTTTTTAACAATATCCGTCATATTAAAAAAAAATAATTATGTAAGCGTTAATAAACATTCATGCATTTATTTATGTTAAATGGTAAATTTCCTGAATTATGCCTTCAAGGATTCCAAAGTTATTTAAAAATAAAACTAAACCGATTTCCTTACAGAATTATTATCGACAACTAAACTTGAATGCACTTAAATAAATTCAAACTTAGTTTGTTTGATTAAATCAACAAATATTTCTGAAAAAATGGAAATGCACATAATATTACTAATGAAATTACTTAACCATATGTATTGATGGTGTTATTTTTCGACTTCTATAAGCATATGCATGTACATAAAAGTAAATAATTAAACATATGCGAAAAGTCAAGGCCCCACATCTCGAATCTGTGGATGCCAATCCAGATGGAGATGGAGAGCAAATTATCTGCGTTTAACAAATTGGATGACATGCTTTGAAGTTGCCGCCAGCAGCGACAAATGACAAGCATAACAAATGAATATTATGTGTTTTTCTTTCTTTGCTCAATCTCAATCTCTGTCTTATTTTAGTGTTATTCAACATCCAACAAAAATAACACCAGCGACAAAATATGCACGACACTTAAGAAAACAAAAGTCATCGCATCCGTGACAGAGGCGGTAGAGGCTTCAAATGTCGTAAAGTGGGCAAAATGTGCTATAAAATTGACACATTCGGAGCAGAATCGACCCAACTTATGTACAATATATATGACATAACACCAAAGGGTGTAAACTCTGGACGGAAGCGTCGAATTGTCTACGCCAACGCCACTTAAGGCAGGAGGATCGACCCATGTTCAGATCTAGTTAGATGGAATGAACTACTCGTAAGTAGTAACTGATGATTATGTTGTTCAATGATCGGCGGCTGGGCACTTGAGTATTGAGTATTGGGTGTCCTTCTTGGCGTGGACATAAAACGCCGCGGCTCAGCGCAACTGCAGTTGACGATGAATTATTGGAATAAACTTGAAGCGGCTCACTTGAGAGGCAACGCACCGCAACTGTCACCTGATCCAAGAGGTTCGCACCCGCGCACTGCTAACAACCCAATGAAATTGCCTGTAATATTGCGCGGTAGGTTGTTAGGACTAGTCATCGGTCCGGTCCGGTGTTGTGTGAAAGATTTGGACACATGTTTCTACTTCTCGTCGGTTTCAGTTTCACAGGCTAAAACATCTTCATCGCTTGTCGGAGCATCGGGAAATGGGAAGCGCATCTTTCACGCCGATTCGATTTTGTTGTTGCTGTTTCTGTTCCCATTCTCTTTCTTTTCCCCGTCGTCTGGGGGCGTTATGGTTTATAAATTTCAAATATGCATTTCAGTATTTTTAAGAGTTTACTTTTCCCGGCAACCATATCATCCGTATCTGTTTTTGTTTGTTTATCATAACACAATCCCCAATTTCAATCATGTATGATCTCTATATTATATACTTTGGAGGCATGATGTACTTAAGTATGTTGTGATGGATGCACTCCAATGAATTTATATTAACAAAAACACTACAATAGAAGCTGTGATGCGTTTGTAATTATGAAAAGTTAAGAATACTGCATTCTCCATGGTTTGCAACAAGTCTTGATAGTAGGATGTAAAAATTCATGGAATACTCGACAACTCGATTTTCGCAAAGGCTTTTTTTAAGTACTTTAATGTGAGTTTTGAAAATGGAGATTTAAGTTCAATCGTGGATAACGTTTTATATAACCGACCGAATGATCTTCAATTAATAAACTTCTAACTGTCATAAATCTGCCTCAATTTGATCGATTTCCTCAATTTTATCCCTGTTTGAACCTTGCTTGAGTTTGCATCAAAATTTTATTCAATTGGAAAATTTAATTTATTTTTCACTTTTACTGTATTTTAGAAACTTCAAACTGTTAAAAGGACGCATGAATTTTGTAATGACCAAAATATAAAAATATTCATTATTCATTATTCTAATATCCTTAGATTTTTCTTCTTTTATTTCGGATGATTACGAATATCTCGGAAGTGTTGATACTTTATCTCCTAATGTGTATGTAAAATCACTTAAACTTCCATTAATATTGCGCGTATTTGATGTTTTTCGTAAATTATATTGATGGTGTTAATTAAAAACCTTCTTCGGTGGTTTACTCAACTTGGCTCGGAGTTGAAAATGTGTCAGTAGCAGAGATTTTGGGATGTGTCGCCCTCTAACCTGTGCCACGGTGGCACGGCTTTGTGGTTTCAAACAATAATTAAAAGCAAATAAATAAACAGATTTGTACAACGACTAATTGAAGCTCAAATAAATCAAAATTTTAACTAAAAGCGTCGTTCAAGACCACCCAGAAAAATCGTTGGCCAAACGGCGGCGGCAACAAAAGTTGAGTTGTAATCGAAGTGTTAATAGGCCAAACGGGTTTCGTTTTGGACGTGTTGGACGTGCCTAGATAGATCGATACACGAATTTTGTTTAAAGGTTTACTACGGCCTTCTCCTCCTCTTCTCCTTTCTGTGTCCACCTCCCCCAGTGGTAAGAGTGAAGAGCAATCTGACAAAGACGAAACGTTGACGTTGCTCACTCAGCGGCCGTTCATCTGAGAGTTGTCGAGATTTGCCGCAACGCAGCGCCGAGGAAGATGAACACGGAAGGGAAAGGTGGAGAGAGGCAGATGAAGACAGAGGCGCAGCAGCAGCAGCAGCGAGTTCGCTTCACGCCCGTTGCACTTGAATGCTTCAACGACATTCTGATTTGTGGTTGCGGCTGCTGCGGCTGATGCGACAACGCTTGCAGAGCATTGGCAACGACCTGGGTTTGCGACTGGGACCGGGACTGATACTGCGACTGCGACTGGGACTCGGCCCTATGCCTGGACTTGAGCGCACGCCGTTTGCCTAGCAATATTTCACGTGAAAAATTTAACTACAAAAAAAAAAATATCTATGCAGTAGTAAAAACAAAAAACAAAGGTGAAAGTTTCCTTGTCGTTATCTTTGACTTGCCCTGGGGCCTAGTAAATATTAGCATAAATATTTGATTGGTTTTACTTTTTTTTTATTCTTTGAGTTTAAATTTATATTTATATATACTTCATAATAATTAAATATCACTTACTTCATTTTATTTTTATTCCTATAAGTACTTTTGCTCAACTGCTCTTAGTTTGCATTAAATGAATATTACAAAAAAATCACATCTTAGTAATTTTGGCGAAATATGAATATTATTGATACATAATTAATTTTTCTTTTAAATAGCTAAGTGAGCTTGGGAGGTCGAAATGTTATTTATGGACTGAATATCTTTTTGCCGTTGATTGGGATTGGAATCGGGATCGAAATATATGTTTATCGATTACATTAAGGTTCTGTACTGCATCTGTCTCCCTCGCACACACTTAATCAAAAGCGCGCCACAGTTAATTTCAATATGGCGTCGTTGTCGTTTCCGCATGGCGATGCTCAGTTTCAGATGCTGATGCTGATGCTGCCGTTGATAGACGCGCTTTAAATGCATAAAATTGCTGACTATAAATAAAATTTAATGAAACACATTTTTCGATTCTTGATTCTGCACGCTACTTCTGCCCGCCCTTCTACATAAAAACATACTTACATACATACATATTGTTGTTTTTGGCAACGGAAAAGGGGGAAAAACATTTAGTTTCGCATCTTCTATGCATTTTGAGTTATTATTGTGATTCCACAGTAGCCACTCGTGTGGAACGACAGCCGGAGTTGGGCTCGTCGTCGTCTGTGATAATTGTAGACCAGGCCATAATTGGAATTTGTTCCTATATGTTGTACTATAACATTTTTCACAGTCTATGAAATATAATAAGTTTGCGACAAGTGCACATAATTTCTATCTCATGCTGTGTGCATTTAATTAATTAAGAAATAAATATAAATTAAATGGGTTCTCAAAGGCAACGAGTTCTCAAAGTTAATTCTGCACTAAGTATATGACGGAGGTGAAAAATTCCAAATTAAAATTTACTTAAGATGAAAAATCTAAAATACAAAATTACTGGAGACGAAAGAAAAAAAATAATTTTAGTTGTATTCCAAAAAAAATTCCAATAAAAAATTGTAAATAAAAAAACTAATTTTGCGTTTGCTGAAATAAAGAATAAACGAAATTAAATATGTAATAAGATGGAAGATTCAACTATGTAAAAAAAAACATTTTAATCAGTTTTCCCAGTTCTGAATCAAGCAATTCAGAGAATTTACAATGTACTCAACTCCACCCTCACACAAAATATTGAGGATTGAGGATTGGGGATGCTCGGGCTTTAGTTCTGGGTCTTCTGGGTACTTAGCCACCTACACACATCCATCGAAATATGTTAACGGTAAACTCGTGTTCATTTTATGCGCTTCGCGTGCACATCCAAAGATTTAAATGGTCCGTAACTGCAAATGAAATAGCAAAATTGTTGTTCTTCGCCATATTTTTCCCCTCCCGAGACACACACACAGATACGAAAGCTGAACCGAAAGTATGTGTGAAAATTGCACAGAAAACTCTTAAAATGGCTATATTACGGTTTCCTTTCTTTTCTTATTTTTTATTTTTATTTCAAATGCTTTAATTTTATTTAAGTGTTTATGGAGAAATAACTAATGAAAACGCCTTAAATTGCACATTTCGCTGCACTTCTCTGGTGTTTTCTTATTCTGTTTTTTTTTAGTTATTAATAAACACACACACGCACACACACATGGTGTTTTGGTTGTGTGTTAAAGCGCAGCATGATTCGCTCGATTTAAAATACATTTCCATGCCAAAGGCAACGCGCCGAGTTGCCGCCCTTTGATTTATAAAACGGGCTCCTCGACACATCGGCACAACGGCGGCTAAATTCGTTTTGCTCGCTGTTTTTGTTTATTTAATGTCAATGCAATTTATTTAATTCCTTCTGTGTGTTTGTTTATGTGTGTAAACCAAGTCAAAATATTCGGCAAATTTATTATGAAAAATAAGAGACCATATGTCGTGGGACTTCTTTGATTTACCGAAATGAGTGAAAGACGTCGTTGTATCATATAACTTTACAGCCAAGTTCTTATATTTCCACGATTGAAATGCTTTTGCGAATGTTCAGATACACTTTAAACTTAGAAACTCTAACACAAGCAACATTCGGGGACTGCGTACACAACGGTTTCAGCGGGTTCAGCTCTGCAATCAATAAATATTAATATTAAAATGTATAAGATTATTATAATGTTTATCTACTCACTCAAAACACAGAAATATATAGAGTAAGGGACTGCAATTTGCGGATTTGCTGGTAAATTGGCTTAGCTTAAAGGGTTAGACTATACTGCAGGCGCCTTATTCGTCCGCCTTCTGGGGCACACTGAGCTCCCAGAAGAGCTTGCCCATGCCACCAATGCCGACGAGAGCCAGCGCCATGGTGATGCGGTACAGCACATTGTCGACAGCGGATCCCTTGAGGAAGACGGGCTTGCCGTCCTTCTTCTGGAAGTGCTCCTGCACCTTACGGATCTCGAAGTAGCCCTTCTCGATCTGATCCTTGCTGGTGGCTGTGGCACGACGAGTGCTTGCAGTGGCAAAGCTGCGCACAACGGCCTGCACGATAACAGAATGTGCGGTTAGTTTTGGGACTCCAGCGAACTTACGTAATTGATTTACAATATTATGCTTCCAGGAGAATGACATGGATAAAATATACATGCCACAATCCACAGGAGCTAAGCGACGCTGCATTTAAACTTACTCTGGATAGGTTCATCATTTTGTTAAGTATATTTTATTTTTAGTTGCTGAAATGCAAATGGTTTGAAGAGCTGAAGAGAAAAATTCACGGGCCCCAGATTATGACAGCTGTTTGACGTCTATGGAGAACAGAGTTGCCATATCGTTTCTGGTCAATTTGCCATTCACACATATTCATTGGCGGCATTCACAAAAAAATAAAAATATTGTTTTGCTGTTTTGCCGCAGCTGCTGAATTTGGATTTATTTACAAGTATTAACAAAGCAATAAGCAGTTTAAACACACAATGGGATTCTTAACAGTATTGAAAAAGATGCGTCAGAAAGAAAAGGAGATGCGTATACTCTTGCTGTAAGTGGCGGTCAGCTTATTGAATTTTCGTGAATTGTGATTCATAAGTTTCCATACTCTTTTTTTCTAGTGGCCTGGACAATGCAGGAAAAACAACGATCCTCAAGCGTTTTAACGGCGAGCGTATTGACGAAATCTCGCCCACCTTGGGCTTTAACATTAAGACTTTAGAGCACAAAGGCTACACGCTGAACATGTGGGACGTGGGCGGCCAGAAGTCGCTGCGTTCATATTGGCGAAATTATTTCGAGTGCACAGATGGCCTCGTCTGGGTTGTGGACAGTGCGGATCGCATGCGTCTCGAGAGTTGCAAGCAAGAGCTGCAAGTGCTGCTGCAGGAGGAACGCCTAGCGGGTGCAACATTACTTGTGCTCTGCAACAAACAAGATTTGCCTGGCGCTTTAAATTCAAATGAAATCAAAGAGGTCGGTTCTTCTACTAGCAAAATATGCGAACAAATATTTATTACAATTATTTTGTGGCTTACAGATATTAAGCTTAGATGACATCACATCACATCACTGGCTGGTAGTTGGAGTTAGCGCAGTAACAGGAGAAAAACTCTTGAGTTCTATGGATTGGCTTATAGATGACATTGCAAAACGAATATTTACATTAGATTAAAGTGATTAGTGATTACTTCTCGAGTAAATACATTCTATATAGCTTCTCATCCTTATCGTTGGAAAACTGCGGCCTAAAATTTACTTTATGGATGGTGGCAAAACCCTCGTCTAGTGTCGGTGCTTGGAACTTTTTCTTCATCATGTTGAATACCATGTCACTGATTCCCGAGTGTCCAGTATCCAGCAGCTCTCTGTAAGCAATATTGTGCTTGGCGTGTGTCGGTGTGACATTCATCACGAAGCAACGACAGGGAATTTTCAATTCCGCTGCCAGCGCCAGAAACTTTTTGCGCGATGCCACGTCCACATTGGTATTATCCACCACACAGGACTGACCTGCACTCAGAGCACGCTGACAGGCAGTGAGACACGCCTGTGTGCTTCCCAAAGTGTCGGCATTTGCTATTTTGTATCCCTTACCAGCCAGCACCTCGGCACAGAAGTGACTCTTGCCAGAGCCGGGCAGACCGACTACGATTATCATTTCACATTTACTTGTGTCGAACTGCGCATCGTTTGGCTCGTATAGTGGGATTTGATCCTGTTCCTGCACACTGCTGGGATCAAATTCGGGCTTATTCCATTCCTCCACGCGTTTGCCTAGAAAATGCACCTCGGGTGTGTAGAAGGAGACTCCAATGTTGGCAGCAAATAGACGATCTGCCAAGGAATGATCCTTGCGTTGCTTTGTGACTCCTTTGCCGGTTTCAGGCCTTCCGGCTGCATCGCCAACGAAGAAGCAACGTTCCACTTTGATAGTTACATTCCCATTCATTTCGTTCTTTAAATGCTCCCACATGCCTGGCAATGGCTTGCGATAGTAACCACTGCCAATCGCTATGAAGACCTGCACGGGCACATTCAATTTCTTAACTATGCTTTTGACTTTCAACTTGAAATCGTTTAGATCCACTTTGCCCCGAGCTATGCCAGCTTGATTTGTAAAGAAACATATCTTGAATCCATCCTTATGCAGCCGCTGAAGCTTCTCGGGCACTTCGGGAAAGATGATTTGCCAGTCATCAGTGTTCTTGGGGAATACATTGCCGGACTTTGTCTTAATGATTGTGCCATCCATGTCGTAGCTGGCAATTTTACTAGATGCTGTCAGGCCGGCGCTGCTGAAGATCACCAATTTACCATTGCCAACAGAATCCCATCTCTCTTCTTCACTGGCAGCTTGCGTCGAGTTGGGTTCTTCAATTTCCTGGCTGTTGTCTTCCGATGCCGATGCCGGTATTGGATTAAAGACCACTTCGAACGGATGCCGCCCGTAAACAATTTCCAATAGATCTCCATGCTTGAGTTCGCATTCTGTGTGCTGCATGGCCATGACACCATTGATGCCACATGGATTGAGACCCAATACCTTTAATTGAATACTTCCACGTTGTAGATCAACTTGAAGCTGTAGTTGTTTCTTGGAACACCGGGAATCTCGTATGCCAGTTTCCTTGCAGCGACCAACAATATTCTCACCGTTCGTCAATTGGATGGCACTGTGCTCGGCCTCCATAGGCTTCAGAGTGCAGATTCTCGAGACAGCCCCTTTGCTGACTTTGCCCACTGAGCGATTCAAGTATTTGGCCAACGACATGTTTACAAAATGTTATTAATTCGATTCATGAATAAGCCTCGCGATAGAGTTGTGTCGTTTCGTTCTGAAAAAGTTTTCGTCCTTCTCTTTCGATGCAGGCGGAGCTTGTTTCTGCTTTTTCTTATTTCTTTCTCTCCTCTCGCTCAAAACAAAACAAACAGCACACACACATGTAAGGCGGCGGCCATTAAAAATTCACATGTACGCTGGAGAATGACAACCGACGAAAAACAAAACGCTGCTGCAGTTTTGTGCAGGCGCGCTCGCTTGCTCTCAAGGCAAAATGCTTTCTGCTCTACTCTAACCTGCAACTTTCTGCCTATTTCTGTTTGCCTGGTGAAAGAGCTCAAAATTTGAGATCCTTTCACGGAGCGCGCTACCTAAAAGTGGCGCATTCGAAATTTTCAAGCTAGAATTTTGGGAATTTTACCAGAATTTTTGTTGGAATTTTCTCAATATTTTAAGATTTTTTTCAGAACGTTTTTCCTAACTTCGCAACGCGTGGGCCAAATTGCACCAAACCAATTTCAGAATAAAGTTTATTATTTTAGCTAATTTTGGATTTTGTTGCTTTTTCGAATTTCGTTTTTCAAATATTTTAAATTGATTTTTTAAAATTCTAGAGAAATGACATGGGACCGAAAATTTATCGGTTCATATTAACATACATTTAACATTTATGTTAAATTGAATACTGAAATGTTAAATTTAATTACTGGAATGTTAAATTTAATACTGAAATGTTAAATGTTGGCAGTGCTGCCAGAACAAGGTGGCTATCCAAATCCAAATGGCAACAACTGACCAAATGGCCAACGACATGTTTACAAAATGTTATTAATTTGATTCATTAAGGCGTTGCACAGTCTGCGCGCTTTTTATGTTTCCGACTCCTGAACAGTGCTGCCAACTCTTCATGAACCAACTCACACATGTGAGTGAACAAAAAAGAGTGGCAGCCTTGGCTCCCAAAACACGGTGGCAGCCATCGCCCATAGAAAACTGGCCGTTATTTTTATTTTATACTTACTTGAAAACTTGGTTTTAAATATCATCAGGTTGTTTCGGATACAGATGTCAACGTGGCATTAGTGTTATTAGTTCATTCTGAAAACGTTTTACTACTGAAACATAGTCAATAAATTATCTGCTGCTTAAAATCTCGTTGCAAAATGCAGAGAATTTTTATTTCCAAATTTCGTGTAAGCATATATACTTATTTAATTCTCCATACAATATACAAATGATGATTGTTTTCCAGCCCATATTGTGTGACATCACCAAGTGGGGCGCTATAGCTCCCATGCTGGCCGAGACACGTTCGTTTCAGGCATCGCCGGATCTAAGGCAAAAGGGCGCCGTCGGTCCTGGAAAACTGACTCCCAAGATGGCCAAGTTACAACAGCAATTCCAGGCAGACAATGACAAGCCCGTCTTCCTGAAGGGTGGGAGCATGGACAGTATTCTGTACAGACTTACTCTTGTACTTTGCGTCTTAGGCACTCTTGGCGATTTATGGCTATTTTTTGGCTACATTATAGCCTAAGATTAGATCTTATATGCATATTAAATGTATATTAAACATTGGTATGGTTGAATGACATTTAATACAAGCTTACAATGTTCCACGGGTTAAACACTTTTATTTTCCATTACACTACACGATATGTACTTAAAGACAGCAGCATTTCATTCTCTGACAATAAACATGACATTAGCACAAAGATCATTTGATCATATATATTTATTTATATATTTTATGTCAATTAAGAGCAGTTGATCTAAATTACTTTTAAAAATGCAATTTCTATAAATTATCTAGAAATCTAAATGTAAACTAAAAGGAAAAATCAAAAGTGAGTTGGTCTTTGAAAACATTTTTATTACAAACAACAAATTTAAATTACAATCTCGATATGTGTATTATACTTTTATGCTCTCGTCGTCTATTTTGTCTATAACCTGTTTTAAGCAGTCCTTTGTCGATGTCTTTTCCAAATCGCAGATGCGAGTCAAATCCATTGTAGCGATCTGCTCGATCATCTCTTTAATCTTCTCCTGCTTTATAATGGACTTTACTGATTGGCGCATTCCAGTACGTGCCCCTACCGGCTTGGGATGTTCCGCCGAATCATTCTCTATATGTCGTCCCTTGGCTCTATAGTGCTGTTCGATTATCTTTCGTAATTTCAGTTTAGTTACGGCTCGAGATTTTCGAGTCGTGTGCTCTAGGGCAAGATTTCGCAATTCCTGAAAATTAATTTCCTTAGTAGCTTCAACTGCATCTGTGTTGAGTTCCAATGAGGTTTCCTCCACAGTGGCTACTATACCATCATCGTCGTCGACCTCCAGCTCAATCTTTGGCTCGACACTTGAGACTTGTTCAGAAAAGTCATTTGAATCGGCTTGGATAGTCAGTATAGGTTCCTCTTCAACTAAAGTCTCCAAAGGTGTATCCTCTATTGGATCTAATTTATCAGTTTTAGTTTTATCCTTTTTACGTTTGGTTTTTGTATTATCCTTTACATTTTTATCCTTTGGTATCTTTTTTTCTTTGGGTAAATCAATAACGACTTTGAATTTTTTCTTTAAAATGCCGATGCAAGGTTTTGTCTTGATGCGTACTGGAAACAGCGAATTGTATTGGATGCCAATGCTGTTGAAGCAATCAACGAATTCCAACGTCTCGAAATTATCCTGCAAAGCCGTCCACAGCTCAGTGTTGTGCTTGTTCTTCGCCTCCACCAACAAGTGACTGTATCTGGCCATCTCAGCTTGAGTATAGTTCATAGTCTCATCTTTGCTGTATGTCCAATCAGTGTGTATTTCCATAAATCGCGATACACCGCTCTGGGCAGCCAAATTTGCAATGTGCACCGAAACATTTGGATTGGTCGCCTCCAATCGATGCAGACGGGAGAGCGCGGCACCTCCAGGATAATTTGTGCCCGACACGACAAGTAGAAAGATCGTGATAAGGACGTTGAGCAGCAAATGTGATGCTGCGATAAGGGCCAGAAAGCTATGCCAAGCCGACTTGGCACTGTTCATCCACCTAAGAATGACAAATGTAGAGGCAATTAAATAAAATGAAAACTTCAAAGATCAACAGATTTTAACTTACATGCGTTGACAGGCACAGGCCGCAGCAATATTTAGTACAGGGAATACGTATATTATGAAGCGCAGCTCCTTGTGCGGCAGCAGGGAGTACAAGAGCACAAATCCGAGTGCAGAGAGGGCCAAGGGCCGAATGCGCGGCTCAAAGTAAATGCCAATTGGCACAAATGCCAATGAGACGCCCATGGCACGCGGCAGTGCAGAGTAAAAGTACCAAAGCAGCGGTGAAGTGCCCCAATTGGAGCTCTTGTTAAGTATAGTGTTGTACCACAGCACTTCGCCCTCGGGCCACAGCAGGCGACGCCAAAAGAACGAGTCCACCAACACCGTGGCAGCCAAGATACAGACGCCTGCCGGCAATGCGATCTTCAGCAATCTGTAAAGGAATTATGCACATTAATCAAAGGAAAATAATAAGTGGAAACTAATGACAGTCATACCCATCAATGGATAACTTCTGTTGCACTAGGTCCAGAGCTAACAGCAATCCCAGAAAGAGTGCCAGCTCGGAACGAAACACAATTATGGATATTCCCGAGCAGATGATGAACGGTTTGTATTGTCCACGCATCCAATAAGCGATCGCATAGAGCACTGAAGTGGATAAACATTATTTTAGAAAATTACATATAATTATGAGTGAATTTTTTAAACCAAAACGAATATCGTTTAAGTTACGGTTTCAGTTATGCTCGCATTAAGTGTTTGTTTCGTTTTTAAAAATATAGTTTTTTTTTTGTCATTTTTACAAAAACCAAAATTCTTTGTTTTAAAATAAAAATATTAAAATTTAAAATAAAAATCCAAAATTAGTTGGACACCATGAAAACATAATTCAATTTAAAGCTTGATTGTATAGCAACTAACCGTTTTGCGTGAATCTAATAACCGATTCACAGATCGGTTATTTCGGTTGGAATAATCTCGGTTGATCGTTATCGGTACAATAAAATAGTTTTGTTTCGGTTACGGCTTCAGTTACGGTAACCAAATTCAATCGGTTAATACCGGTTAACGGTTACGGATTTAATCCCTGATTATAATAATTAAATATACATACCAAGTGGCAGTGCAAAGATGTTTGGTAGTGGGCGTGTCATGTAGAAAATGAAATGAAATTGTGTTATCGTTATTGCGGTGAACCACAAACGCACTTCAATGCCGTAGATCTTGGTCACAGCTTGACGCAGATTGTTCCAGGCAACCGAAATGGCTCCAGCCAAGACAAGACGAACTGTTAAGTTAAATAGAAATGGAGAAAAGTTGCATGAGAAGTAATCAAAGGTGGAATGGAGAGGGTCGTCTTTTACCTACATATTGTGCCCAGAACTTATTGATGCTCATCGTCTCAAAGAGCAGCACAAACGGAGCGGACAATATGGAGACAATTAATGGTCCGATAAATGTGCGAGGCACAACTCCAGGATACTCATGGTGATCGTATTGCGTGAAATTGTTCCTCAAATACAAAATGTCGTGCATGGCCTGCAAATTGAAGCTCTCCTCGACTTTGGTGAACGGCGTATAGACGAGATGAGCCGCCGCAGTCAGAAATACGAGTGCATCCATTTCAGCAGTTGTTGTTATTGTGACAAAATCAAATCAGTCGCATTTATAAATATATGCAATTGGCATATTACATAATTGTCAGCATTCTTGTGACACCAAATGCTACGGTTTTTGGTGTATATATTCCACAGGTGACAAATTTCTATATCACCAAATAAAAAATAACACAGCCGGCGTTCACAATGTTGTTTCTTCTTATTATTCAACAAATTTAGTTTGTCAGCATTGCCAAGCTTTTCTAAACTAATCTGGCGTTAAGCGTATGTGTATATGCTTTGAGACAATTTTTACAATTCCAAAATAAAATCGAAATTTGATTTAAAAATAGATTTTGGTTCCACGTTTGAGCATAACAAAAAAGAAACGAAAAAAAAAACAACAACCGACTTGGCAAACAGCTGCTCGCGGCTCACGCCATTTATCGATAACACAGTTTGCGACTGTTAATTCTAGGTTCACACTGCATCACTGCTTTTCAAATTTTCACGACTTTTAACAGTTGTCAACACTGTAAATTCAGACAATTTGAAAATTCAAGTCATTCTCTGTTCGCCTTCCTGTCAAAAGTAAAAGAAATATTAAAATGGTTGTGTTTAAGGAGGAATTGGTTGAAACCATTGACTATACCTTGGAAGAGGCTGATTTTTATGTGCGCTACAAGAAATTGCAACTGCAGCTGGAACTGCTGCAAGTCCAGGAAGATTACATCAAGGAGGAGCAGCGCAATCTGAAAAATGAGTATTTACATGCCCAGGAGGAGGTGAAACGGGCCAAGGCCGTGCCCCTGGTTATTGGCCAGTTCCTCGAGGCTGTTGACGAGAACACGGGCATCGTTGCCTCCACCACAGGCTCGAATTATTACGTGCGCGTCTTGTCCACCATTGATCGGGAACAATTGAAGCCATCGGCGTCCGTCGCCTTGCACAAGCAGAGCAACTGTTTGGTAGATTTGGTGCCTCCAGAGGCAGACAGCACCATCTCAATGCTGTCGCCAGAGGAGAAGCCGGATGTGAGTTACTCGGACATCGGAGGACTTGATATGCAGAAGCAAGAGATTCGCGAGGCCGTTGAGTTGCCATTGACACACGCCCATTTGTATAAACAAATTGGTAATTGCCATAATATTATATATAGTATAATTATACCTTTGAATATCTTTAGGCATCGATCCGCCCCGTGGAGTGCTGCTTTATGGCCCTCCGGGCTGTGGCAAGACCATGCTGGCCAAGGCCGTGGCCAATCAGACGACAGCCGCCTTCATACGCGTCGTGGGCTCCGAGTTCGTCCAGAAGTACTTGGGCGAGGGACCGCGCATGGTGCGTGATCTGTTCCGGCTGGCCAAGCAGAATGCCCCATCGGTCATATTCATTGATGAAATCGATGCAATTGCCACAAAACGTTTTGACGCCCAAACGGGCGCTGATCGTGAAGTGCAGCGCATTTTGCTCGAGCTGTTGAATCAAATGGACGGATTCGATGAGACGACCAACATCAAGGTTATCATGGCCACCAATCGCGCTGATACCTTAGATCCGGCTCTGTTGCGTCCCGGACGCTTGGATCGTAAAATTGAGTTCCCATTGCCGGATCGTCGTCAAAAGCGTTTGGTTTTCACGACCATAACGGCTAAAATGAATCTCGCCGAAGATGTGGACCTGGAGGAGCTCATAGCTCGTCCAGACCGAATTTCGAATGCCGATATTAATGCTATTTGCCAGGAGGCGGGAATGCATGCAGTTCGAGAGAATCGTTATATTGCATGCTCCAAAGACTTTGAGAAGGGATATAAGACGAGTGTGCGCAAGGATGAGGCGCAGCACGAGTTTTACAATTAATTATAGATATTAACTAAGTAGAATCTGCATTGAAAATATAAAATATAATACGTACTGCATTTATTACCTTTGTTAATTAAACGTATTTCTGTAATCATTGCACAGCAGCCATTTTGAATTTAACGGATACTTTGAACGTAAACATGTGAATGCCTAACAGCTGATACAAACAGCTGTTGCTACAAATTGTTTAGCCGCTCTTTCCGTTTGTCGCATTTGCGTTTGTTTGTTGTTTGAAATACTTTTGTTAGTTTTGATTTTGTGACGAAAATGTCATCGTTGGAGGCCTATGTGATGCGCATTAAGCCGGCCATTGATGATTTCGTCAAGCAGCCCAGCAAAACGACATTGGCGAAGGTGGAACGGGAAGTGAAGGGATTTGATTTTGGACAGTCGCGCATATTCCAAGTGCAAATTGTGGTGCCACTTGTGATCAAGCTAGACGAACTCGTTGGGTAGGTTAAATTGGTAGTTATGTGAGAAATCAATCTTTACCTCTGTGAAATCTCTTTCAGAGAAAGCCAGGAGCTGCGTACCAGTTTACTGAACTGCCTGCGCTATGTTATTTCTCAGTTGTGTCTCACGGATGAGAAAGGATTGCGCTCAATCCTCGTGGTGGCCTTGCAGCAGTTGCGCGACTCTAAAGGCGCCACAATGCGACCCAATCTCTCTGAGGAAATTAAATTGGCGGCAGTCCTTTGCATGACGGAAGCACTGCGACGCTCCGCTAGCGACGTCCTGGAGGTATTTTACACCAAGGAAACGACGATGGTGATAGGTCAAATACTGCTCACACTGTTGGAGATCATACCAGAGGAGAAGTATCGAAAGTTGGTCACTGCATCGCTGGATTGCCTGATGGTTCTGTTCTACGTCCACGATGAGGCCGAAGCGACAGATGTGGTGCTCCGCAATCAAGTGGCAAATACCATATTCATATTTCTGCCCAAAGTTGTTACCGTGCTGTTCAAGGTATCCAAGGCAGATGATAAAATCGGCGAATCCATCAAGTCGGTATGTAATACATAATTCTAAAATTCACGTTTTCTTACTGACCATTTGGAGTCTCATCTTAGATGGCTATCAAAGCGCTGGGTCGCATCACCTGCATTATGTTTGAGGAAACCACAGATGAGTTTTGTACGGCACGCTATGATGTTAATGCATTCCAATCACTATTTAGTTCGTCGGCCGTTGAAAAGTCAAATGATATCAACATTTTTGGCAGCAAGCGCTACAATCTGGAGCAGAATGAGGAGCGACTTAAACAGCTTCAGACCAATCTACGGTCAGCACAGTGGATAGCAGCCACATCGCAGCACATGAGTCCGATTTTCGTGGAGACAACCATACTGCGAGCACACGACAGCATTAAGGTGCGACAAGCGTATGCCGAGATCTGTTGTCTCCTGCTCAGGAATTGCGCACACAATCTGAAGCACAACTTCACACACTTGCTGGAGAGTGTGCTGGCACTGTCCACGGATGAGGATGCGTCAATCGCGCTGCTGTGTCAAGCGACACTTGCACATCTGCAACAGCAACCCAGCTGTTCAGGAATCTTCGACGAGAATGCGGAACTCCTGCTGGACACACATCTCCACAAGTGGCCACGGATTCTGCGCCGCTGTGACGACATCGAACAGTTTGCTGAGCTGCTCTTCTTTAAGGGACTCTTGCGCAACCTCAGTCCTGAGAGGCTGCAACTGTTGCTGCTGGTGCCCAAGAACCTGGAGCTGTTTGTCATGTGTCTGCTGTCGGCGCTAGATCAGCGCATGTCGCGTGACCTGCTTAATGAGGAGTACTCCCTGAGAGAAATTGCTGCAGGCAATACAAGGGATTTGGCTGCGCAGCTCGACAAACTGCCCTGGCGGCAGTTCAAGTATCTAAGCTCCAAACGTTGCGTGGATGTCCTTTACGATATTGCCGAACTATTGGGTGCTGAACCGAGCATTAATCATCTAATCTTTGACTTTTGCCATGAGTTGATTGAGCAGCATAGTCCAGCCATGAATGAATGTATTTTGTTGCTGACTCTTATGGTGACGCCACAGCAAAAGATTGCACGAGGAAGCCGTTTGGTGTTGGCGGAACAATTCATGGAACATCTGCTCGCTGATGAGCACTGGCAATTGGCACTGCAACCGGATGCAGCCTGGCGTCTTAAAGTCGATAAGGTTGTCACTTTATTTATTTACCACATCATCTTATCTAAGCTCATGCCAAATCATGTTACAGCCCACCTCTTGGTTTAAGGACCACACACCTGGCTTGTACTCATCTGCCCTGGAGGTGCGCACTCAGGACTGTGACTCGGATGATGAGAGCGAGCCAATCAACAGTCGCGTGAGCATTTCGGATGCTCAATTCAATGTGCTGCACACTTGTCTAGTCCTGGATGCCTTGGGACATTGCGCTAAATTTATTGGCGACACTTTTGATCGTCACATATTTCGCAGCTTGCACAGGGTATTACTTAAGTTGGGTATGCAGCGTATGCTAATTAGTAAAGTATTGAATAGTATAACTTGTCTCTGTCTTAATTGCAGCCAGCAGCAACACAATTGTGCACCAGGCTGCTACATTTGCATTCGTGTCCATGCAGCTCGCCTTGAAATATGCACAACCATCGCATTTCATCGAGTGCTCCACGGACTACATCACATTTCATCTGAATACGCTGCTTAAGAGGGTAAGTTTAACTTGGACAGATTACTTTGGTTTACTCCACTATTACTACATTCGAGACTTCCTCTTTATAGTCACCGGAGTCGAGTGCTGCCGTTGACATTCTCGCCGTTGTGCTGCAGTACAGCACGCGTGGCAATGTGCCTCATCTGGATAGCATCTTTCAAACCATTTGTGATGAAAGCACCAAGCTGCATCAGACGGACAATGTTCATTCGTATCTGCGCGTCTTCAATGCATTCCTGACGCATGTAGCCAGCTGGCAAAGTAATACGGCACAAGAGATTGGCGACATTCAAATGCAAGTGGATGAGGAGCAGGATATTTTAAGCAGTTGGCTAAATATTCTTAATAAGCCTGACGTGCCCGTTGACTTGGAGAGTGCCCCAATCGAAGAGACAGATGTAAATATGCCCGAAACGGAGACTGAGGATCCCTCGACAATGGCTGAGGAGCCTTCAAAGCCTGTGCTGCCGCGTCACATTGAAATGACCAAAGCGATATTGGGACAGGTTATTAAATTTCTCACAAACACGGAGCAGGCACAACAGATTCTGGCACTGGACTGCCTGGCCACCGGTGTCCCGCTGCTCGCGGACTATGAGAACGAACTGTTGCCTCTGGTTCATCTGGTGTGGCTGCCCCTTGTTGAGAAGTTTCGTCAGAAGGACTCGCTGGTGCTGAGTCGCTGCTTTAGCTTGCTACACGTTCTCGGCCTGCATGCCAAGGATTTCATTTTAAAGCGCAGCCTCAGCGATGTGATACCACAACTCAAACAGTTCCTCAAGGCAGCCAGTGTACACAGCAGCACGGAAAAATCATTGGCGCCCACTCAGGAGTACAAGCTGCAACTGAAGCTATTGCAGCATCTTGCGCCATTCATACGAAGTCTACAGATTGATGGCAAGCACCTGCATGATTTGCTAACCATTGCGGCATTGTATCTGTCCCAGGGGCAGCCAAAGGAAATGCAGGATCTTGCAGTGCAAGTATGCTTAAATCTATTTACCTACAACGGACCATTTGTGTATGTGACGCTCTTGCAACGAGCTCATCTCAAGGATTACAAGACCAATGTGAATGAAGTTCTTCGCATCATAGGATTAAGTTTAGCAGCGCCAGTTGATGTTGATCTTGATTAATAAAAGTCAATTTTAATCATTACACAATTGATCTATTCTGCATTCCGCTCAATAACTAGGTGAAGATTACAGAATTTAATGCTAAATGTCTTTTTAATGCATTTCGAATGAATGAACCAAACACATTGGCTTCTAATACAAGTATTATACTGATTTTAAATAATTTTCAAAATTGAAATGGATTATTGAGGTATTTGTTTCTAACTTGCGTATTTTTATTAAAATGACTTGATATATAAACAAGGGTAAGGATGAAACAAAAAATTTATGTTTAGTTTAAAAAAAATTGAAGCTTTTGGAAAAAATAGAATTAAAAGGTATTGGTTTAAGGATTTGTGGTAGACTGTGTGGTGGGCACGCAGATTATTGCCAATTATTAAATGCTATGCATAAACATAATACACTAGTTCACTCTACCGAATGATGTTTTCTTTGTTGTTTGTTGTTGTTCTTTTGATAGCATAAACACTGTAAAGTGAATACTCAGATGCTTAGCACCAATTAAACTTAGCATCTGACTTTTAAAGCCACATTAATATAATCAACGTTTCTTGTTTTATGTTTTTGTATCAAATATAGCTGAATTTGTTGTAAAGTGATTGCTATACAGCTGCCATCAGTCCTACATACCACAACAGTGCTAATTGTTTGACTCGTACCAGTAAACAGTCGATTAATTTGCAAGCTGTTGGCATAAAGGTCCATTGAGCATTTTAGAATCCGTGTGTTTGACTGTGTTTTGCGACTGTGTGTTCTCAAGCGTGGGCGGGGGGAATTTTTTAGGAGTTTATAGTGTGGTGTGCTTAGCTATTGTTATGCAAAAGGAACTGGCTGCTATGACTACGCCAGCCAGTTCATTAGACTATTGGCATACGCCATAGGCTTGACATCAGGATGTGGCTAGAATATAGAATTAATGTCATTAGAAGATTCATTTGATTACTATCCACCAGGGAAACACTTACCACAGCCTCAAACGATCTGATTTTTGGTGTAAGATTGTTACCAGTAATTGTTATAAAAGCGCCCATGTTGCCCATAGTATCACTGTAAGCAAACAAGCAACCAAATTATAATGGATTCATTAGTTGTAACGCAGTTAGACCTACCAATAGTTTGGCGCCGAGAAGACTGTTATACATTGACCATTGTGTGCCATCTCATAGCCCATATCCTTAACCTCATGGCTGCGAATGATGTAATCCAAATTGTTAAGCTTACAGAACGTTTCAGTTACGTCGGGGCCAAACTGTATGCCAACACCGCGCTTAGACGGACCACGGCCCATCCATTGCTGCGGATCCGACCAGAGCAGCTCGCACATGAGACCCTCCTCTGGTGGCTGGCAATTGCGATCGATACGCCTTATGTTATCCAGAGTAACATCATCTGACGAAAAGAGGCCACCATGCATGACGAGGATCTTCTGATTGATGCAATGGCAAAGTGGAAGCCAATTGAATACCTGCGTAAATACGTCGGCCATGGTGCTGGTATACTTGGCGGTTACCTCGCCCGTAAATCCGTACATTTGATTCATATTGATGCTTTCATGATTGCCTGTAAATAACATTCAATTAAATGAGTGGGAGGAACAGTTAACGATTTGCGGGTTTCAACTCACCGCGTGACAGGAAGAAATGATTGGGATACAGCAGCTTGAAGCCAAACAGCGTGAATATACATTCTACAGAGAATGAACCTCTATCCACAAAATCACCATTGAACAGATACGGATTCTTCTCCGATGGCAGACCGTTTATCTCAAAGATGTTCATCAGATCATAGAACTGGCCGTGTATATCGCCACAAATTGTAAACTTCTCCTCACCCGGCACTTTAATATCCACTAGGGATGGCTGTGCACGCATGTACACATCAATGTCACAGAGTATCTTCAAGTAAATACAAAATATATTAAAATAACTTGATACTACTTAATGTCTTAAGCTTGTATTACCTTATAGGCGAATTTCCGATGCAGTCTCTTTTGTGCCTTATAGTGCTCCATAAGGTCTTTCATAAACTGTAAAGTAACCTTACCATCCTCAAGTTGAGGACCCTTGTAGTCGTCTTCAATGGCTAAAATACAATTATTAATTTAGCTGAAGAATCGAATAAAGAATCCGAATACTTACTGATGTTCTCTAAATCTCTATACATTTCCGATAGCGTCTTCTCGGGTTTATCTACCGCAATAGCTCGCTCAAAGGCGCGCATTTTAACAATTTTGTTGCACTCGTAGTATTTGAACTTTGCGTCCTTATCATTGGGCCTGCATTTGGCCACCTGTGAGACGAGAATTCATTTGTAATCAAGCTTGGCAGAATTTGTTGTTTACCGCTTAAACCAAAAAACTCACATATTCAAAATCTGACAGCGCCAGTTTGAACTTGCCCAAAGACATATGGGCAGCCGCACGCCGATAGTAGCCCTTCAAATAGGTGGGATCCGTTTTGACCGCCGAAACGCCGTCCTGCAAAGCGAGACCAAAGTTTTCCTGGCGCAAATGCGCCATCGCTCGATTTGCATAGTAAATTGCACTGCTTGGATACAGTTCTATGGCTTTGGAATACATGTCGATGGCTTTCGAAAACTCCTTGGCTGCAGAACGTTGAAGAGAAAGATGACTTTCAGTTTTAAAAGATAAGCTATTGTCCAAAGAACTGAGATACAACAAATTATCTCACACAATACCAACAATGCAATGCAAATCCATTGGTTTTAAGGTTAGGTCGAATATAGCGTACTAAAAGCATAAGACGCGATAGACCAGTTTCTAACTGTTTAAAGGTTTATGTGCCTTACACCCTATACCGTAACATCTAGTGGCGTGTGTAAGTGATGATTATTAACTTACTTTTGAGCAAATCATTTCCTTTATTTTTGTACTGCTCGGCCGCGGCAAAATCTGGATCTTCTGCTTCCGGCGCTGAATCACGTTTGGCGGCATTAATCTCAGCATTGGGCGCTTGTTCCTGCAGATTATCCGTGGATTTCTGTTGAGTTTCCAGTTCAGACGACGACATAATTTGTTTTAATTGATGATTACTTGCTGCCTGACTATTTCTCTAATATTATTTACTGTCTGCAAATTTTCAAGTGTTGATAATCGCTCAAATGCCTAGTGTTGAGCAACAAGCGAATAGGCGCAACTTATCGATATGTTACAATTTTCAAAGTCAGATGACGCAAGGTATGTAGTTTATTGATACACATTTATATAATAAATGATATTAAAATCGACAGTAAACACAACTAGCAATAAAATGTGCACTTAAACTTTAGTTTGATTTACGGCTTTCTCTCTCTCTCCTTCTCTCTGGAGCAGGTTGCAGGTGCTGCATAACGCCGCATATGCAACTATCGATAACTTCAAAGCAGTAACAGCTGTTGTGAGCTGGGCTTTGCATTCAAGCAGTGAAAAAACTTAGAAACGGGTTGTTGTTAGTATAGAAACTTTATAGCGAACAGCAGTATTCAGACACGCAAGTAGAGTCTGGGTTCAATTAACTACAACTAGAATTGCAATTCACTTCCATCGCGACCAGCAATTTCATTGCAATTTGGCCAAATTTAAAGTGACTGTGCGGGGGTGTATGTGCATGTGTGTGTAACTGTGTCTGTGTAAGAACGTGGGAAACAAATAAATAAGGAAATATGTCTATGAGCAACTTATCAGTAGACGGAGAGTTCCGTTATATTATTCAATGGTTTAACGAATGGAGTGAGCTGCAACGCGACGATTTTGTGTATGTATTTGTGGAGTATCTCACAAGGGACGCTGATGAAGGTGGAAGTGGTGGCAACACGTATGTAAATGGCGTCGTCAATTCCATGGCCACGTCGGGTGTACAGGACAAGCCCATGAGCCTATTTCAATGCCGCGTAACTATATAGAAACATTCAAAGATCTTTTACATTTCCTAACTGCATATTTATTTTTTTCTAATCAGATTAAACTGTTCCGTGAATGGAATCCCAAATGGCCGACTGACTTCAAATCCCAACTGCAAGAGAAAATCAACGAGATTGACCCGAAAGTGGGGGAAAAGATCATCAATGAACTGAAGACACCGCATTCTAAGCACAATGGTGATGTATCCGTTTATTTAAATGTAAATGGAACTAGCGGCAGCACAGATTGTGAATTGGAGCAGTCGTCGGTTGTTCCAGATACATTGCCAGGCACAATAGAGACTCAAGCAACGACAACCGAAGTCGAAGCCGCAGTCGTAACAAACGATGTTATTGACCAGACTTTGGAGACAGATAATGATAGCCATTTAGCAGCGGTATTGCGTCAAGAAACTCCAGTTGACGATAATGATGATGATCAACTTCAGCTGCAGCTAGCTGCCAGTAATGACACAAATGGCATTTATGCATCGTCGCCATCGGCTGCAGTGACAACGATTGCGGTGAATGCGTCCCCAACTCAACAGCCACAACAGTCGCAGTCGCCGTCGCAGCCGATCGTCGAACCTGTAGAACAGGTCGAGAATAACATTTCAGCCAGTGTCATTGTCTCTGTTGCTGCTGCTGCTGTGCCAGAGGTTGTCCCGGTGGCATAGATGGCGCTTTTTTTAGAAGATCAAGTACGAGATAACCTAATATGCATTGCACGCCATCTCAGCATCGATACATTCCATACATACATACATTTCTTAGAAAGTTAGACATTATATTTTAAGTGCATTTCATACACACATTTACTAAACATGTTAGTAATATGTGAATAACAAATACAAGATCAAAATATATACATACATACGTGATCATTCAACTGCAACAATCAATTGTTAAGAACATTTATTTTAGGCTGCAAACTTTAATTGAAATTCATACTCTGAGAGCGTTTATGCATGTGTGAGTGTGTGCATTTACTCAAAACATGTTTTTGTTGTAGTTTGTGTTGCCGGCACTTCAGCTTACGCACGAGATGGCAGTGTGACTCGAATGTCGGGTCTGTTATGATCGTTCGTTCGCTCTCCTTACATCGGCCTATAATAATTTATCTCTGTGCATGCATGTTTGTATGCGTGTGTGTGCGTGCTTGCGTGTATTTGTTGCTCTTTCATAAGCTCAGCTTTTGGGGCATGTGTATAATTTGTTTTTGTGTTTCCTCTTTGTTTTGATTCGCTGTTGATAATAAAAAAAATTAATATTTAAACAAAAACAACAAAGCACGAGCGCCGCCGTCGAAATGAAAATGGAAATAAGATATACTCAGATATTGAACCAATTTATTTCAATTTTATTTTGAACCTCGACGGCATAAGTTGTGTTCGTGTCTAAAAATTCAATGATCAGCTGAGCATTTTGCGCAAGTGTATGGTGAGATTCTGTGTTGAAATTGAAACCAAAGCAATATAAGGAAAGCTCAAAATGCATTGGCTCTCCGCAAAGCTCATATGCACTATAGTTATTTTCACACTTTGCTTCCAATGTGAGTAAAAATCGAACGACTTAAACAACGAACTTAACACTTGGATATTTACATAAAGTGCCTACAAATATATGACTAAGAATGAGATTGGCAATTTAATAAATTACGAGGAGAAATTAAATTTGAAGCAAAAGGAAGAAAAAAAAAAGAACAATCGTTTGGCAGTGTGTCAAGGTCAATGACTAGAAATTCCCCAAGCAAATGTGCTAACATCATGCCGCAGAGCCGCAAAGCGAAGGGCAATAAACTACACATAAACATACAGACAGACAACCGATGGCAAAAGTGACTCAGTAATTGCTGTGCCGGACTTTTGTCTGGTCTGGGTTTGTGTCTTTGAGTTTTAGGCACTTCTGGTTTGCAGATATTGACCTTGGCTATTTGGTATTTTTTGGCAAGTCACTTCACTTGTTGCCAATCCCCAAACTAGAAAATAAACTAAACTAAAAATAAATAAATAAAAATATAAAAAAATTATAAATTATAAATCAAATAAAAACAAGTGGGAAAGGCTATAGTCGAGCTCCCGACTAAAGGATACCCGTTACTTATTTAAATACATTTAAAATATTTAAAGTCTGTGTGCCAAATTTGGTTGCTCTAGCTGTTGATGCTGATCAAGAATATATGTATATACTTTATAGGGTCGGAGATGCTTCCTTCTCCCTGTTACATACATACATTGCAACGAGTACAATATCCCCTTTAACTTATTTTTTAAGTAACGGGTATACAAATTTAATTAAAATTAAAAAAGTAAATTAAAATGTTTGCAGTAATTTGCGTCAGCGGTCACGTCTGTCACTGCATACGCATCAAGGAGTGTTCGTCCTTTGTGCGACTTCTGCTCCATCACAGGCCAGAGGATCGTGCTGCCGTCTTCTCCATGGTCCATTCAGCTGGCTGTGGTTTCCAGGGACTCGATCCGCTTGTCTGTTGTCCACAGCAACAGCATCATCATGAGTCATCGTTGCATAATAACAATCGTATTATTCGCTTTGCTCCGCCCACAAATCGTTGGGTCTGGGATGTGGCGCCGAGCAGCTCCAGCTCCAGATCGAATCCCAGGCTCAATAGATTTATGGCATACGAGACGGAAAGGCATTTGCACGACTATCGGGATTTCCAAGCGCAACGGAATTGTCCTCAGCCCATCGATGATGATGATTATGATGAGCATAATTTTGGCCATCATCATAGTGGTCATCACTATGAGTATCAAGTGGAGCACAGAAGTCAAACACCGCGTCCCGCGCCCAAGGATAGACCGATTGTGTTTCCTGGAGACTTGCGTTTTCTCAAGTCAATTGAGACCAAAGGCGACGGAGAGCTAATGTCCGCTGCAAGCCAGGAGCAAGTGATTCAACAACAGATGGGAACTCCCAACATGGTCACGGTTACGCCCCCATCCCTTACAACACCCACCGCACCCGTGCTGGCATCTCGCCTAAATTCCGAGGATTGTGGCATCAGTCTGAGCTTTCGCATCCAGGGTGGGGAAGAAGCTCAGCCCGGACAGTATCCATGGCTGGCACGGATCGCATATCGCAATAGAAGTAAGTTCACAGCACGTAAAATTTTATTCACACCATCAACGAAGCATTGTACATGTTGTTGTATATAAGGTTGGGGATGTTTGTGTTTTGATGGGTTAACAATTTGTCAAGAAAAATAGAAATGGAATACCTTAAAAAAAATGGGATTGCACACCAGTTGCTCCAATTAACCCAATTCACTGGCCACGATCACCATTTTGGAGGTCAAGAAACTGCCGAGACCGAATACCAACACGGGTCTCAGGAGTGCCCAGGATGAAGTGTTTGGATTAACTGCGGTAGAAGCAGCACTGTGTTGGCTATAAGGTTGGGACTTTTGGCTTCCATACGAGTACTCGCTTCCTTGGTTGTATTGATCATCATAATAGGCTTGCTTGGTCTTGTTGCCGCAATAAGCACAATTGGGACTCGGCTCGTTGGCACTTTTGCAGCAACAGCCAGGCTTATTATAGCTTACTTGAGCTTGAGGCTGAGTCTCTCCGTAACCGTAACCGCCTTGATATGGGTCATTATAGTAGCCTTGCTTGTTCTTGTTACCACAATAAGCACAGTTTGGGTTTGGTTCATTGGCGCTTTTGCAGCTACAACCAGGTCTACTCATTTTGCACAATCTGCAAGAATATTCGACTAATTATTATATAATATTAAAAATAAATTATAATTATAATCAGAGTATCAAACCGAAACGAATATCGGTTTCAGTTACGGTTTGCCTTTAGGTTTTCGGTTATCGTTTTCGAAAAATTGTTGTATATCGGTTAAGTAACCATTACCGGTTTCAAAATACTGGTATGATTATGGTTCACATTGAAAATTTGAAAACAAATATTCAAAAATTCTTTTTATTGAGATTAATATGCATACGTACACATTAAGAAACCAAAATCAAATTTACTTCTGAAAACTAGGACAAACCGAACTGAAATTAACCGTTAATCGGTTTATAAACGGTTATTTCGGCTGGTATAAACTCTGTTTTTCGCTATCGGTATAATATAACCTTTTTTCGGTTATCAATTTCAATCGGTTAATACCGGCTAACGATTACGGTTATGGTTTCGGTTTTTATCCCGGATTATAATTCATGCTATTTAAAAAATTCTAATAATTCTAATATGATATATTCCAATTCTATAACTAATAGCAAATGGTCGCATCAACTATCGCTGTTCTGGATCTCTGATTTCCAATAACTATATTGTTACTGCCGCCCATTGCGTTGTCAATTTGGTCACCGATTTAGAAGTGTAAGTTATGCACCCAAGTGACTAAAAACTTGCAAAATCTTAAAGTGATTAATAATAGTCAGTCAATCCCATAAGTCCATAAAGCTTTAATTCGATTTTCCTTAAGCCATAATTCCTTTTTTTTTTTTAAAAAAACTCTGCGAATGTATTAATCGAAATCAAACAGTGCAATTAATCAATTGTAAAGCGAGCTGTCGAGTTTTTTCTTAAGCAAATATCATTCAGCCTAAAATAAATCATTGATTAAGCCCTGCTAAAAGATTAATCATAGTCAATCAATAGAATTAATCCAGCGTGAAACCATTAATGGGATTTGCCTTGAAAAAATTAACTCTTTTATTAAGCTGACTAAAAGAAAGCTTTAATGTGCTTTTGCGTGAGTCATCATTTAAATTTTTAAAATATGCCCACCTAAAGGTTAATTTAGCCCTGTTCAAGTTCGGAGTCTATAAATACAATTAATGCGCTTTATCTTTGAACTTTTTTAATAAACCCCTTCACAGATTCCAGGTACGCATAGGCGATGACAGTCCCGGGGCCAAAGACTGTGCTGCAAGTGCTGCCAATTGCAGTAACCCAAATTTATTTGGCATCAGCCGAGTGCTGGTGCATCCCAACTACGATCAACCAAAGTATGCCAATGACATTGCGCTGTTGAGCCTTGATAGTAATCTAGGTAAATCTATTTCCTCATCGCAAGTAATAGCTAGATAACTGATTCCTGTATTCCCGATTTTAGCCAATTTTACGCCAATATGCTTACCTTTGAATAGCACATCTGCACTTGCGAATCGTCTAATTGGTCAAATGGGAGTCGCTGCCGGCTGGAGTACAACTTCGGAAAGTAAGTAAAATAAAACTTTTTTTATATGTTAAAAATTAAAATTATTTGAAAACAAAAAGAATAATTGAAATGTAATGAATGTATCTCTCGTATTTGAACTTTCTCACTAATAAAATACAAAATATAATTCTCCGCCTACTTCGATTTCGATTTCAGATAATAGTTCAGCCAACTCATCCAGCTCCACATCGGTGAGGTTTATCCGATTGCCCATAGTTAACACCACTAGCTGTGCGATTACCTATGCCAGTCTCAGCGAGAACTTTCAACAGCCGATTGTCATCACGCCGAATCATCTGTGTGCCCAAGGACAGCCGATGAATGATGTTTGTCGTGGCGATAGCGGAGGACCCTTCATGGATGACGGCACTTCGGGACTGCTCAATGCCAATGGACGCTATACGCTGCTTGGCATTGTGGCCTTTGGGCCAACACTCTGCGGCGTTACGACTATTCCCGGTGTCTACACGGCGGTCAGTTCCTTCATGAACTGGATATTCGACAGCATCCGTGATAATGCTGAAATGCCAATGGTCAATAATTGAACGGAACTGGATAGAGGAGAGGGGCACGAATACTCCAAAGCTTTTAGATGCCAAAGCCTACAAAATATAGAACTAACACTGTTATGTTTAATGCTTGCTAGAAAAATAAATAATAAAATTAAATTAATTAAACACAAGAAGAAACATTTATCTACGGCAAGGCGATTAAGTATTTGATACCTTTGCCGAAATTCATTTGTAGGCAAAATTATAACTCTCTGATAGGGAAAGGTGAATTTACTGTAAGGTGATGTCTTCACCACACCTGCTCTCTTTCGAGGGACCAAGCTTGACAGTATGCCTGCAAACGTTGTCAAAAAAGGTTGTGTACCGCATAAGTACTTATTTTTTCTTGAAAAACATTGTTTTGTTATTAATTATATGTATGTACGCTTGCCCTCAACACATCGGACGAAGTCACCTTATATATAAATTCATCTGTGCTAGGGTATAACAACATTTGCAAATACAGACTCATATTTCCATTCGCACTTTATAAAACGTCTTCCAACTTCTAGCTTCAATAGTTCAAAGCAACAACAATTCAACAATAAAAAGCTCTAATCAAAGCTCATCGAAGTTCTCTGTTAAGCTGCTCTCACGGCCTGTGGCCTCTCAGTTGTACGCCAAGTCTGACTTTGGCATCATCTTCATCTGCTTGCTGCGAGACGAGAAATTTAACGGAAATCGAAATTTATTAATAATACAAATTAAATAAATCTTCCTGCTGACATTTATATGTTATACATAACATTTTAAAAATATGATTAAGTTAATTGCGGTTGTTGCTTTATTTGGAGTTTCTCTTAATGTAACCAGAGCGCGTAAGTAGTAAGCAAAGGGGAAAGAAAGAAGGAATCGCAATAGAATCAAAAAGAATAAATGATTTATCTATGTATGTATTGGTAAACATTTACATATGTATGTACGTATGCATGTACGAGTTTGAAGGGGCCTTCACATCTAACGTGAGAAACCAGTTTTTATAATCGCCGGACAAATAATATTATTAATCTTTATTTGGCATTATGACAACCTTTTTTTGTGTGTGCTTTTTACGCAGAATTTTATTTTCCTAATGAGGCTAATCAGGTGCCAAACTATGGACGCTGCATAACTCCGAATAGGGAACGTGCCCTGTGCATTCACCTGGAGGATTGCAAATATTTATATGGCATATTGACAACATCCCCATTGAGGGACACGGACAAGCTGTATTTGAGTCGCAGTCAATGCGGCTATGTTAACGGCAGAGTTTTGGTAAGTCGCTAATATGCAATTAAGTAATTCAAGATAATAATAAATTAAATTATTTAATTTATTAATTTTTTTAGATTTGCTGTCCGGATCGGTATCGGGATAGCACGCCGGTGACCACAGTGAAACCGACAGCGAATATCACGCAAACAAACACAAATTTGTTACCATTGCCGGGCCAGTGTGGCAACATACTTTCCAATCGCATTTACGGCGGAGTCAAGACCAAAATCGATGAGTTTCCCTGGATGGCACTGGTCGAGTATACGAAAGGTAATCTATCCATCTGACTTTGTGAGTGACACTGCATTAAATTGGTTAATTTTTAGGCACGGGAAACAAAGGACATCATTGCGGTGGTTCACTGATCAGCACTCGTTATGTGGTGACCGCATCACATTGCGTCAATGGCAAATCATTGCCAGCGGACTGGCGTCTCACCGGCGTCCGGTTGGGCGAATGGGACACGGCCACGGATCCGGACTGTGAGGTGGACGTACGGGGCATGAAGGACTGTGCGCCGCCGCACTTGGATGTGCCGGTGGAACGCACCATACCACATCCAGCATACGATCCCAGTTCCAAGAACCAAGTCAACGATATCGCTCTGTTGCGCTTGGCTCGCCAAATCGAGTATACGGACTTTGTGCGTCCCATCTGCCTGCCCTTGAATGCGAATCTTCGCTCGGCCACGTTCGATGGCATCTCAATGGATGTGGCCGGTTGGGGCAAGACGGAGGAGCTGTCGGCCAGTAATTTAAAGCTCAAGGCTGCCGTAGATGGCTTCACCCTGGATGAATGCCAGAATGTGTACAGTCGCCAGAGCATTGTGCTGGAAAACACACAGATGTGTGCCGGCGGCATGGAGGGTGTGGATTCCTGTCGCGGTGACTCTGGTGGTCCACTCATCGGCTTGGACACAAACAAAGTGAACACATACTACTTCCTGGCGGGCGTCGTTTCGTTTGGACCCACACCCTGTGGCCTCAACGGCTGGCCGGGTGTCTACAGTCGAGTTGGCGCTTATGTGGACTGGATACAAGCAACATTGCAGCCATAAAATGACTAAATATAAATAGTTTAATTCTGTTGCAATTATAGACAAGCGGAGTGCATTCCCCACAACAAGAAAACGTCTTTTATTAATCTGAGTCTCAGCAAGTCGTCGTTATCAACGGCATTGTATTTTGGGTTCAGCCTAAATGTATGCTAGTCATTTTTAATAAACTACATTGCTGTTTGCAAACTTATACATACGTTTAATACACGTTAATTTATGCAATAAATAATATCTAAATTTAATGTTAAATCAACACTGAAGTTTTAATATAATTTAAGCTTACAAAACACGATTTCTTGACTCTCATAATTCACTGTCGGTTTACGAATTAATTTGTTTTGGATTATTTTTGGATTTGTGTGGCGTGCAAGGTGCTAAAATAAAAAAAACAATAACAAGCTAAATATAAGGATTCGAATCTAAGCATTAGTATATATGTGTGTGTGTATATGTAGACCCTTACAGCAACTTATTTATGAACGCAACGAGGCGAGACGACTTTGCATCTCCTGCAGCTCATCGCCCTCGTCATCGTCTTCTTCGACTTCAACGGGAACTCGTGACGCGACGGCTGCAGCTGCAGCGGGCGTTTTGTCAGCTGGCGTTGATTCTGGTGGTAATGGAGCCTCTCCCAATTTGCCGTCTGTAATTTCCCAGAGGACTTTGTCAACCTCCTTTGCCGCCTGCTCCTCCAGCTCCTCGGACTCTTCCAGCGAATCCATGGTCTCGTCCAGCATCTCTTCGATTATGCCCGCCTTCATCATTTCCTTTGACATATCGCGCATAATGCCAGCCAACTCCGGATACCGAACAAGACTCTGCATGGCCTGCATGACTTCCGTGGATTTCTGTAACGAGCCCGCCACCCGCAACGTAGCTGAAAATTAAAGTCAATGCAGAGATTAAGAAACAGCAAATTCCACTTATAATATATAATATGTACTTACACAATTGATTTTTCATTTGCATCTGTATCGAATTCAGATGCGCCTTTGAGGTGTAAATTCGGTTTATTGCCTTCCGTGCGTTTACAATCTCTTTGGCGAGAATAATACAAGTATCCCGGTCATTTTTTTGAGCTGCCTGCTTGAGAGAGCGCTTCACCTTGTCCTCCTCTCGCTGTATGCTCCGTATTTGTCTATCTAGTTGATTGCCTTCTTTTCGTAATTTGTGCGTCCATTCTTGCACCTACGAATTAGGCAGAGAAAGCAGAGAAGACAGGTATAACAATATGTGAATCAAAACAACTGGAACATGACATCATTTCATGGTCATCAAACAAACGGCCTTGTTACTGCGCAAAAATGAATGGGGCTAAATGGGAATGTCTTCTAACCTGCTCCTTGGGATCCTTGCTTGGGGTTTTGCCAAATAAGCCCATTTTAAACTCTTTATGGCGAAACACTAAGAAATTATTATTGTTATTAAATTATTTAGCTCTACACTGCTTCTGAGTCATTTTTTTAGTGTTGTCATTGCCTTATTGTTTATATTTCTCTAACAACAGTCTGGCAACGCTTTCTTTTGCTTGGTATGCAGCTCAAGCAAAGCCCAAATTATATTACATGCGACAACTGTGCAAATATTTAATAGAATTAATATAAATATTTGTTACGCAAATGCCTCATGAAAATTCTAAGAAAACTTAGAAAACTCACAAGTAAATATGTTTCGCTTGCTTACAAATCAGCATACTATCCTAAATAGACCAAACACAGTTGACATTTTTCAACACTGGACCGACAACCGCGCAATTGCGATCAGATGTTTGCCTGGTCAAGTTTTAGTTAATTTTGTACTCATCTTTATTCTAAATAATATCGCAATGCGACCAAACGCACTCGTTAGTTGTTTATTATTGTTATTCCATAATGTGTGCTGCAATGAGGATATGTGGGTGGAGCCCTACGACTGGTCAAAAATATCGCTAGAAACAACAAGTCGTCCTATTGAGGATTCGTGTCAATGCCAGGCGCCAGCAGAGAAATCGCTGGCATCTATTGAGGATCAATTGGCATTAACATATTTTAAAAAGTTCGTTAATTCATTGTTTAGTCGTAACAAACTGCAGGTAAGTGTTGACGTGCTTTAATTTCTCAAATTTGGCTAGGTGACGTCATGTAATAGGCATTTATTTGTGTAACTTTTTTACATCTTTTTTTTAGTATGGCAAAAACTCGCAGCTTTACAAACGATCAATGCTGTTTACATTGCTGCCGTCTGAGGTTGAAGAACTTGAGACCATACAAGATGTGCGGGATCTGGATATTATGCTGAGTAAAATACTAGATAAAGCCAAAGATATGCCCTTATTTTCTGGCTTGAACGATAGCGACTATTCCTATGGTCACCAAGGAAGGGGAGTGCGTGCGCTTATTACGGAGATGCTCAAGGATTTTGTACAATTGCTTCGCGTATCCGAGGTTAGAACTGCCTTTTATGGGACTCCCCTGTTTGATGCAATTAAACAACAAACAAAAACTTGTATTGCCAGGTGAAATTCATGCTGATAGTGCTGCTGGCGATTGCAACCGGCTGGTTTGTGCGAAAACGTTACCGGTTTCCGGTTATAGTCATAATACTAGGCGGATTTTTCATTTATGGCTATTTCCATACCTATTTAGAGTGCAATAGGGTAAGTTTTGAACTCTACCATCTACAAACAAATATTTAACTATGTACTATGTTTTGTTTCACTTTAGAAACTGGAAGTGGATGCAATGATTGAGGTAATTGATAATCACCAAGAGCGTTCCGATAATGCTGATAAATCCTGGTTTTCACGGATGTTCAGCTATTTTTCAAACGAGTCCCCAGAAGTGAAGCAAAAGCGGAAATTAATGTAAGTAAGCGCTTGTAAGAAAATTTATTATTAATTCTATTAATTCCAATTGCAGAAAATCTAGCAAATTGAGTATGCCCTTTTGTCGTCCTGATCATGTGTTCATTATGTATACGAGCGATATATTTCTTAAACAAATTGAGATGCTGCTCGAGAAGACAACACACACTATATCCACTCTTAGCAGTAAGTCTGAACGTTATTACAAAGTTTGTCTGAAATTTAAATTCTTAACGTTCTTTCTGCAGCTGGATTATCGTTTCCCTATAACTTGATTGCCCCATTTGCACTAGTCTTCCTGATAGGATTCATGTTAAAGCTAACTTTCAAATATATCATAAGTCCCAAGGTATGGATGGGATTCATTCAAAGAAGATCCACTCCACCTGTTGCGGGCACGCAGCAAGCGGCGCTATCGGACGAGGCAGCCGGGGATCGGCTGACGGGTGAAAACCTAAGATTACTGTTAAATGTCGTGCACAGTTCGACCCTGGTACAATCGCAAAAACAGCCGCAATTGGCTGTGTCTGGTGTTCAGGAGCTGCTAGAGCCACTGGAAGCGCCGTCAGCATCACCATCGAAAAATTCATCGAGTTCAAAAGATATTTCAATCGAAAAACCGAGCTCAAGTAATAATTCAGTTGATAAAGTCGATGTCAGCAGTTCCGTCGACATTGCAGACATTGCACAGGAGGCTGGATTTACAGTCGTGGATGACGATGAAGATGTGGATGATATTGCCACTTCCTAGCGTTTTACTGCAACTTTTAAGTCGTACTAAGTATAATGTTCGTGATTTTACCAGTTAATTGGCGTAAGATTTTACAGTCTCAAATAATAATTCAGTTACCAGTTGATTTTTTGTCATAGTTAAATTATTCTTTATTTAAATTATTTTTGCGTGTACTTATTTCATTTTTGCACGATAATTATTATAAGTTAAATCTTCAACAATAAGATTTCATAAGGTGTCATTAATAGGCCTCCCAAAACGTTCTATTACATGTTTATATTATTATTATTATTCTACCGGCCACTTCAAAATTGTATATACCAATAATGCCGTGTTGCTGAATTACTTTGTTCATATATTTACAACATATTATTAGCATTGAGTGTGTCTCTTTGTTTTTTTTATGAGTTGCATATTTGAAATGTAAGCAATAATCAAATATTCATCATGAATAATAAACTAGTTTAATATACAACTAATATGTTGTGTGTATAATAAGTTAATATTTTTGTATATTGATAAAAAAAAAATTATAAATAATTCGGTGTAAATATATTCATTCGTTGTATTTAAAATTATACTTTTAAATTACATACATACATGTACATGTACATAATAATGTTTGCTGTATTACATTATAAATTACAATTTCCTTAATATTATTATGCAACTAATTATTCATTTGGTGTAATCTATGTCTATTGTACTGCATTGTACTTCACGTACATTTAATTTAAGCCATAACCAGTTTCGCTGTCACGACAAACTGCCCAACAAACCTAACTAAAACTATGGCAACTAAGGAGCAGGATCATGCTAGCAATACATAAATTTAAAAATAACTAAGGCTGGCATTAGGATTAAATATACATATGTATATAATAATTATTTATAATATACTATGTATGTATTGTATTGTTTCGTTTTTTGTTTTTTTTTTTTTGATTTTTCTATGGCAAACCGAGAGAATTTATCTAAATTGATTTCTGAAATCTTATACGCAAATTGGTCCGCTATCAAAATCTTGGTTAATAATTTTACTACACAAATTCAACAATATAGGTATGTACTAGGTATTAATATATATTAATATGTATGTATGATCTTTTTTCGTTTATTTTTCCGTTTATGTGTTTACTGTGTGCATAAGAAATGAGCAGTCATAATATAATAATAATAATTACAAAAGTTTAACATCAGTTAATTAAATTTAATAATTTTTCGTTTTGTTTGGATAGGATATATGTATGTATATAATTTTTACAAATTAACTAATGCCATTTTAATATCAATTAACAGCAAAACAACGCCAACTATTTAATCCTCAAATAGACTTTAACTCCTACGCCTATGCACAAGTCGACCAACTATAATAGATATTATAAATTATTAATTGTTAAATACCACATCTCGTGAATTGTTTTTACTTCGAGTTAAACATACATATTTCATTTAAAAATTTCGTTTTTAAAAAACAGGCAACTTATATGTTCCATTCTTTGCACATTTTCTCCTTCTTCGATGTACATGGTTAAATTTTTAATTTTTTTCTATTTGTTGTTTATTTTTCTTCTTTTTAATGTTTAATAGAACTAACTCTACAATTTCTTAATGAGCGGCAAAAAATTGTGCTTATTGCTTAGTGTGAGGATCCGAATCCGGATACGAAAACGGATCTCCACGCGAAGCTTGAACCTTTGATTAAAGCTAATTTATTTTGCATTATACTTTAAATGTTAATAAAGTTCAGCAAATAATTGTAAATTAATACATATTCCAGTATACATACATACATAAAAAATGCATTTTTTGTTTAACATTTTTAAGTGAAAAGAATTATAAAGAAATTAGCACGCAATTTTTGTATGTGTACATCAAATGTGGGTATGAATTCTGAGTATTATTTATACATTTCCAAGCGACGAAAGTAGCAAATTTTTGGTTTTTTTTTTTTGTAATTTGTTGAAAGATTTTTTTGGTGGTAAATAGTTAGTTATACAGCAATTGATTGATAGTCAGAAAGGAGGCTTTGCAGCTATCGGAACGAAACGGATCCCAACATTAAGTGGGAGTTAATCATTGTGTTCGGTTCGTTGTGTTCCCAGTTACAAATTCTCCATAATTGTCTTAAGTATATGTATTTGTATTTGTCTTGTCTGTTAGTTAATGAATGTTTTTATTTTTAAATGGTTTATCTTTAGTAGATTTCGTTAAGTTAGATAAAAATTGTATGTCTTTTTATTTGTTATATAGGTACTTTGGCTTTTCATTTGAGATATTTATATATATATTTATCATAATCATTATGATCATCCGTATAATGTTGATCTTACATTATGTATGTATGTATGTGCGAGTATGTCATGCGATGTATGTATCGTTTGTAAGTATGTATTATGTATTTGATATGTATGCCGTTACGTTTCAGATGTAATAGTTATCTTTTGTTTTCATTTTCCATTTGTTTTCTTTTTTGTTATATTGAGAACCCAAAATAAATCAATTTGTATCCATATATATTTCGTATGATTTGTGAAATGGATTAGGGAAATGGAGAGAAATACCTTTTAGAGGGTATTACGGATAAAAATCTATATGTATGCAAAATATACTTGTAATGCTTGTCTTATTATTTTCATCTTTTCTATTATTAATAATATATATTATTTTTTTTGTATGCAGGCTGTTCTCTGATAACATCAGTCCCAAATTGGAATATTTCTATATATATATATTTCTCGTATATGTATATGCATATGTAGTTGTGTTGTGTTGTGTGGTGTGGTGTATGGGATGAGTGTATTTCGAGTAGTGCCACTGTCCCAATGCGAGTATTTGTCTGTCACCAATCTTCTATTGTATGTGGTTTGATTTAATGGAAAAAAACACGTTACATAACGCCGCATTTTTCCTTGACGCCAGCGCCACTTGCACCCGCCTCGCCATTTTCCGGTATGGCGCCATTCGTCTCCTTGCATTTCTTTTCCTTTTTCTGCTTCTTTTGCTTTTTCGTATCGAGCTGCAGCGAAACCGTGCGCGTTTTCTCCATGTTGAGCAGCTCCTGGAACAGCTCGGTTACGTTGTGATTGGTTTTGGCCGATGTCTCCATAAAAGATATGCTCCAGGTCGTCGCCTGGGCCTGTCCCTCAATTTGCGATACTTCGCGCAGTTCGGCGCTCTCATCGCATTTGTTGCCCACCAACATCACGGGTATTGAGTTGACATCGCCCTAAAAATACAAAGCTTTTTATAATAATTCCATTGACCATTAAATAGGATGTCAAAATAACCTTCAGCTCTTTGATAAGCGCCCAAATGGGTCGCAATTCCTCGAGACTCTGTTTGGAGCACACCGAATAGACCAAGATGAATGCATGACCCTTCGAGATGGACAACCTTTGCATGGCTGGGAACTGATGGGATCCTGTCGTATCCGTGATTTGTAATGTGCATATATTCTTATTGCAGCTTATGACCTACAATTGATAGAATTTTAATTAATTTTAATTTACTTAATAAATAAATAAAGAAACTCTCACCTGTCTGTAGGTGTCCTCAATGGTGGGTATATAGCTCTCGCGGAAGGTGCCCTTGATGAAGCGCAGCACCAGGGAACTTTTGCCAACACCGCCGGCACCAAAGACCACGACACGATAGTCGTTGCTCTGTTCCGGCGCTGCCCTCGTCACTTGATTCTTTTGCGCGTCCGTCATCTTGAAATAATTTTCCCTTTTTTCTGCCTTTTTTTCTTGGTTAGTTGCCAAGGAATAAAGTCAAAGTCCTGGCTTGCTGTGTTTTGCTGTAGACCGGGTTGGAATTTGTTGTTGCTTTACTTGAGCGCCATAATTTGGTTTATCTGCAACGATTAAGAAGCAAATGAATTCGTCATATTGCGCCTACACACGCACAACGACCTTTAACCTTAAACCTGATTCCAACACGCTTCGGTTGTGTCTGGATTTTGGATATTTGGTTTTTCTGGGAATTATTCTGGATTCGAGTTTGTAAAAATGAAAGTATTGGTAGCTGACACGGTTGATTATCTCAGAGTCTGAAGAGTCTACTTTTTTTTTTATTTAAAGTTGATTTTAGTGGCCTGCTTCAATAACAAGCGTACGAAGCGGAAAGCCGCTCCAGAATGCGGCAGCGGCAACAAAGGATGAAGGAATGACACCGTGTTGTGAGTGCTGTGCCAATTTTAGCATTGTGTTTACGGCAAAGGTGAACGGGTATTGATTTACCCTTGCAGGGTATAAATATTATAATTTGCCTACAAAATGCGTAACGCATTTAAGTAGGCGTTAAAATAGAAAAACGCTGGAATGGCCTTTGCTCCTATGTAGTGTTCCCACTTCGCTTTCTGTTATGCCTTTAACTCTCATAAAAACAAACAACAGCGAATGACTCTTAAATATTTTCTCAGTTTTAAAGCTATCTTTATAAAGATGTTTTTTTATATAAGATTTGATATTATTTTATACACCAATTTTAGTTCAATTCGACTAATATTTCATCCAACTACCAAAAAAACAAAAGCTGTCATAGAAATGATCAGTCGAAGATTCAATTCAGTTCCTTGCAAGGGTATTAAGTCTTCGGTGTACCGTAATTAATCTTTCTTGTTTTTGTTTTTGTATTATTGTCCTAAATTAACGAAAGCACAGATCTCCGAGTCGTTAGGCACATAAACGTAGCCAAAGGCAACGCCAACGTCATTGCCAATATCATTATCATCATCATCATTATTATTACGATTACATACTATTATTGCTACGTGGGTGGCTTGGGCACGAGGGGTGCGGGTGATATTTTGATTGTGATTGGGCTCAGGTATCAAACTCGTTCGCATTATGGACACACACACACACACACACACATGCAAGCACACGCCCACAGTGTATAAATAGATGCTTTGAAGTGCAGGCGATTACAACAACAACAACAACAACAAAATTGCCAACAACAAACAGTTAAATGCGTGGGTAAGTAAAATAATCGCTTGCTGGCCCTTTTTTTATACGCACCCACTCATATATACATATATAATGTGTTGGTGACCACAAACTTTAAATTGTTCACTTCCGCACACTATGTCCTGTGTCGTGCGTTGCCACCTAATTTAATACGCAGTGTAGTTGTTTTGCTCTTTTTGTTTTCTTTCCCACGCCCACACACTTACACACACGCGCACGCACAACATTTTGTACACACGTTTGTCGTTGATTTTTGCTTATTTTATTTTGACTTGGATTTATTGATTTTATGTGTGTTGCATTTTCACCTACATGTATAATACACGCACACACACACACACCCACACCCACATTAACCAATAGGCAATTGAAATAGAAAAATACACGAAATGTCTATTGTTTTACTGTTGTTGTTGTCCGTTGCCTTGTTTGTGGCTCTTCAATTTGTCAATAAGAATAACCATAACAATAACAATTAGAAGAACGTATTATTTACTTTCAGTTCTTGCATTTCGTTGCACTTTTAAATTCGTTGCAAAAATGTCACACGATTTTTCCTTCCTGCTGCAGCCGCACTCAGAAATCGGAAAAACACTGACTCTCCGATGTACTCGCTTTCGCATTTGCTGGCACATCCACAGACACAGCCGAAGCCGATGATGAATGGACGGACAGATAGACAACATTGAGAACGGTATGTACGATAAGAATCCCAGTACCGCCCCATTAATCCACCACACGTTTTCTATTTCGTTTGACACGCACGCGCAGTCAATTCTAAAGAGCGTTACGGCTCGTATACAAGTTTAGCAAAGACATGAACCCGATAAAGCTTTTCAAAAGCTCCTACAGCGAGCATACACACATATATTGCACACGGCACGGCAGATTTATTGCCGGCCGGTCGGCGTGTGCAAAACTTGAATTAAATCGGCCGCTCGCCGTGTGGAAAGCCTCGTTTCGAAAGTGTATAAAATCGGGCGACATCCGTGGATTGGGCATCAGTTGTATTCTGCAGTAAAAAGCAAAGTGACTCAGCAAGACAAATCAAGACAAATCAAGTCTTCTTCGTGTTCAGTGTTCAAGTGAAATCTTTCAAAAATCAATACAAAATGCCTTGCCCATGCGGAAGTGGTAAGTTCTCAAGGATCTACAACTGTATGAAGTAATTCTAAATTTTTTTTATTTTGGTTTTTTTTGTTATCCTTTCAGGTTGCAAATGCGCCTCCCAGACCAACAAGGGTGCCTGCAACTGTGGAACTGACTGCAAATGCGGTAGCGACAACAAAAAGTCCTGCGGCTGCTCCTCCAAGTGAAGAATCTTCCAGATGAATGGACCAGTTTACAAAATTACCCCTAAAATCTAACATATACACATACATATATAAACATGCATGCACAGACATTTTAAATTGACTGTCTGAGTCGGATTCTCACAATTATGCAATAAACCAAATTTAATTTAAACTTGCGCTGCGTCTTTTTTTTTTCATTTTCATTTATATTTTCTAGGTTGTCATTACTTTTTACTGGCCTTAGTCTTTTCTTTTCTCTATTTAACGCTGTCTGTTTTGCAGCTTGTGGGAAATTTGAAACCTTTTCCCATTTGCTTTCTGCGCTTTTATTATAAACTTGTCGTTGCAGCAATTCGTTTTTCTATGAATTGTCAAGCACACCGGTTGCCCCGGTTAACCGTTAACGGCTAACGCCTACATGGCGAACGGAACGGAAAGTTAGTCGATGAGGAATTTTGTGTTCTTGGATGCCGTCATTTAAGTAATGAATTCGCCGTAAGTCGAATATGTAAACATACATACACTTACAGTATGTCAAGTAACTATTGTGACACTCAATAAAAATGTTGATGTTTGTTGCTTATTACTTTTTTTTTTTACCATAATCAGCAATCAAAAGTTTTATGGGAAAAATCCCAAATGTATCTCATTATTTAATATGTTTTATTGTTTTAAAAACCATAAGCAGCTAATAAAAAATGTGGTAAAAAAGTTAAATATTGTATTTTATTGTACTTTATTCAAGGAAACACCTGATAAGGAAGATTGTAAAACCAATCCTCAGTATGTAAACAATGATTTTACGATGAAAAACTGCGTTGTGTAAAAAATACATTCATGTACATACATATGTACATACACACATGTGTGTATGTGCGTATGTCATACAGTGGCTCTCAACTTATTATTATTTTGATTATATTACAAATTTTTAATGAATGTAGAAGAATGAAGATATAAGAACAATGATACGAAATGATACTGTAGTTACTTTTACCTTTGAAGCGTGCTCCAAGGTAAGAATAAAACCTTCACGCGATTCTACTTCCATGTTGTAAAAGGCCAATAGGCCGAGAAGTACATAAGTAACTGTACCCCTTTTAACCTCTAACGCAAAACAAGTTAATGGACCGTCATTGGCTCAGGTAACCTGTGCAAATTGAAATGGCTGAGACGCAGTTAGTCCATTAAATTAAAAAAGACAGCCAAGTGGTAGCTTTAACAAATCGCTTTTATTATCTAAGACTAAAAGTAAAGTGTAAGTAGGTCTCATTGACTGGCACAACCGTATCTACATACATACATGTACATACGTACATACTTATGTATAACGGTTATCAGTTGTAGAAGAACATACGATAAAATGGGAAAGAAAGAGATAGAAATATGATACAAGTGATTTTGAAATTGTGTAAATAAAAGGTAACGTTTTCACATCTATCTTTTACTTCGTTTATACGACGGCAAAGGTATATTTAAATATCTTCACAAATTGTGTTAAAATGTAATAAATATGTTTGAATAGCCTCTTTTTTCGAGAAAAATATCAATTTTTCCTTTGTATTAAAATTTTTGTAATAAAGTGAAAAATGTCTGGAAATAAAATGGAAAAAAAGAGGCTATAAATCACGCAATTATAAAATTCTTATGGGCAAGCATGGGTTAATAATCGGCATAAGTTAAACGTGTAAACGAGACTACTATATAAATATATATGTATAAAATGTGTGTGTTTGTCTATTTGATAACAATATTTTGTGTTAGCCGCTTCACAAAGTCAACGTTGAGAAAATTGGCCATAAGTGTGAGAACGGACTTTTTGGGCGGTCGACAATGCCGCAGTCCCGCCTCCTGGCAGCAAACATTCGGGAAGCAATCCAGCGTGGATGTGCAGGCCTTGGGATGCAGATCAAAAATTGGCGGGGGCGGAGCTGTGCACTCCAAGTACTCCGTCACTGTGAATGAGAATAGATCAGAGCAGAAAGTGTGTTAAAATTACTTAAAAAATAAGTAAAAGGGTATATTGTATTCGTTGCAATGTATGTAACAGGGATTAGGAAGCATCTCCAACCATATAAAGTATATATATTCTTGATAAGCATCAACAGTCGTGTCGATATAGCGCCTAGATCTCAGGGACTATTAGAGCTGGAACAACTAAATTTGACACACAGATGTCTATAAGCTTTAGCTGTCTATAAGATTTATTAGGATTGTTTTTGGTAATTAACCTTAACTGCTATTATTAGCTATCATCCTACTAAATCGTAGCTAGATTGGGCAAAGAGAAAGGTGGTAATGACTGCTTTAAGTTTTTAGGCAAAGGAAGTGCCTAAAAAAGTATGCAATAGAAATATTTTATACATATTTTAATATGTAACGGGTATAAAGATAAAAAAATACGATCTTAACTCACGATAATCAAAGGAACGCTTCACAGGCACTGGCACCGTTTCCAGCTCCGGCTGTGAGGTGCGACAGTAGCGTCGTCGTCCATCCGGGCAGCAGACCCGGGGCCAGCAGTCCATGTCCGTGCGACATTCCTGCACATCCCACCAGAGCTCGGCCAGCGGACGAGTCGGACACTTGCGCGGTATCAAGCCGAGTATAGCTGTAAAAGGAGATTCATAAGGGGGTAATTTGAGGCAATTAACAGATCAACTGACGTGCGTGAGCTGCCTCCTCCAGTGGCTTGGCAATGCCCGTCACACAGCTGTTTGAGCCAAAGATGTCGCAGCAGAGCTCGTCGCGTTGCCACACGGCACAATCCTTGTCCGTCTTGCAGATCTTGGGGAACAGCTGGAATCGCACCTCGTTCTCCTGGGGACAATTGAAACGCTGACGCAGATCGGCGGCAGCTCGTTTGTCCTTCTCCTTGTCACTGGAGCTGCCCGCTGCTGCGGCGCTGGGAAACGTCAGTGTGGGCAACGCAATGCGGAATGGTCCCTCAGTGGAACGAGTTGTTGTTGTTGTTGCTGGAGTGGTTGTTGTTGTAGTTCTGCTAGCGGATTTAAAACCAGGCTTAAGTGCCGCCTTCTGTTGCTTGTGATAGCCAAGTTTCTCCTCCTTGGAACTGATTGCCGTCGAGTGTATGAATTTCTTGGGAGGATGCGGTGGTGGCTTTGTGGGCGCACTCACAGAGACAAGACTCTGTTGCCCGAAGCTCCAGAAGCTCGGATTGAAGAAATTGAAGCCATTGGCCAAAGTTGGACGCGGCGCTGTGCGTGTTTGGGATTGTTAAATGGGATTTTGGGATTAGTCAACAATGGTCATTACCAGTTCTGCTCCAAATCACAAGCATTGCAAGACAAGCAAAGCGCAGTTCCCGCCACCCATTAAATAAAAAGCTGAAAGTGAGCGTTGGCGCTGGAGCGAAAAGCGATCCCGTCAAAACTCGGCTAAACGGCTAAAACAACCTCCCTCCCCTGGCCCACTCTTGCCTGTTGGCAATAAAAATAAAAATGCGAATATAAATGACCATTCACTGTTCGTACTCGCACTCGCACTCTTTTCTGACCAACTTTTACTCTTACAAAAGCTATAACCATTTACTAATTAAGTTTGCAATGGAGAAATTAAAGGAAATCACAGAATAAAGTGTTTTTTTTACAAGTATTTCTATTCATAATATTGTTATAATCATTAAGATTAGCAATCTAATCTGTTCCCTGTATATTTGTAGACATAGTTTTTTGAGAAATTCCAAAATAAACTTTTAGATTTTTGGAAAATCCAGATTGAGAGTGCATTCAGAATTAAGTTGAGAACTGGGAAAAAACGACGACTATAAATTGAAACATTTGGGAAATGATTATTATATTATATTTGGGAATTAATTCTTGATAAGCATCATTTGGGTTCCAGCCCGTCTGTGGGCAAGCCCCATTATCAATTCGGAATTTTTGTCTTTCTGTGTTTCTGATGAGAGTTAATGAGATATAATTGCCTGGGAAATTATTTAGTTCGATAGAATATTTCAATCAGAATGCAGTGGCTCCCATTATGTCTATTGCTAATCGCCATTTTCAGCGTTGTTAAGGCTAAGGATGAACTTCGATCGTCTCCCTGTAAGGTTTCATTTTTTATGAATACTTCAATATTTCAGTGAATAATTTCCACAATATATTTTTATGTATGTTACAGGTATTAATGGTGTAAAAACTTATTTTCTGGGTGATGATAGTGTTCAACCGATGACACTACAATTAAAATGCCCATTAGAATAAGACGCGAATATAAATTAAAATTAGTAAAATCAATCATAATACTAAAAATATTATTGTTTATGAATGTACATCAATAAAATTGAAAGAACAGCTTAATTAAATTGTTAAATTCTTTATCAACTGAACTGTTGTAAATTGTGCATCCTCTACACTTGTTTTTTTTTTCGAGCATAATCAGATACTTCGGATTCTTATTAAACTGTGAAACTGCTCACTATCACAGTATTTTTCAATTCCTCTGACGATTTAACGCTAGAATTTAATCGTTCTCACTTAAAGTTAAGGGAACAATAAGTTAATAAATTACAAACTACAAACACAAAATTTAAATATTTTTGTAAAATTATTTACATGTTTTTAAACTGTGTCAGTCAGATTGATAAATTGTTCAGCAGATCTCAGATACATGCAGCTCTTAATTATACGGTGTGAACAATAGAGGTCTAAGTATGTCCATACCTACACTCACACTATGTCTGTATGTGGGCAGCAAATAATATGCGAGTTGTAACGAGAGCGTGTAAAACAACGCAATAATCGCAGTTGCAATTACAACAGTTTCAGATTTGGGTTTTTGGGCGACTGACAGTGCGACCGACCGACCGACCCAATTGCCTCGATTAGCTCCATGAGCCGCATCTTAAAACACTTTAAGCCCCAAGAGCAAAAAAAACATTAAAAATTAGCGCATCATAAAGTGAGTTAATTGTGAGTCAAGTTCAAGGCGCGCATATTTAAATTTATTATTGTTAAAAATCAATATCCTTGATAAGGGCAATAGAAGATTGATGAATTACACCTTGAACCGACCGAGTACACAGCATTAGATTTGCATTTGCATTTTAATTAGAAAAAAGACTCGAGTCACAAAAGTGTTTGGTCAAAAGCTTTTCAAGGTCTCTTCATTTGATGCAGCGGCAACAACAGTGTGAATTTGAAAGCTTCGTCGCTGCGACTGCGACGCCGCCACCGATTGCTCCAGTTATCGGCACTGACACCGCATAATTATCGAACGAGCTTGTTTGCTCTGCGCATTCAGACAACTTCTCAATTGTTGTCTGTCGCCTTTACCAATCTCTTTAACCGAAGCTAGGTCAGTGCCAGTGCTCAAGCAGTTTGCCTTTGCAGCGGTCAGACTTTTGGTCCAGTTAATGCAATAATCTCCTGATAAATGAACTCACTTGTTGTCGTTGTTGTTGTCGTCGTAGTTGTGGTTGTACTGGTTGTTGTTGTACTTGTGCTGCTTTTAACAGGTCTGCGCCGCATAACCACTTGATTACGCCTGCGCATGGTCTGCACTCTAGTCTTGTTATTACTCCTCTCGCCGTCTCTACCAACACCGACACCAACACCATCAAGCGGTATCTTGTATTGTGCAACGCTGCGAGATCTTTGGCCGCGGGAACTGCTGATATGGACAATGGGCTCTTCTGTTTGTGCTGCTCTCGAGTCTGTTGCATTTTTCAGACGTCGCGTTGCATCATTTGCCGTGCTGGTCACAACAAACAAAAAGCTGCTTAGAAGTAGCAACAACAGCACTGGCAATTCCATTTCACATTTAATTCAGCTGAAACCAGGTCACAAAGTTAACGGGCACTTTAGATTTTAACAGCGCATCAATGAAAATTGATTTACCACTTAATTATTATTTGGATTTTTGTTTCAAATGTTAAAAGTCGCGAATTTAATAATAGCTCAACATTTTCACAACCAAGTCATTTTTTGCAGCTTTTTAGTTTTGTGACTGCAACTGCGACGCGTTGTTTAGGCTTCGACCGACCGAATCCAACTCATTGGCGAATGTGCAAAATGTTAACTTTTGGCCAAAACACCAGCTGAGACCCGATCAGCGTAGGCAGCTAAGAGAGCGCAGTTGGAGTTGGAGGTAATACGAGTGCGCTCTTTGCACTCAGTGGGCCACTATATAAACTGGTTTTTTGTTTGATGCTTGTTTACTTTTGCCTAAGAGCTGTCTGAATGCAGCCCAATTGGATGGTTACCACTAACCCAATATTATAGAAATGAGGAAGTAACGAGGAGATGGAGAGATGCACTCGGTTAACTTCCGTCATTTCAAGTGACATGGATACACATGCAATAAGGATGCAAATCTGTACATATACATATAAAATGAAAAGACATTTGTGTACTTGTTACTTGTTATGGGTTTAATCAGACGGAGATTTAAACAAAGAACCTTCGTGGAAGGCAACAATTACAAGACAGGAATTCGACGCTTTTTGAGATTGGGTGAACTTAATCCGCCGCTGGCGTTCAGTGTGCTCCTCTTGTTGCAGAAGACACTGATGTGAGATTTGACTCGGTTGGTTGTTGTGCGCTTAAATACGCACTTCTCTTATTGTTGTGATACATGATCCGATCCGGCACTTTCTTGCACATTCCTTGTTACTTGTTTATTACAGATGATTTGTTTTGTTGTCATTTAAATCTCCCAATGATTATTGCTGTTGTTGCTTTGTTGTTGCTGTTGTCGGCATATTAATATACGTAGTCCCCATACAAAAGCGACTGCTTATATTAATATGCCTATTTGTTGTTCGACACACTTAAAGCATGTCTATTTTTGAAGCGGACACTTAATCCAGCTGAAAATGAAAACAATAACAATAAGTATTTGGTTACAACTACTATAAAAATAGATTACCTTCTTGAAGCCAATATCGTTGGCGTATTCCCTGAAGCACTGACGGCAAATGTTCAGGCCGTATTTACGGATCAGACCGTGACGGTTTGAGCAGGCGCGGCTGAAATTGTAATAAAAAAAACACAAAGAATACTCCTTTAGTTGTGGGCACAATTGCAATGGCTAAAATATGTAAGCTCATTTGAATTGCATTTAATTGCATAGCTGTCGCTGCAGCAGGCTGAACCATTAAATATGCAAAATATGGCAACTGCCCCGCTGCAACATTTGCTTTGGCCACCCTTTATTAAGGAAATTGTCAAAGACGTTTCAACACATATTTCCGTACTCAACCGGGGGCAAAATAACAACATTAAGGCATGGAATTTGCACTCCACAAACAAGCAAAAATACATAAAAAAAACATATGGCAAGTGTGTACTGAAAAGTGAACACCATGCGAATTTGGGGCGTGCATAACCTCAATTACTCAAAGCAAATCAACTATGCAACAAAATACAACTCCAAAGAGCAAGCATACATGCAAACTATACAACTTTCGATGTACAATTTAACAATCTACACAATATTTACCAGCATCGGGAGCCTTGGCCGTATTTACGGGGATGCGAGTACCAGAGAGTAGCGAAACCCATGTTGGCGTCTACGATGGAAAAATCGAAAAGAAAGAAGAGGCAAAAAAATGGCTGCTTGACACTAGAACTGTCATTCTCCAATGTGGCCAGCTTTTGCGATAGTCAAATGTTATCCAACACTGCAAATAATTTGATGTTGTGCTCAATGTTGCCAGATGTAAATATTGCCAAAAGTTGGCAGCATTTGAAAACTTGAAAAAAAAAATTCAAATTAGAAACATCGATGCTTCCTCCCATCAATTTAAAAACAAAACATCGAAGAAATAGACCAATAAAATTTATAAAGTTTCCGAATTAAAATTCGAAATCAATTTAATTGATTGAGTCAACAAAGAAATACAAATATTAGAAATAAAACGGCTGCGATGAATTATTTTCAACGACCACAACTTTGGCGCTTTCCGTGGGAAATTGTGGCGTCTCGACAGTTTCCAATCCATCCAGCTCACCATAGTTAATGACTTCGTAATCTGCATTATCAATTGGCATTGACATTTGTACAAATTCAGGTGCCTCGCCGAACTCATTGGCATCTATCTCGACCATCTCATATTGCTGTTCCGATATAACGGAAGATGGTGGCAAATGAGACAACGAAACGGACGAAGAGTCACCAACGAACTCATTATCGCTGGTCTCCTGCATTTGCTTGGCCTTCAAGGCCGCGGCGGTTTCAAGTTCAAATTTTTGCATCTGCATCATGAGGCGGGCATTCGCATCCAGGTGGGAGTGACGTGCACGGACATGCTTGTCACGATCGCCACGCTGACGGAATGTCTTGGTGCAGAACGGACAGTCGTATGGTTTCTCGCCAGTGTGAATTCGCTGATGGTTTTTCAAGGCATCGGCACGATAGAATCTCTTGCCACACTCATCGCACTCGTAACGCCGCTCGCCGCGATGGATGAGGCGATGCTGATAGAAGACGGAGCCGGTCAGGAAACGCTTGCCACACACCAGACAATGATACGGTCGCTCCCCCGTGTGGCACTTTCGAATGTGATCATTGAGGTCCGGACGTATTGTGAATTTGCGGCCACAGTTCTCCTCCTGACAAACGAAGGGCTTCACACCTGGTAGCACTCATTGAGCATCAACATTAATATTAATATACAACAAGTGACAACTCAGATCTCCACTCACCCTGATGGAAACGCAAGTGTTGCCACAAGTGACTCGACTGTGTGTACGACTTGCCACAAATGTCGCACAGATATTGACGAAGTCGCCCCACTGTTGTGGGATTACCAACATTACGGATTTCCTTCTCACGTTTCTTCTTATTCAGATGCTTCTCCTCATAATGCGGCTGGATCTCATGGGCATATTCAAAGTTGATGGCACAGAATTCACATGGAAGCAGCAGACGTTTGCCAGTCTCGCTAATACGCGGAAAGTAGTGATAGCAACTGTAGCTGTAACAAGAGGTAACATTGATCAATTATTATAATTATTTAAAGAGCAAATATTTCCCTAAAATTCGCATGCGTTTTCAAATATTAATTTGGCGCTCACTCTTTGATTAAATGTGTCGATTGTTAAATGTTAAGATTGCCCTGATATATCGATAAAAAATATAACGGAAATTAGTCGGGGCGAATGGCAAAGGAGAAAAGCTGAACATTACGAAAGTAGGAAAATGTGACTATCAGATACTTTTATGCCCACTTACCGATGCTCCTGGAGCAGCTCCACATTGGCAAACTTCAGCTCACACACGTTGCAGACAAAGTAACGATTAGGCGACGTCGGCAGCTGCTTTAATCCTTCGCGCATGTAAACACAGTCGGTCTGATAGTGCACACTGGCCTCCTTGGCGGTGGTCATGCGCAGATCGCAAGCGGTGCACTCAAAGCGTCGCTCCGGCACGTGGGTGGCCGAGTGCACCAGCAAAAATGAGACATCGGCAAAGATATAGTCACAAAACTCGCACTGGAGCACGTTGCTCAGAATGAGCGAGGAGAAATATGCGTTCTCCGCGTCTTGTGACATGTTTTCCAGTTGCTCAGCAACGGCCAGTAGCTGCTCTCCCTCCACCATGAGCACGTCCAGCTGTCGCCTTAAATCCGTCTCATTTTCTTTAACAATTGTGGACTTCTTGGTCTCGGCCAGCGGCTGATAATGTACAAGGACATGTTCCAGAGCGAGTTTGACATCATAGAAGATGCGACCGCAGAGATGGCATTTAAGGACGACCAGAAGACCTAGAGCCGCCACCGCCGTTTGCTGCACACTGGTCTGAGTGGGAATCAAGTCCAGAGCATGCTTCTCCATGTGGCGCACCAAGCCGGAGGCATGGACAAACTTGCGATCGCAAATGTTGCACTCGTTGGGACCTTTGGACGAGGACTTCTTGATCTTGGAACTGTCGACACCCGTCTCCAGATCATACTTGAGCTCTTCCTTCATATAGCGACGGATGCGCACCTGATTCTCGACGATGATGCGTTCACTGGGCGGTTTCTTTGGCGGCACAAACGCCACTTTGTCCGGAGGTGGTGGCATCTTTTGTGGAGCTACAATTGGTTTCTGATTCGCATCGTATCCACAGCTGTGAGTCTGAAAAGAGGGTGTATCGAAGAGTCCACTGCAATTGGAGCACTTGATCACCCGAAAAGCAGTCGATGGCGCTATCACCGGTTGTGAGAACGAAGATCCTAGAGAAGTACCAGGATAAGGAACAGGAACAGTCTATGTCGGCTCTGGACTATACAAACCCAAAGGCTTCTTGCTGGCAATCTTATTGTTCGCAAACGAAAGGAATTCACGCAATTTTTCTTGCTCCGCTTCAGGATCAAAGTCAACTTTACCATCGGCTTCCTGCAGTATTTGCTTCAGCGCCGGATCCGTCAATGTGTGCTCAACGGTATCTTCAGCCTTGATCTCAATGACATTGGTCATATCAAAGAACTTGCTCAAATCTTCAAAGTTAACAATGCCATCCGACTCATTGGCCACCAGCACAGTGGCTCCCTCGTGCAATTCTCCACTGCGATCCACCAATTCGGTTTCGCACTCGAACTCCGCCATCACAAACTCACCATCCCCAAACACTTGCAAGTTCTCATCCATGTTTCGCAGAAATTAACAAACAAAAAAACAATTATACAAAAAATAAAAAAAAAAAAAAATCTCAATTCAGTTGCGATGCGTCTTAATTCACAGTTCGACTTATAATGAAAAGTTTGCTCACATTCATCCGAGCAGTTCGTAGTGTCAAAGGTCTCCTCTGAGTCTTCTGTCATCTGCAATGACACTTACAGCTTGTCACAACAATTTCAAGTGCTCGACTATAAGATACCTTGTACTCTCTGGGCATTGAACTATCCATTTAAAATTTGAAAAAAAACTAAGCACATACTATATTTTTACACAGTTGAAAAATCCCGCATTTTTGCAAGAACTTTCTAAATACCCCTAGACTTTCCACTCTACTTTTATCTATTAAGATTAAAATCAGAAATTATTTATAATTTTTTTAAATTTTTTATTTAAAAATTTATTTTCCAGTTTATTTACATTAATCCATTTTTTGTAAAAAATGATCAACAGCAAACTTTCATAACTTTTTCAAAACTGAACAGATTTTAAAGCAAAATGCCGTTTTAATCATTGCCTTTAAATTCATTATGCATTCAAATTTAATTTGTTATATTATATAATTATATTTCGAATTTCAAGAGGATACCCTTAAGTTTTTCGTAAATTCAAAATTTTCAATCTCAGTTTAATTGAATCAACTCCGAAAGTCTTTACCCAAGCTAAGTAAAAATGTAAAAATATTTTAAAAATTGATACCTATTTTAATAAATTGCTTATCAAAAGTTCTCGTAATGAATTATATATAATTGTAAAGAATTTGCGGTCAATGAATCAATGGGTAACTGGCAGCAAATAAATAAATACACTTGCGAGAATGCTTCAAACATTAAATAAACTTAATATTATAAAGAAAAGTCACACTAAGGAGTAACTGGAGTAACTTAAGTAAGATCTATTTACACGCTTTTCTATTTGTTAATAATATATAAAAATAAATATAACATAGTTCTTGCCGTTTCTTCAGCTCTAGTGTGAAATAGACCAGAACCTGTCATTCTCCTAAGCACATAACAAGAGTTTATCAGTTAGTCACATTATAGCCACTTTGTGCCTGAGTCAAAATCAGTTTAAATATAGATATATGTATGTATAATATATCCCAATAGTTGCCCAAATAGTTGGACAATGCGTGCTACACCAAGTATATAATATGTAATAATGCACATAGTTAGTATAGATAGTTTAAGCCAATTGTTTATATTTTCTTTTGGGCTCAAGCTGTCGCCCCAGGTGAATGTGATTACTGGCCCCTCGGTTATCAGTGTCGGCGTTTCCAGATAACAAGCTTCGCGAAATGAGTAAACGCGGTGACATACCACCTGGGTTAATCAGTGCGTTACTTTAGCTCGGGTTGAACGGCACGTTATACGCCCACTCTCCGCATCCGCATCCGCATTCACATCCACATCCAAGTTACAGCTATTGTCATTGGCCATCAAGTGCTGCTTCTGGAGATTTGGTCAACTCTCCCTGGCTCTTCTGCTCACGGTAAATGAATCTTGGATGTGATCTATTCCTTACTCTGTGTTGGCTATGCGTGTCTTTGTTTTTGGACGCAATGATTCACCAGCATTCAACGATAGAAATCCGTAAATTGATAAAAACAAAAAAACGCTTCTTATCGGCAAATTGCTACAAGATAATGCGCCAGCGTGGATACGTACGGATACGGCTGTCCATGCCTAGCTCTACGTTGTTGCTGTTTTGGGAGTAGTAGTTGTTTGGTGGTAGCTCTATTAATCCAGTGCCCGCATACGTATCGCATTTTCAGAATGATTTCAGCGCATCCTCATCATGGATATGGAAAGTGTCACATACGCGTACATCTCCGAACCGGTTGAGTTTAGGCAACTGGAGGGCAGGGCCATCGATTTTCGGAAGACGTTCGATGTGCGCGGTCGCGGCACAGATGAGATGCTGCAGTTATATCTGCGCAAGGCCCACCTCCCGGATGACGTTGAGGAGTTGCCGGCGATGCAGCGGCGTGCCTATGTTTATGACATCATTAGAAGCAATAAAGCGCCTGGCTACTGGGTGGTAATTGCCAATCAAGCAAACCAAGCCATAGAAGAATTCACCATCATCATCATCCTCATCGTCATTGTTATCATCATGTAATCATCATCAGTTGGCATTTCAGTCGCAACTTAACCCGCAGCTTCTTTATCTGCCTATTTGTAGCCACCCTGCATGCAGGTGAGCAGTGACGTCTTTTCCCAGCCACCGCCCGCAGTGCTTCCTCCGCCATCGACGAGATCCACGCCTGGAAGCGAACGCCGTCACCTAACCGACGCATATAGTCTCAAAATGAGTCACTCCTCATCGTCCAACAGTTTGAATAGCTTTAACAGTGCACCAGGTGCTGTGCCGGGTCCCAGCTTTGGCACCAGTGTGCTGGTCAGCAACAAGGGCTCCAAGTACGAGATCAGTGGACCCGTCAACTTTCAGCATGTCTCTGGCGATGTCACAAGGGATCGCACGCGCAATGCCTTTGATTTAAGTGCTGGCGCCAATGACAATGTGCTGAAGAAGTACATGATGGAGCATGGTATAGCCGAGGAGGACATTGCCGGCATGAAGCGCCAGGAGCTCATCAAGAAGATTGTGCACTCCAATTTCACTTGGCTGGTAGGGAAGATTTAACAAAAGTGAATAAACAATTTAAATAAATTACTTAATTGCATTGCAGCCCAATAAGCAGGAACTGGATAAACCCAAGACAAGTCCGACCACACTTCAGTATGCCACCATATCGACGAACAATCAGATTACACCACCGCCTTCACCACCACCATCCCAAGCAGTAAGGCACAATCCTCCTCCTCAAGCGACTCAATTTTCCAATTATGCATCGCTTACGTCCCGCTTTGTGGATATCTCTGACATGGATATGCCCATGGTGCAGCCAACCAGCAGGCAGCAGGAGATTGGCACAGTGGTGCCAGTTCAATTGCAGCAGGCGCAACCAAACAAACAGAAAGTTCCGCCGCCTCCCTCTGCCGTTACGGCAGCCAATACACGACCCACAACGGCGGCTTTGGAAGTGCGTCCTGCAAAACCAAAGGCACCAAATGAAACATACGCCACAATTGCGCCACAGACACAACGAAAGACGGGCACAATGCGAGTGCCGCCACCTGCACCGCCCAAGCCATCGATAGTGCCCAGCACAAATGGAAACACAGTGCAATATGCGCCGGTTAAGCAGCCACCGCCACCGCCTCCAGTTAAGACATCGTCTGTGCAGCAGCGTAATGAACCAGTGCAGCCACGAAATGAACCTGCACCGAATCGATTTTATGAACCAGTGCAGTCACGAAATGAACCTGTTCAGTCGCGCAATGAACCAGTGCAGCCTAGAAAGGAACCTGCTCCAAATCGTAATGAACATGTTCCGAATCGATTTGCTCCTGTGCAATCCCATAATGAGCCTGTGCCCAACCGATTTGCTCCTGTGCCACAAAAGTCGCAGACTGCAGCCAATGCTGCCATACCGCCGCCACCACCACCTCCGCCAATTGTGGCAGCTCAATCTGGAGCACCACCACCGCCGCCTCCACCGCCAGCAGCAGGTGCCGGTCCACCCATGCCACCACCTCCACCCCCCGCAGGTGGAGCTACTCTACCGCTGGTAATTAAAAAGTCTGAGCAACCCAAAGCAGAGGCAGCCGCAGGTGATAATCGCGATGCTTTCTTGGAAAGCATACGCAACGGCGTACAACTAAAGGTAATTGCAATAATTTACTTATATCACTGAGTTAGAACTTCATATTTTAATACTCTTACAGAAAGTCGACAAGAAAGCCGCGACAATAAGTGGCATTAAACCGCGAGCTGAAAAGAAGCCAGCTACAACGGATTTCTTAAGCGAACTAAAATTGGGTATCACCTTAAGACGCGTGAAAAATCCAGCAGATAATCCTTATTCCGCAGCAAATACGGATGAATCGCAGGCGTAAATGTTGCGCGCGTAACTTTTGAAATTTTGGCTAAAGTGAACAGAGTGACCATTTTTTTTTTAGTATTAAATCGATATTTTCAATAACAATAGTTATGGTCACTCTGCAATCGAAATTCAAAATTGTAATATTTGAATTATTTAATAATGTTACTTATTTATGTTTGTACAACGCATTTATATTTTTTGTTCTTATAAAACATTAATTCTAAAACGGCAGAGATTAAAAATAGCAATGTGGATGCTCGTATTTATCGCTACTCAACATTATTTCATGACATTACCAATTACCAGTGAAATTTGTAAATAAATGTATTTGTAGAGGTGTGTTGATAACTTATCTTTTTGATTAATACTTTTTATTTTTTGAAAGCTTGCGACGCTTATGAACACTGCACAAACACCTATACGAATGTGTGTGTGTGTAAGTCATAATCAGCTGGACGACACAGGTGAGCGGCACAAAAAACAACAATCATTACTGATTTCTGACTTGTGCTCAAGACTTTTGGATGAGTAGACGTGATATTGCATTTTTGCATTCAAGAGCTCTGTAATATTATTCACTGATAACCAAATAGCAACATTATGCAACGAATTGCTGTTGTTGGTGGAACCGGCATGACCGGCCAATGTGTTGTGGATTACGCATTGGAAAAGGGTAACGTAAACATTGCACAGGCTCCCTCTTAAATGTATTAATACCTTGCCCTGCAGGTCTCAAGGTGCGCTTACTTTACCGCACTGAGCCCACCGTTCCAGAACGTTTCAAAGGCAAGGTTCAATTGGTTCAGGGCGATGCAACCAAATTGGAGGATGTTAAAAATTTGATTGAGGGCGATGGCGTCGTTGATGGCGTTTGTGTGATATTGGGCACACGTAATAAACTGGAAGCCACCACAGAGCTGTCACGCGGCACCGAGAACGTCATCAAGGCCATGAAGGATGCTAAACTCACGAAATTGTCCATTGTCATGTCGTCGTTCCTGTTGCGTCCGCTTAAAGAGGTGCCCGCTGTATTCCACAAACTGAACGAGGAGCACAAGCGCATGCTGGACTTGACAAAGGCTTCGGGCTTGGATTACATTGCAATTCTACCGCCGCATATTGCCGATGAACCGGCCAGTGGATATACTGTGGTCCATGATGAAGCCCCAGGACGATTGGTATCCAAAGACGATCTGGGCAAGTTCATTGTAGATTCCTTGGACCAGCCAGAGCATTATGGCAAAGTCTGTGGCATAGCCAAAAGCGTCAAGGCCAATTGAGTTCTACATTCAAATGGAAATCAACGTGCATCAAATTGTAGTCGCTTCTTTTCAAAAACGTACAAATATAATTATTATTTCCAAGCCTTTTATGGTTCAACTACCCAATTGATATGTATATAAATGTACACACAAAGTGTGTAAGCGTTCCATTTTTGAATAAACAAACAAAATTTAATTGCAATTACGTGCGCTATCAATTGGCAAACGTAATCGCGGAATGTTCGATCCGACACCTGAAATTTCAAGCAATTAGCGGCTGTCGCTTTTTTGACGTCACGAAGGCATCTCAAAAATGTTGTGCACCTGTAGAAATTGTACAGAAACTAGCAAAAACTATGACTAGCTGCTTCCGCTTTAAAGCTCAATGCCAAGAAATTCATTGAGCGAAAAGCAAAGTGACCACAGAGTACAGTGTGAACACGATATAGGGAACATAGCTTGGCAAAATGTCTTTAACTCTTATACAAGTATAAGACAACGACATATACGAAAGATATATTATATATATTATATATGGACTGCTTATCAGTGATGCCAATTTGGCCTTTTTTCGGATGGATTTGTCTGGCTTTTAACTGCTTCAGCCGGTAAAAATCTCAAATATCTTCTATCCGAAAATCTGCCTTTTTTTTAGATTCAATTAAATTGAATCCAAAAAGGATTCTATACTGCCAATTTTAGAACTTTTTGAAACTGGAAACTATTTAAAGACGAAAACACTTTCGCAGTACGCCAAAATTCACCTCTTAAAATGGGAGAATGTTGAAAAATGTTGGTCCGAAGCAAACAAATATCAAATATAAGGAACCGTCTAGAAATAGACACGTTAAATGCTATTCTGACAATTATGTAGGTAAATGTATATATTATAAAATTTTTCAATTATGTGCATATGTACATTTTATCTTCTGCAGACACGGTTTTCGTCGACACAAAACTTGTTGCCATACGAATAAATTACCTGGCAAATACCTAAATATGATAGGCACCATGGGCGAAGTTCAACGACAAAGAAAATGCCGAAAAAAAATCATTGAAAATGCTTTATAAAATTAAAAAAAAAAAAATAGGAAAACAAGTTTGCCCTGTTTTTCTGTCTTTTTTTTTAGTTCCTCAGATTTTTTTTTCCCTGTTTTCTTTGGCGGTTCGGAAAATATTTGGCATGACTGCTGCCTATATCGAATGTGTACTGTATTCTCACACACCCACATGCATATTCTCTGTCTGATAAACAAATGCCTTGCTTGGTTTATTTTTGTAAAAATCAAAGTTTTAGAAGCTTTTGCCGCGTGTCGTTCGTTGGGCAGCCTGTGGGATCCCCGTGTCCCTCACCATGCCTCCCGTTCCCATTCATTCATCTTGTCAGATGCAGCTGTAATAAAAATAACATTACCGGGCACATCAATTTTTGGCTCGTCGCACCATGAACTTGAACTTGTCATAGATTTTTCAGACAGATTGCAGATGAATGTTTTCGTTACGTCTTCCGTATCACAAGCAAAGAATTTCAACAATTGGGTATATAACATATTTATGTATCTACATAATTAATACAATTTATTGCCTTTCGTTTGTTGCTTAATGCTACTAATGGTTTCATCTCGATATGTATATCTATGCTACGTTTTTCATTTCTTTAATTGGAAGATAATTGAGCTATCATATGTAAATATAATATGTTTGTAGGTAGATATTGTCTAGTAAGCATTCATTCGCAATAAATCATATGAATATGAAATTTAAATTAACAATAATAATTAAATATTAAATTAACATTAATATATGGTATTATGTGTGCTATAGTCTGTTTTATAGCATTGTCAATAGATTTATCTCAAGCATTTTTATGAAAATTTAACAAAAAAATACATGCGGAAAGTAATATTTAAAAATCAACACGAGCGTAATATGAATGTTTTGTGTAATCGTAATGGAATTCGAAGTAAATGCTCAAGGGATAAACCTGTTACGGCAATCGGCAGTAGAAGTTAATCAGATGTTAGACCCTCGAGCGTTTACCCAATTTGACTAGTTTAAACAGTTGAAGTTCAATCAAGAAGAAGCTGATGTTTAAGCCAACACAACTACTACTACTGGTGCTGATGTCTATAAGACCTTCTTCATGTATTTCTTTTTCTTTTGTATACTAGGCAGCTCACAGTGACGCGGTCCATACATGGAGATTGGTGCGCAATACTCGTAGCCAATGCGCTCGTAGAAGCCATCCTGATCGATAGTCGACAGGTAAATGGTATTTAAATCGAGCACCACACGGCAATAGTCCTCGGCAAACTTCATAATCAGTTTGCCAAAGCCCTGACCGCGATAGCTCTTGTCCACGACAACAGACTCGACGAAGCACGCCTTCTTCTTGGACGTGATGGGGCTGAGCTTCAGGTGTGCAACCACACGGCACATGCCCTCCGTGGTCAGGACGAGACTGCAGGGCAGGGAGTCGCATGATGCTTCGAGGGAGCGCATGCGCGCAGTTTCGGAGCGTGGCCACTCCGAGTTGATGAGCGCGCATGTATCCTTCATTAGCTCTGGAAAATTGTGTATGGGAACGACATTGAACGGACTGCCGGAAACATTAAACGGTGGAAGCCCCTGTAAATAGATAAGATCACATTAGAAAAACGAAAATACCGTCAATGTTTAAGAACATCTATTCCATTGGACGCATTTGCAGCTACCTCATAATACGGTTCCGGTTTAATATAGCGCATATCGTTTTAACTGACAAACTAACTGGGCCGACTGTCGTTCTGCCAGCATCAGGCTATGAGAGTTTCTCAAAATCTATAAGAGAACAAATTAGATGCTATTCGAATGTTTCGTTTCGTTTCAATTCGAAGCGGAATTTTCAAAGCAGTTGTGATAACAATTGGGGTTTTATTTACACAGGATCAATACAAAAAATATTAAAACATCACGCAAATGGGGAGAACACTTAATACATTTTTAAATTTAAGAAAGCTGACTTTGTAGTTTTAAGCAAGGCAGATAAGTTAAAAATCTGATATATTAAATTAGAATTAACGAGTCAAAATTATTTATTATTATTATTTAAAAATTAAAAAAATATTCTAATTGTCAATATTGCGAAATCCTTGTGCAATTTTCCGTAGATTTTTAAGATTCTCTAACGAACTTCTAATGCTTAGATATTGGGAATTAAATTGCTCGATGAATTTTACACACGTTCCCAAAAGAGTCCTTGACACTAGCTAATAAATACGTCTAAAAATGCCTTTAGGTTGTGAACTTTTAGGAATTACAGAGCTTTAAACTTATATTTATATTTTCCAGATCTTGCTTAAATAAAAGAATGTTAATACATAAAAGATATGTATTTCAAAACACTATTAGTATGTATGTATATACTTTAATTATCTAGTTTGGGGCCTGAATTTGTCAGCCTGTGTAGGCGTTATTTCTTAGATAATATTTACACATATTTATACATACAAAATACAAAGAAATAAATAAACATATACACATGCCCGCAGTTGAATGCGAATAATTCTGTCTATGAAAATCAAGGTGAGGCATAAAAAAGAACACTTCGACTAAACACTAACGAGACATTTGTGACCTTGACTGGCCAAATGACCACAAATATACACTCAATATGTACGCACATATGGATAACATACATAGTTATGATTCAGTCGAATGACACACAACTACAATACAATTGTTGAAAAATATAAGCAATAGAACAATAGTTGTATGCGCTTCTTGGAAACCGTACACGCACACTAAAACACGGTTCAATTATTGTTAAACAATGCGTAATAATTATTGATTTTCCTGAGGCTTTACCATTGCGAGCAGTTGTTGCTCTGTTTGCTGTTGAATTTCCTCACGAGCGCCACGGCGAAATGAACAAAGCGAACTGATATAGTTCCCAATACTGACGATCCAAAAAAATGGGCCAAGTTCCGCTGACCGAGCAAATGTTTAATATACAAATTGATGTTGATGATAATTCTTATGTATGTATTTGTTTGTATTTGTATTTGTGGCGGCAGCGTCGAAAGCAACAACAAACACGCTTCGTTGAACTTGCACATAAGATTTGTATGGGTCTTGATATGTATGCTAGCGTTTAACTATGCTTTAGTTTAACATAAATTCAATTTAAAACGCGGCCGTTACGTTTTAATTTATTTTTAAACATTTTGTTTAATTTTCATGTGTGGAGGAGCGCTGTTTGTTTTGTTGGTGTTGCCACCTTGCTTATAAAAATCGAATCGCTGTGCCAACTCTGGGCCAAAGTGTATCGGCCAGCCACCACAATGTATCGAACTTATAAAAATATATCGAAATTTATAAACAAAAAATTAAAACAAAAATAACAAAAAAGTTGTCTTCTTGCACATCTTGCAGCTACATTGGTGAAGTACATATAAAATTCACATGTAATTAAATTACCAGTTTAACGGTGAACTTACAGAACTATCTAGTGGCGCAGAGTTAATTATTATAAAGGAGCTGCAAATGAAATCTCCTGTTCGCGACACTGAGATATATATTACACAACAAATAAATCAAATAAATACATATCGACGAATTGCAACATCTTAAAATTGGCAGCGTGCTGGCTATAAATAATTTGTAAACAAAGTGAGACAAAGAGGAAAAACGCGCGAGCATGCAAATAGCGGCCAGGCATTGACACTGACCCACTGTTTGGTTCGAAATTCTTATCTGTCGCCGCCGGCTGACTCAATCAAATAATCGTTGACCAATTGCCATCAACTATCAAGGCATTGAGAATCACGTGCAGCAGCAGTTGCAGCATCAGCCTTGGCCATGGCGAACCGACAAATGCCACCAGCTCCAGAGAACCATCTGCGTCTCTCCTGGCATGATACTCAGATGATGGCCTCACTCAGTCCACAGACCGTAATGGATTACTTTTGCCGCAAGAGCAATCCCTTCTATGACCATTTGTGCAACAACGAGACCATACGGATGCAGCGTTTGGGTGTGGAGCACTTGCAGTAAGCTTGCACACATCATGTCATCAGATTTCTCTAATCTGTGTATTTTATTGCAGCAACATGATGGGACTTGAATATATACTACTGCATGTGGCCGAGCCGATTCTCTATGTCATACGGAAACAGCATCGACACAATCCCTCGGAAGCAACGCCAATTGCCGATTACTATATTATTGGAGGAACTGTATACAAAGCACCTGATCTGGGAAATGTGATAAATGCGCGCATTGTAAGTAGATCCCTCTAGCTAAATAGTTTAAAGGGTATTTGAAGATTTCTCACAATTTTACAGCTCAACACGGTCGTAAATCTACAGGCCGCATTCGAGGAAACCAGCAGCTATGCCCGCTATCATCCGAACAAGGGATACACTTGGGATTTCTCCTCCAACAAAGTTTGTAAGTATATTTGTAAAACAATTGATTAGACATATCAGAACTGATAATGCTTTCACCTATAGTGTCGGACAAATCAAAGTCGGATAAGAAGGATGCGAATGCTGCAAAGGATGACAACAGTGGGACGCTGTTCCAAAAACAAAGGGTCGACATGCTGCTGGCCGAGTTATTAAGGAAATTTCCACCGCCGATACCGCCAATGTTACAAAATCTGCAACAACCCCTGCAGCCCGGACAATTGCCAACCACAACTGGAGCGGATGGTGGTGTGGCAACCAACTCTGCGGACAATAATGCCACTGGGCCGCTGGATATTGCAACGGAGGCAATTGATATGAAGCCACCGCCAGAGAAAAAGTCAAAGTGAATGGCTTGGCAGTTTAATCATATATTTGATTTGGACTGGTTAGAAGTAAAGACATTAAATTCAACACAACTTAGCCTAAGGTATTTGATTTAATCTTGAGCACTCGGTGCATTAGCGGATTCATGCTTTTGGCTTTTCGAATGCACCGTGAGACAGTGGGTGGTGTAGTCAATTATGCTCTTAAACGACTGCCCACAGCTGTGGCATGGCACCGACTTGGTGGGCGTACGATAAACCCCAGCGTGGGCCACCTTCTTGGGCACCTTGATCATCGACGGTGGCGCCATTTTGACAGCGCTTGGAGTTGCAGCTGGAAAAGCAAAAGATGTAGAGCTTATTTTTTGTGTCTTTGGCATAAACATACCCTGGAAAGGTTCTGGAATTGTACTCTCTCGTGGCTTAAGGCTGGAGCCGCTGACTGCTGGCGAGCCGGCAACTAATTTCGGTAGCTGTGCCTTCTTAACATGATTTAGTTCAGTGTATTGAAGCTTACGCTTCTCGGCTGGCGGAATCTTGTCACAATTCTGCATGAGATGAATGTGTAGAGCACGTTCCAAGGCAAATTTCTTGTCACAAAACTTGCAGACACCGGGCTTCTTCATGTCCATGTGCTTACGCATGTGCAAATCGAGCTGATTCTTGGCACGGAAACTGGCACTGCATAGTTGGCAGTTAAACTTGACTACATCCGCAGCAATTGGTTTGGGAGCGGATTTCATAGTTGATGCCTTTGCAGCCGAAGATGCTTGCGTAGTCTGTGAACTAATGCTGCAGGTGCTCTCCGTGGAACGTGCCATAGTGGACCTGCGATAGCCAAAGTTTCCAGTAAAACTGGGCTTGGCAGTGGGTAGGCAACTGCGGCGTGCACTGGCATTGGATGTGGCCAGCTTGCGGGCCGGACTGTTCAGTGTGGTCTTAACAACGATCGACATGCGCTGCTTGAAGGTTTGTCCGCTCGTTGTGGGCAAGAAGGAGCGGCGTGGGCGGGGCAAGGCAATTGTCGGCAGCTTCTTTTGCTCCTTGGGCTTCATCTCAACATCAGTTAGTTTCAGCGCCTTGTTAATCAGCTGGGACACTTCGTTGACCATATTAACAACAACAGCTTCCGTTTCCTTTTTGTCCTGGAGAGCTGTTGCTGGTGATGCCAACGTCATTGAAGGCTCCTCATTCGAGACTAAAAACATAAACAATTGTCTTTAAAATGAAAACAATCAGAAAATTCACGCTACTGACCTTCGGTAATATTTTCCAGCAAGACATCAGCGTTCAATGGATAAATATTATTAGTCTTGTTGTTGATTTCTTGAACTGAAATTTCATTAGGATTGAGTGAAGCATTTGTTTCAGTCAACAATGTGTTGATCTTCACCGTGGATGCAGTACCATCGATAGTTGAGGACAATGTTGTGTTTTCCGCATCTGGCTGAGTGTTCTCCTTGTTATTGCCGTCAATCACTGAGAGATCCTGGCGTCCGTCGGTCAATGTTTTATTTTTTGTGGGCGTCGAGCTGAGCGCATTGTGTTTGTTCAGGAGACTCTGGTCAAAGGGACGCAACGGTGACTGATCCTTAATAGTACTTTCATTCTGAATAAGCGACTTCAACACTGTCTTTTTATGATCCACAATTATCTTCTCCTCTAGTGTTGCATCCAGTTGTTGCTGGTGTTGTCCCATATCGATGCTTTGATGCACCTCCAAGTACTGACTGGTCTGGCTTGTCATCACTGATTGCCATTTGCTAGCGAGCGTGTCATCTCCATCGGCGTCAAAGGACAAATACATGCTAACGCTGTCCTCGCTGGGCGCAATCGAACGGCGCGAGTTCTCCATTGTCTTTTACTGTTTTCACCTTGTGTTTATTATTCTGATCAATTCTTTTCGTTGCTATTCAATCTAATATCGTCAAATATTATCTTAATAAGAAAAATGCAAATTGACGACGATCACCGACGCCCGACCTTGGCTGTACTGACAAACAAGCGTTAATATTTCAAATGTTATTTTTCAACACTTAACGCGCGAGTCAGCTGCGAACGGCGTTGTTTACTATAAATTGCAGCTCCGCAGAATGAAGTACAAATTTTCTGTTTAATTTTTTCTGTCGAGATATTCTAGTTGTGGGATTATGCCTTTATATATTTTGATTTTAAATGCTTGCTATGTATACAAAATGATTTGCTCGCACTCACTGTAACAGTTTTGATCTAGCGGCCAACTATCTGTCCCGCGTATGTACAAAAATATCGATAACTTAACTCATTACTTTTTATTAATCGCTTATCGAATACTTATTGAAAACAGTTTAACATTTAGAAGCCCACACACGGAAAGTATGTTTAGCGAGCATGCTCGGATCGTTACAACATTTTGAAGCTCATAGGAGCGAAAAACAGTCAACGTAATTGAAATGAATATGCACCGAAGTTATATTCATCACTACTATATTCTTGTACCCATCTATTTTTTTTTTTTGCCTATGCCAAAAGAAAATTATCTTTTTGACTTCATGTTCGAGCAACAGGCCACACACGACAAACTTGTGAGCGAGCCGTTCACTCGTCAATCAGTCTGCATGCTCATCAAACTTGCTTGTCGTGTGTGGGCACCATTAGCTATTTGTATATACACAATTGGTTTTTAAAGTTAGTGTTGTAGACTTGCCAAAGTATTGTACAAATTATTAATATTTTAATCAACTTTCGAATTCGGAATATTAAATTCAAGTTCCTGCTAGCTGTAATCGAACGAGCTTAAAATAAACGATAACTTGCATCATCATCACAAACAAGTGGCGTCAGCAGTGATTGTTGTGAGTCATTTGCACACATTTTTCCCAGACTCGCTAATAAATTCGCAACCACTTGCTAGTCACACCAATCAGTAAGTCAGTGGAAGTAAAGTCATAATCGCAACTCGATAGTCACGCTATGGCTGCCGCTGTGGAAAATGAGCCGCGCACGGAGCTGCAGGAGTTGCAGCTCAAATCTGCTCAAGTTGCCGATGAATCATTGGAAAGCACGCGTCGGATGCTGAACCTGATGGATGAATCCAAGGAGGCTGGAATACGTACACTGGTTGCCTTGGATGACCAGGGTGAGCAGCTGGATCGCATTGAGGAGGGCATGGATCGCATTAATGCCGATATGCGAGAGGCCGAAAAGAATCTCAGCGGCATGGAGAAATGTTGCGGTGTCTGTGTGTTGCCCTGGAAGAAGGTCAACATCAAGGATGACAGCGACAGTGCCTGGAAGGCGAATGACGATGGCAAAATTGTAGCAAGTCAGCCACAGCGGGTGATTGATGAGCGCGAACGTGGCGGGATGGGTGCACCGCCACAATCCGGTTATATAGCACGTATCACGAACGATGCACGCGAGGATGAGATGGATGAGAATCTGGGACAGGTGAACTCAATGCTGGGTAACTTGCGTAACATGGCTTTGGACATGGGCTCCGAATTGGAGAATCAAAACAAACAAATTGAACGCGTCAATGCCAAAGGTGATGCCAACAATGTTCGTATGGATGGTGTTAACAAGCGCGCAAATAGTCTGCTCAAGAGCTAAATTATCAATAATGGACAAACTCGAAACGATAACGATAGACGATAAGGTTAAGCACAGCTCCCTCGATCCCACTCCCTCTCCCTCTCTGCCAGCAGATAAACTAACAACTTCCTACTATCTCACTCTTTAACTTTCACCAGTAGCAGCAGCAAAAGCAACAACAAAAAAAAACAATTATCTACGTACTGGGAACAAAAATGTTGTGGGCACAAAACTGACTACACCGTTAGCAGCTCTATTAGTTGCTTATACAACTCTTATACATATAACATTTAACTTATATACAAACTATAAAGCATACTAATATCGACTAATGCAACTAACCCATCAATATGTTACATATATTTATACATATTTACCGTCTAACTGAAAACACACAAAATTTTATAATGAGATTTTCGTATTGATGTACTCATGATGTTTTTTTGGTACAAACTTTTTGAGGCTTTTACGACCTTTAAAATCAAATCAAAACTAAACAGAACTTTTGTATTTGTATGTAGTCTTTATGATAAACAAATATTTACAACCTGAACAATAACCCGAGGTGAGGCATTTATAAGAAGGAGGAATAGAAATGATGATCTGATGATGATTGATAAAAATATTTAATTAAAGGGTAGTGTCATATTCGTAGCCAATTGAGATGTGCATTCATTGTGAGCACAAGTTTGTTAATACTATACAAATAATAAATATACATATACATATATATACTCCCCCTTCTATCGTATAACAAACATATACATATATATAATATAATCTATGTACGACGGGAACCAAATTAAAAACCCAGTTTTTCATTAGATTAAGCAAACGAAGCGAGTTGTGTTAATTTATCTGCAATAATCCCAAATTGTTTGTTCACATACACAATAATTTTTATTGAGTTATATATATATATGTTTATTGCATATTTACCACTTATGTATATTGAATAGATATGTAAACCTTTGTATTAACTGCTTATAATAGTTATTATTGCCACTTTAGTTTCTATTCTAGCTGTTATCAATTGCAACTATTTAAACTGAAATGAAATTAATTCACCACCATAAACAAAAAGTTCGTTTTATTTTTAAGCTTTTCTGAAATAATTATAGGTGGCTATGTAAGCTGTAAAATCTTCGCCACAATCTTCAGCATGTAGAAATTCAATTTCGGGTGCAGCTTCGACTGGAATGTAGACAATGCTTCCGCGGGACAGAGCGATTTCCTTGGGACCTTCACTGGTGTTTAGTTTCAGAATACGTGAGCCCGTCAATGTCAAGAGTATCGATCCGAATGCTTGGATCTGGAGTTTATATGAATCCACGATGTGCCTTATGTTCACATGCATTACAGCAAAGTCATCAACAGGTGGCACAAACACCTGTACAGTGTCATCGATGCGATACGGCATAAAGAGCTTGGCGTGCGGCTCTGCTCCATCGAATATCACGGAGGAAATCAGCTGCTCTACATCCTTGTATTTGGGTGTGAGTCCAGCTCGAATCACATTATCGGAGCAGGCCATGCACTCCACACACTCGCCATCCAAATAAGCGTGAATCTCGTTGGCGCCCAGGTAGATGGCCTGGCCAGGCTGTAGACGCACCAGATTCAAGAAGAATAGGCACAACGTGCCCACGTCATTGGGAAAGTCCTGGTTAATCTTATTAAATATATCCAGCAGTTCATTGCGCTTCAGTTCTAAAATGTAAATTAAATAATTAAATAAGGACAGCATTGAATATGTCGTCTCTTCCCACCTGCTTTATTGTTTTTGGCGATATCCTTAATGCACTTGGCAATGTCCTTTTCATCAGCCTTCATCATGATTTCATAGCAATTCTTCAACGCCTCCGTGTCTCGCTTTTCATGCAGCTCCTCCACGGCCTCTTGACCTATGAGCTTCGTTAGAGGCTGGAACTCATCGATATAATCAATAATGGCGTCGAGGGGTTGGAATCCAACCAATGCCAGGAACGGCGTTATCGCAATGCTCAGCTCCGGCTTGTGATTGTCATCTTTATAGATCTCTGGACGCTCCTGGTGCAGGCGCTCCGCCTCGCATTTATTGGGATGCACCTGGATGCTAAGTGCCTTCCTAATGCTCAGCACCTTGAACAGATACGGCAGATCCTTCTTCAGCACCCGATCAAGTGTTTCGCCCGTCTCCTTGACAATGGAGACTCCACAGAAATGGGTGCCCATCCACATTTCTGCGTACGTTTCTTCATCGCTGAGCACAAAGTCGGGATCGTTGGCCATTGCCAATTGGGCGACCGCAGACTGAATTCCTTGCTTGCCCCAATCATAGGTCTTAACCCAGCCTGTCAGCTCCATTTTAATAGCGTTTTGCGTAAAAACTTTTCTTGCTCAACCGAGAGAGGTCAAACCTGAAGGTGAGAAAGGAAACAAACATATGATTGCAATAGATTTGTGGGTGGCATGCACCACCCGATTAATTGACGTTTCGATAACAGTTACAGTTGCTGGCGAGAGTAATTGTATCGACAAGTCCTCACATTACCAATAATTTTGAGTAACTTAACTTTTTCCACTAAGCAAATAACCTATAGAGAACCCATCCTATACAACTAAAATGTCACAGAAAAAATACTTGCGAAGCGTCCACAGCGAAGTGTTACCGATCTGGCAATATTGTTCGAGTGGAATTTATAAAAATGTAGGGTGTTGTTTTGAATAAAATAATGTGGATTAAAAGTTTTAAGGGTAGAGGGTATTTCATATTTCACATGTCTTAGTTTCGCAAGCATCGGCCTCAAAAATAAAATCGCTTCTCTTATGAATTCCACTAGAACAATATTGCCAGATCGGTAACACTTCGCTGTGGACGCTTCGCAAGCATTTTTTCTGTGACATTTCAGTTGTATAGGATGGGTTCTCTATAGGTTATTTGCTTAGTGCTTTTTCCCACAAATATTTGAATATATGTAAATATTTTAAAAACGTCAGACAGTGTGACCGCAAGTCAAAAACCTACAAAATTTGCCAATAAGAATACTAGTTTTACCACACATTCAAATTAATCTATTTCATTTGTTTATTGCGATTTAAATCATAAAATAATATTGATGTCAATTTAATTCGAATTGCACAGTTAAATTTGGATTAATTTAAATTTTTAAACGACACGATGACATAATTATGGTATTCCGGCAACAGCTTTAGATTTAATTTAGATTTAATTTTGCTTTATCAGTCAGCTGTTCACAGCTGCTCCATACAAAATGTTCAGTATGCCCAGAGCAAATCAGGAAATATGGTCATACTAATAAATTTATATAAATCCGCACTGAGACGGCTTTATTTTAATTTCGTTTTCATTATCTGTGTAACCGCTCTTCGTGAAGAAAATAAAACGCCACATTAGGTGTTTGTTTACATTCTAATATCAATGTAATATCAATATTGAAAACGTAAGTCTTATGCATTTAAAGTTTTTATAAATAAAGAAATATTTATTTAATGGTTTTAAGGATGCTTACCAGCCTCTCTTGAGGAGACGAAGAAACAGCTACTTAAAGTGGACGGAGTCAAAAGTGCTCGAATTCTTAGAGCTTGTTCTTGACTTAGTCAAAGATGTGTCAGAGTCGCTAGAAAAGCCTACAGCACAAAAATTATATGCTAGAGTAATGGAAATATTCAATAAAAACATATTCGATGAGCAAACTTTCGTTTAATACGTTCATAAATTTCCTTTTCTGGCTTTCTTTCGACTGCGCCCTATTTTGTATACTTTTTAGTTGTCAATCAGCTGTTCGGCCAGGCTGTCAGCTGTTCACAAAATTTAAAACTATTCAGTGTGCAAAAAGGGTCGTTCCGTCAACTGTTTTAGTTTTGGTTAAAATATAACTAAATTAAATCTAAAGCTGTTGCCGGAATACCATTAATGTTAACCTGTTATGTATGTCGAAATTGTTTTGTTATCACAAGTACCGGCGATTATTTTCCACCTCTAATATATATCGTTCGTCTCTAAAAAAGACAACTTGCACTTTTTCCACATCTTTTTTAAGTTTGCATTTGTTTTTGATAAGGTACGTACGTGTTGGTTTTTTTGTATTACTGCTTACGTTAGAGCTGTCGGGGCAAATTTGTTCTTTGTTCTGCATTTATCGTGTTTCTGTATAACTAAGATACGAGAAATAGCAAAGCTTAAGAGGAATACAGCATATACAAATGTACACTTTGTATGCCTGTGTGTGTTCCATCTGTGCAAAAAATCACGTACATACATTCATATGTTATGTTACACTAATAAACTCACATTTCATATTTCATGTAGTTGATGTAATTTCCATTTAAAATCATTTAACATTTTGCAACTGGACAACTGTTCGGCCTTTTGACATTTTTGATCATATGATTGTAATTTTGCATCCCAGAGTTTTTAGTAAAGTATTTCAAAATTTAATCATTGTACAAAATTCCCAGTCATGCTGCTAGGTTCGAAAATTCATAGGTGCTGTCAACTAGGCCAGCTTTGCCAATTACGTTTACGTACGGTCAGTAATTTCACTGTAGCCCAAGAATTCCAAAAGCAACGGGCAACGCGCCTTCCAAATTACAGTCAATTAAGAACATACAGGTATTCCATGGGTTTTCGATTATATTATTATTGTTACTTACGTATATCTGATTTTCTTATGTTATTTGCAGCTCGAGCATAAACTTACCTCAGCCCAGCTCAAACATGGCCAGCAAAACATCCCATTTCGTACTGCCGAATACGCAGCCAATTGCCGATTTGGATTGCAAGAGCGCATTTCAAAATCTAACGGATAAGGAGAAGCTGTATGCTCACTACTTTAGCAAGGCATCCTGGGATGGTGGCCTTATCGCCCTCATACAATCGAGCCCCGAGGCACCTCTTATTTTCTCACTCTTGCATCGCATTTTTGTTGCTGAAAAACCTGCCGATCTTAAAGTCAAAGCATTGGAAGCTGGTGCGTCTGAGGATGACTTTACTGTGAGTTGTTGAAGGATTATCATCTTGAATTATAATTATAATCATAAGCAATTCTGTCGTCTTTCAGGCATTTCTGGTTTACGCTTGTGGCGTGTTTGCCAATGCTGGCAACTATAAAGGCATGGGCGACAGCAAAATCGTGCCCAATCTGACAGAGGATAAGTTCGAGGCGATCGTACGTTCCTCGTCTGCCTATAAGGATGAGCCGCGTGTGTCGAAAATCTATGAAAAGGTCAAGGGACTCGTTTATGCTCTGGAATCACGTAATGAGATTCTTGGATTTGCTCCCAATGGTGTAACCACCTATTGGTCAGACAACTGCACCAAGGAAGATTCAGAAATCGTCAATAACTGGCTGACATCGAAGCGCATTGAGCCATATATGTGCCGTACATTCAAGATGCTTGAAAATGGTAAAACCCTCTACGATATTAAACTGGGGTCGGTTGCCGAATCCAGCAAGGAAGGTATTACCTTGCCAGTGGAGGAATTCAATGGAAACAATTTCCGTGTTACTCGCGGAGATTACCAAACCTTGTTAAAGCGTGTCAATGAGAACTTGCTGGAAGCTAAAAAGTATGCAGCAAACGAAAACGAAGCCAAGATGATTGAGCACTATGTTAAATCCTTTGAGGAGGGCTCGCTGGCCGAGCACAAGAATGGCTCCAGATGGTGGATCAAGGACAAGGGACCTGTTATTGAGACCTACATTGGTTTCATTGAAACCTACCGTGATCCCGCTGGCGGTCGTGCTGAATTTGAGGGTTTTGTGGCCATGGTGAACAAAGAAAGTTCGGCCAAATTTGCTGAACTGGTTAATCGAGCTGAGAAACTTGTAGAGTATTTGCCCTGGACGGAACCTTATGAGAAGGACTCGTATTTGAAGCCAGATTTTACATCGCTGGATGTACTGACATTTGCCGGAAGTGGTGTTCCAGCTGGCATCAATATACCCAACTGTAAGTATTATTAATTGTCGATAGAACACTTTTAATTATTCTTTAATTTCTCTAAAACAGATGATGAGATTCGACAGGATGAGGGATTCAAGAATGTGTCATTGGGCAACGTGCTGGCCAACATCAATCGCAAGGATCCCATTCCATTCCTTTCCGACGAGGATCAGACCCTCATGAAGGAGTACAAAATAAAGGCCTTTGAGGTACAAGTGGGTCTGCACGAGCTGCTTGGCCACGGCAGTGGCAAACTGTTCCGCATCGATGAGAATGGTGTCCACAATTTTGATGTGAAAGAAGTTAAGAATCTTATAACTGATGAACCTATTACCAAGTGGTATCTGCCTGGCGAAACCTACGACACCAAATTCGGTGCCATCGGCTCCTCATACGAGGAATGCCGTGCAGAAGCTGTCGGTCTTTATTTGTCCCTGCAGCGAGACATTCTCGAGATATTTGGCTTCAAGGATGCTGCCGAACAGGACGATATTATTTACGTCAATTGGCTGAGTCTGATCTGGAATGGCATGGGCGTTGCCTTGGAAATGTACAATCCCAAATCAAAGCTTTGGATGCAGGCGCATTCACGTGCACGTTTCGTCATCATGAAAGTTCTGCTCGAGGCTGGCGAAGACTTTGTGACCGTTAAGGAGACTGAAGATGGCAAGAATCTGTTGCTCACAATGGATCGCAGCAAGATCCATACTGTTGGCAAGAAAGCCCTGGGCGACTTCTTGACCAAACTGCAGGTATACAAATCCACTGCCGACATTGAAGCCGCTTCCAAAATGTACGAACACTACTCGGAGGTCAATGAGAGTGGCTCCCATCCCTGGGCCAAGTGGCGAGATATATGCTTGGCCCACAAGAAGCCCCGCATCATTCTGGTGCAGGCCAACACTTTAGTCAATGATGGCAAGGTGGATTTGAAGACTTATGATGCAACACACGAGGGCTATATCCAGTCATGGGTCGATCGTTATCCAACGACCGATATTGATAATGTGCTCGAGGAGATTGTCGAGAAGGACAAAAAGTATTTCCCCATTGCCTATTCAAAGTAGAAACCGCCTCGAGAGTTTACATTCGTGTATATTCTGAAAATATATATTAAAAATCTTTAGATATTTTTTAACAACAATTAATGCTTGATATTTTGTGACTATGCTACGTATAAAACGAATTCTTAAATATGATTAATTGTAATCGAATGCTAGGCCGCTGCCACGCAAGTGTTCCTCGCTCCAGGCATCGAATCTGGCTGACATTTCATCGCTCATGTGATTCTTCCAATCGCCAATTTTGCCATTGCGAATGAATTTCGTTTCTCGCTGTGGCAGAATCTTCTCCAGATTGATGGCATTATTGTTTCTCATGCTGTCGAATTGAAGGTGATCGCAAATACGTTTCATGGATGTTTCGTTGAGCAGCTTTGGGACGTTCAGGAACTGGGCACAGCGTCGGACGACGGCGGGCAGATCGTTAATCATGTCCTCGTATTTGATGAATAAGACATTGTCATCATTGCTGCGCTTCCAGAAGGGCAGCACGTGCTTCCAGTAGGATCCCATGGGTGTATGTCCGCCCAAAAAGAGTTCCACAAACTGTTCAAAGTCGCCGTTGATGCCATGGAGCAATTTGCAGTAGTGATAGTAGGAGACGCATAAATCCTTCGGATTGCGAGCCGTATAGACGATCTTTGGTTTGACGCTTTCAAATTGTTGTGGCAAAAGTTGCCAGGAGAGATGCGACCTGGCATAGCGTGGGCGTGGCAGATTGCGCACTAGCTCAACCGTGTTCCCAAAGGATTCGCTGTGAGTTGAAGTGGAATAATTAAATCCCATAGGAATGTACATATTTTTTAGTTCTATACATACGCCACCCACTGATGATGATCCGTGCTGAAGAGTGCCGACAGCTCGATCATGGGTGAGCGTTGAGACAGCTGCTGTTTGGCCGTCTCATAGTCCAGCTGATGACCCAACAGCCAGACCATTTCCTGTGCCCATGTGGAGCCGGTGCGTGGATACGACACCATCCAAACATCATCTTCGTAGATCGGCAGTTGCCTTATGGACTCCCCGAGTTCCACATACTTGCGTGGTATGATCAGGTGATCGGGCAACACCTCCACAAAGCAATCCTGCGCTGGAAATATGGCATTTGTGCGACGCACAATATCCGCATCCAATTCCCGATAAATTAGTTGCATGTTTAGCGTTTGCCGTTGCCTTCCGTTGCCCTCAGATGGCTGCAGTCGACTGACTTTGACTCTGACTCCAACTACAACTCCAACTCCAAAGTGGAAAGTGAGCCCAAGCGTGTGGTGAAAGTCACGAACGGGAATGAATTCATCTCAGTTTTTCCGCAATTTGAACCTGTTTTTTGTTTGTTTGCCAAACCGGCTTCATGCAGCCAATGGTGAGAAGTGCATCAACTGACGACGATTTTTGTGAGCCAACTCTGAAGCTAACATATTGCCAAATTGGCCAACACAAATGTGTATACTCTCATCAAGATACTGATTTTATTTTGTTTGTTTATTGCTTTATTCGTAGCAATAAAGTTTATAAATCTTATCTAATTATGTACCATGAAAATAGCTAAAAATGTATTATCTGTTTATTTTCTTTAAATTTTAATGCAAATTATTACTCAAATTTTAAATATCAAAAACTCATGTTGTTTTAAAATCAAAAAAGATTATAACAAAGTAATTATACCCTCGGCAAGTGTAATTTAACTAGAAAATTTGCACAAATCTCTTTATTAAGATCATGCAAAAAAGCAGTTTTCAAGAGTTTATTTACCTTATAAAGATCATTCTTGGAAATATCTTTAGTTGACTGCAAACAGTTCTACTGAATTACGAATGACAATTATGTAATGAAATTAATCATTTCATAAAAGTATTTATTGTTCACGAGGTTCACTGACCGCAAATAAACCGCATGAAGAGAAATCGTTAAATGTTTTGAACATTAAATCGTAAACCTTGACAAGTTTTGGTAAATCAAAGTTGTTAATATACAAAAAATGACTTTTAATGTGATAGTTATTTGACATGCCTATTGCAAAGCTATAAATTAAGCTGAGGATTAAGATACTCAATTGAGTTTAGTTTTATACTCCTTAAATCAATTAATAAGTCGGCGGTAATTAAATTACCAATTAAATTATAATTTATTGCAATTCGTAATACTATGTACACTGAAATCTTTATCTCGATTACAACTAAATCGTCTTAGATGAGCACTCTTAACAATCGGTTGCTAGAAATTCTTGGGGCGACTCTACAACTCGTTGTGTACGTATTCCGTGGTCACCTTTGCCTCTCCCTCATGGAAGCCATTGCAGTCCACTGGATATTTCACCTGTAATATGTGTTTTTTGGGTTGGTTCCACAAAAGTAACGGTAGCAATTAGAATCAATCGAGATATGTGTCTGTATTTGTGTTAGACGGATGTGGACTCACCTCGCAATTATATGGCGCATTGATTACACCAAATAGCGTCCAGAATGGTGTACCGGTTTCAGTGCTAATAAAGATCGCTGCACCCATGCTCCCGATCTTGACAATTTTCGGACTAACGCCGGCAATGAGAGCGCCAGCCGAAGTTGCTGTTGTCGTTGCCGTTTGTTGTCTAGATTGTTCCTGTTGCTGCTGTTGGTCAAGAGCAGCTGCATTCAGTTGGCAGAGCACATAACGATCACACTGCGGCGACTTGGAGATGTATCTATAGGCGCGATGTACTTTTAGCACTGGCTCGATAACCTGTTTTTTTTGTGATGTTGGTAGATACATAGATGTTGAATTGTGGGTTGGATGCGTGCGCCATGGAAACACACAAAAAGAGAAAATTGTAGCGTAATTAATTTAATTTGTGCTATTGCCTCGTTGGTTTGGTTTTTTTTTTGAGTTGTTATTGCAATTGTCGGTTTGTTAATTGCCCGACAGACAACCCAATTCCAATTCTTTGGAATAACAACAGTTAACAGTTTGCTTACCTCCAGATTGAGTGTATCCGTTAATCTATCACTGATCTCGGTGGCATTGAACTGCAGCAGACCACGTGCTTGGCCCAACTTGAGCAGCTCCTTGGCATATCCAACGGCGGGTTTAACATATTGACGCGAATCGATTTTCACATTCAAATGATGCTTGGCCACGTGATTCAACAGATTCGATATAGTTTCGCTGGGACGTTGTGGATCGAAATAGGTTTGCTTGGGGTAACCTTGAGACTTTAATAGGCCGTTGAACATGATTTGAGCCGTCTGGAAATATCTGTGGAAAGTGGCCAAAATTGAAAAGAAAATGAAAATGAAAAGAAGAGAAGAGAAAAATGACAATTGATGAGCTTATAATGATGACACAGCATAAAGCCATGAGGCCAAGTGAAAGGGCTTTGCTAGAAAGTGGAAGTTATTTTGCCTCGTTGTCTAATCATAATAATAATGATGATGATGATGGGGCGTATACTTATGCCAAATACGTATACGCATAAGTATTTATATTCATTCTGACCTAAATAACTACGACTTCAGCTCGTACTTTGCCTTTGGCCCATTTGCTGAGCAAAAACCGGTTTCGAAATAAACCGTTTTGTCAGTCTTGTTCTGGCCATCGTAGCTTGTTTTGTTTATTTGTTTATGGTATGCATGATGCCAACAACTTTGTAACTGTAACAGACACACACACACAGTCTTGGCCAAAGCCAAGTCCAGGGTTTGGAATTGGAATTGAAATCGGAGTTGCGACTGTTTTGTTGACCAATCAGATTAACAGCCAGGTTCTAAAATATGCCAGCTGCAAAAAAGTGTGTCAAAAGGTAAAGCAAGCCGTGGCTTCAAACATGTTCGATGCCAAACAGGTTGCAGCAGCAGCTAACGGTAACTCTACAGGTAGCAACAACAACAACAACAATTACAACTTGGCAACCTGAGCAACTAAGAATCAGAATCGGAATCAGAATCGTATCACAGCTAGGTGCTAAACTGTTTTTCAAAACCGTTAGAGGTAAAAGCAGAGAACGTGATCAAGAATTAACATTATCATGGATCACGCCCTCACGATTTTTGTTCTACACACATACATACCTCAGGTAATTATCGGGATTAGCCAAATAACTGGCCCAATCGGCCAAGTACAAAGTGGCCGACTTGATCCAGCGACGACGGAAAGATTGATTGTTCAGAGATTCAAACAGTTTGTCATAATCCAACTTGCCATCGCGTCCCTTGAAGCCCTAATAAATTGAAGATAACGAATTAAATTAAAAAATATTTAACATAATATTAATAATAAAGAATATTTGCTGGCTAACTAATTTAAAAACATTCCATTTTATTTAATGGTGACTACTTTGGAAAAACAAAAAAAATTTCAAAATACTTTTTTCCTAAAATACAAATACATATATTTTTACTTCAATGAAATTATACTTTTTTTTTTAAATCAAGTAACTTGAAGAATATTTACCTTCATTATCTTATTAACACCAGATTTTTCGTACAGCGCATCCGCCAGTTCCGAGTTGGAGAAGTGATCCCAGAGCACGTGCAAGTGCTCCAGGAATGGGGGCAGCACCCAGGCATGACTCTTGTGGCGCTCCTGAGTGCTCTGACCCTCGGGACCGGCAAAGGAGCTAACTGCCTGCATGATCAGTGGCAACAGGTTCATGAAACCATTCTCCGACTCCGGCTCCTCCGGTAGAGATCTCTTTTGCTGATTATGTTGAGCATGATGGGTTGCTTTCTTCTCGCCACCACCGCCTTGGGTGTTCATAAAAGCGGATGCCACTTGCAGAATGGTGTCCAGGCCAATTCCGGAATCGGAACCACCATTGCCGCTGCTGCTGCGCTTCTGTTGTGCGCCAGAATCCTGCTCGTCATCACCTTGGGTGAACATTTCCAGGACATTGCCAATGATGGACGGATCAAAGCCACCACCACCACCGCCATTGCCGCCACGTGCATTGTTGGCCAACAAGCTGCCCAGACCGGACAGAATTTGCATGGCGCCACCGCCGCCTCCTCCTCCAGCTTTACCATTGGCCTGCATGAAGCTGCCAACGAGGGAAGCGATGCCCGCCAGTCCAGCGCCAGCACCGCCACCGCTACCACCACCAGCTGCACCGCCACCACCGCCATTCTGGTTACTCAATGCCTCCTGGATGAACATGGAGGCCATGTCCAGCAGCGGATTGGACTCCTCCTCGGCCAAATGGCCATAGGGCTGGGCGCAGAGCAGCGCCAGCACAAATAGAGCTCGTTTCATATACATCGTTTATGGGCAGGAACTTTCACAATCACACACTTGAGATACTTGATTATTTTCAACTCTTTTTTATGTAGTTTGTAGTTGTTGTTTTTGCTATGCTTGCTTTGTTACTGTTGTTGGGCCAATTAAACAAAGCACCACCGAAGAAGAGAAGCAGGAAGAAGAAGACGACGACGACGACAACGCGACCGACGCTTCAGTGCGCAAAACGATTTTGGAAATTGCACGCAAATGGCAAAAATCCGTTGATATTACTATTCTTCTTCTTCTCAGTTAAAAGAAGGAATTATTAGACCCGCAAAGCAAGCAGCAAACACAGCCAGCACAGCCGAAAACTTTCTTTCTTCTGTGGCTCTGAGTGAGTGTGTAACACTTCTTAAGCCGACTTCCAAGTGCTACAACATGTTGCAAACGTCTGTTTGACTCTCTCTCCCAAACTCAGCTGTGTGATCACGCGCTCTCTCTTGGTCTTTCTCTCGCTCTCTCTCTCTGGCTGTTCTTCTTGTCATTCTTCACGCCTGCGCTGTCCACGTCAGTTTGCTGCCCGCATACAAATTCAAAGAAACACATATTCAAAGAAACGCATACAGATTTACCTGCATATGCAGGTGTGTGTGTGTGTGTGTATCTTTAGCGCTGTGTTCTTTGGACCTGCCTGTTGCTGTGGATTTAACTTTGTTTATATTTCTACCCACTTTCTTTTTACACACGCTCATTGTGTCCGTCGCTTGGCTCTCTGGTCAAAGTCAATATTTTTTCCTTTAGCGCTTTATGCAAACTTCAACCTACGTGTACTTATGTGTATGTATTCTATATAGATGAATGTAAGTGTATACAAACAAAAGCTCGTATTCACAGGTTTGCAGAAAGCTGCTGTATTACGACGATTTTGATATGTGGGTGAAGTGACAGTGACCAGACACCGTTTTATTTTGAAGGGTATTAAAAAGTTGCCAGACACCTCATAATTAAGCTTATGTTCATCATGTTAATGTTACCTAATTCAGAACCAAACTCAAAAAATAACTAAAAATTGAGTATTTATTATATTTATTCTATTATTGGCTATCAACCTAAAAGGGTATTCAATCTTCTTTCATTTGTTATATACAAATTTCAACCTTAATTTTTACTTTTTAATGCAAATTGAAAAGTTAAATCAATGCATAACATAACACATATATTTTTCAGTCGTTATTTCTCTCTTTGGATTATTCTGTTGTGTGCCACGGCCCATTTCCAATTTTTTTTTTTTTTTTTGACAAGAATAGATTGTACTGTGCCCGATGCATAAATTAATTAAAAGTCCACCATGGGTCGACGGCAGTCTAGTGGACAAATCTGGCCAAAAATAAATGTGGGATTTAATATTTTCTGAATTCGACTTGGTGGCTGTTGATGCTTGAAACTTTTATAGATCCACTCCATGACGTTCTATTGCGATAAAGACTGTTATTAGAAATGGGTTTTATATTAAAAAAAGGACCAAACTACTTACAAAGGATCCATCGCCCGTTAATGTGGAGCATTCCTGAATCTTCCAAGCGCGTCCTTCTAAACGGTTTAAGCCCATTAATTCAACAATCATGGAACTGGGCAAAGCTCCGTGCATATCCTGTTTGTTGGCCAATACCAGCAAAGGCACCTGCGACATCCGTTCATCCAATAATACGTCACAGAGCTCGCAACGCGCTTCACTCAGACGCGACACGTCCGTGCTATCGATGACAAAGATCTGGAAAGAAATTCGTTGGGCTGGGAACTGGGTTAACAAATAAGTAACTTGGCCCATACCAAGGCATTGGCATCGTGGTAATAGGTGTGCCACGACTGACGCATTCTCCACTGACCGCTCAAATCCCGCAGGCGCACTCTTATGTTCTTAAATGCCAAACATCTCTCATTCACATGCATCGTTGGATGAATGTGTCTTAACTGAAAAAAAACAATATATATAACAATAAATAATAAATAAAATAAAATAGGTAAATAACACATGTTTATTCATAAGTTTTAGACGCTAGAGTTCTTTAAAACTTTAAAGCGCTTAAAATAAATGAGATTAATTAGGATAATATATAAAATAATTTTAAAACAATTATTAAGTTAAAAATAAATTTTTAAAAATTAGCCACTAAGAAGAGAGCCTTATCTCCAAAGCTGTGGATGGTGAACCATTTTCTGTCTGTCCGCCAAATTTGGTTAGTCTAGCTCTTGAGATCTATGTATGTGTTCATACAGACAGACAGACTGTCTTTATTAATAGAGTTAGAGTCGCTTCCTTCTCTGTTACATACATTTCAATGAAATAAATTATACCCAAACGTTAAGTAATTTCAAGTAAAGGGTATTATAAGAATTATCCAAAATATATATGTTTTCTGTACTGAGCTTACAGCCTCCTCGTTTTCCATGCTGAGACGCCCGGCCAACGTACTCTTGCCCGAATTGTTTAGGCCCAGGATTAGCAGGTTAAACTCCGGCATAGACTTCGGCCGAAATTTTCGAATTCGCGTCGTGACATTCTTGCAGAATTTGAGCATTGAAGATGTGTTTTTCTAATTTTTCTGAAAATTTGAGCAATACCCAGGCAACTACTAAGATTTAGATTGAGAGTGAAATAACTTTTTTTTCGATAAAGAAATAATTGTGTAAGATATTGTTTAACCAATATACAATATTGATGCGTGTATTTCATAAATGATAAACTTAAGTAAATTTCTGTAATCTTATAATAGCGTAATTCAATGACTTAAGCAACTATTTCTTCATATTTTTGCACACCCAATCCATGCCCTCCTTTAGTCCAGTGCCGTCCACAGCTGTACAGGCCTTGATCTCCCAGGTGCGCTCCTCCAGACGCACCAGGCCCAAGCCTTCGGCCACTTCGGATGCGGTCATGGCATTGGGCAAGTCCTGCTTGTTGGCAAACACCAGTAAGGGCACTCTCTTCAATCGATTGTCCATTAGCATCTCAAATAGCTCACTGCCCGCTTCCGAGAAACGTGTGCGATCCGTGCAATCTATAACGTAGATCTGTAATTTTTCAAAGGTAATATTTTCATTTATTTTTTATTTACACTTATTTTTTTAAATTACCAAAACATCAGTATTGGCAAAGTAATTTTTCCAATAGGGTCTAATTTTCCACTGGCCGCCAATGTCCCACACATTTAGTTTGAAGCCATCTGCCGCTACAGATTTGATGTTAAAGCCCGCTGTGGGCGTCACCTGTGGGTCAGTGCAACGAACATTAGGAAAGCAAACACGCATCTGTTCTATGATACTCACCGTTGTTATATCCTCCGATGCCAGTTGCTTGAGAATTGTTGTCTTGCCGGCATTGTCCAAGCCAAGCAATAAAATACGTGCCTCCTTCTCCGGATTCGGTCGCAGCTTTCGCAGCAGCGATAGTAGACCCTGGAAACACACGAATTGTCAAAATTCAAATTGCGATTTTTAGCGGCAAGATATAAGCAATCGACACGATTGTGATAGCTGTTTGCTCATAATCGATAATAGTATCGGTAACTCAAAGTTCGATGACAATAATTGATAGTCTGTTAAACGGCCAATTATGTTAAATTGGAAAGGGATGAAATTGAAGCCAATTAGATCCTCATTAGCCATTTTAGTTACCGGCAATAAGATCTTTATTTTATGCAATCATAAAAAATGAAATATTAACAAAATTACAAAGCCCAACAGCGTTGAGCTCACTGTAATTTACATAAGCGCAAAATGTTAAGTTTTTGTTATGCTTATGATTTTGAACTGCCATCAGCAGAAAAAGCGGCAATTAATTCACTGTCTGGCAACACTGGTTGTCATAGCAACCAATTTTAATAAACAAATTATATTTTCGTTTAATAATAGACTATTTAAATAACATTAATTACAGTTTATAATCGTATCGTGATACTGAATGTTGTCGTCAATTAACCTACCATTTTGTTACAACAATAAATACGAATGCGCAAAACGATCAGTTGAATTGTACTTCGAATTTTAACACGAATGTGAAAATTGGATTAAAAAAACAACCACCGTCGACAACATTACAGGTGCAATGCTATCTAGCAACTAAATGTCGGTCGACCAAACAACAGCAGAGCAACAGCCGCAGGTAGCGGGGCGCCCCCCTTCCCCCGCCTGTGCTCGTCGCTGCGCAACCGCCGTCGGGACGCCGACGGACGAACGGCGGAAGATGAGACAGTTTCTATTTACGGGCTTCAATGCATTTGGGCAACACAATAGCAACAACACTGTTGGCCGCACTTCCGGTCGGGTAACTGCCTTAACCGGTTCGTAATTGAAACAAATCACATTCACAGAATGCTTACAAAATTAAATCCTTTTATTATAGAAATACGTGTTCCGGGCAATGAAAGTGACAACAACAACATTATTATTATTGCAATCAGTTGGCGTTACACAGCCTATGCTAAAGGGAATAAGATATGGCTGATTGGACTGCTCGACTCGATGCCGGGCGAATGCCTGGAACTGGAGGCACCCATGGCTATAAAGGCTTTAGCAGCCTGTGATACGCATTGTCTGGTTCTACTGCAAAGCGGCGAGCTGTACAAGCTCCCAGTTAAATTGAATGCCAAATTACAGCAGATCAAACTGGAAACTCCACCCAATCCTCCTGCCGCAGCTACCAAGCGTACGATTTTTGGCATAGCCAAAGCGTCTAGTGAAGCTTTTACTGTTATCACCCACATTGCCTGCGGTTCACATATTAATGTGGCCATCAGTGCTGGGAATACCGTCTACAGCATTCCCAGCTGCCTGCATCAGTTTCCGCAGCTTCAGTGGCGGCTGAAACAGTTGGAATGTGGCCAGGAGCATGCGCTATTGCTTAACGTCAACGGAGATGTCTACACGTGGGGCAATGGGCTGTAAGAAGAAGTATTTATATCAAATTATATCTATATTTTTACCAATATTGTACAGACGCGGACAATTGGGTCAAGCGACACTTGGCGTGGAGGAAACACCGCAGCTGGTGGATGCGTTGGCTGGCATTAAAGTATTAGATAACATTGTTTTTTCTTATCTTTATCTTGTATTTAAATAATCTATCTGTCAACATTCTTTCTAGATAACTCACATTGCCGCTGGTGGCTGGCACAGTGCGGCAATCTCTGCGTTTGGAGATCTCTACACGTGGGGTCTCAATTCCAACGGACAGTTGGGTATGCGGGTTATGAAACCCGATGGTTTACTTAAGGAGCCCACGGTTTATCCCCTACCTCAACTGCATGACTTGCCCGCATGTTGTGGAACTTCCGATGATGATGTTGATCTCTGTGCTCCTGTTAAAGTTTTTGCTGGCTCGCGTCACACTGTGCTGGTACGCAGCTGCGGGCGGCTGTGGGCCTCCGGCTGGTGTGCCCACGGTCAGCTGGGAGATCGGATAAGTAAACAGACGTATTTGGACGCCTTTCAAGCTATATATGATGAGTGCAGGGACAGCGAGTATAGTGTCATCTGTGGTCCTTGGTCTACTCTGCTAGTGTTGCCCAAATAAATGTTTTCTATTAACAATTCTTGTACTGAAATGGGTAAATTGTATATTTTGCAAAGTTAAATATTAGATGTTGCCTTGCTTGGAACCTGGGAACAGTTTTCACATATATGTGTTCAGAAGATGGTGAAGGAGTAATAATAATATTGGGTAGTGCCTCCACCTCTACCTCCTCCTCCACCACCTCCACCTCGTCATCCTCCACCACCTTCACCTTTTTTCCAGAATTTTTTACTCAACTTCGCAACGCGAAGAGCGAAATGCACCAAACCAATTTTAGATTGAACTTAATTAACTTACAAAATTTTGTATTTTCTTTGTTTTTTTGAAATTGTTTTTATTTAATTTTTAATTGATTTTTGAAAATTTCAAATTTTCATTTCAAATTTAAGCGCGCAGTTGCAAATCAGCTGTGCACGCTTAAAAGCTGATTGCTATAAAATTGCCTTTGCTCATATAGTTGCCTCATTCATACAATTAGTGTCTTGGCTAACGCTTAATTAAGCACAGTTTCAAACCAATCAAAAGGCGTAAGCTTCAAATAGGTTGATGTCCAGGAAAATGGATTTCATGTAAAAAATAAGAATAAATAATTTGAATTGTTTTCAAAGTATTCAAAACTCGCGTTGATCTTGGATCACTATATGCCCTCCACTCCCGCCGTTCCGCAGTTAACACTTAAGAGAATCGGATTTTTGTTTGTTTTTATTTATTTCAGTTTTTATTGCCTATCAAAAGTAAACAGGGAACGTTGTTGTCATCGACTGCGAAGCACAAATTTTTTTGTCTTGGGATAGGTCCGAGGTTGATGTGCCATTGTCGCGGTTGTTGTCACTGCTGTTGTTGTTGCTGGTTTTATTGTTGTCATTGCAGTCGGGGCGTTTAATCAGTAAATTTTATTTTTAAAAATGTTATTAAACAATATTTGCTTTAGCAAAAGTCAGACACGCAGTGCAATAAACTTTTCAGCACTTGTGGATCGTCGGACGCGTCTGACACGACGACTAAATCACCGACAGACGACAGACGACAGCGGGTTTCGTGGGACATTTCTTTGTCTGAACTTTATGTGGGGGTATTTCTTGATAATTTCGTTTTTATAGGATTTGTGTTCGACTGACTATATATACTTATTAAGAAATAAGAATAAGTATTTATAACATATACATACAAATCAATAGTTGTGATTAGGTTATCAGCTTGCCTTCTCTATATTTTCATTTTAAACAGAGACAATTTTGGTTGCATATTTTATAGCTGAAACTTGAATATTCTTCAGCGGAGGATTGTATAAAGCATTTAAGCAATTGCTTCTGATTTGTTGTTATACAAACATACATATATTGAAATCGGAATACTTAAATATTCAATAAACTGTAAATTAATAAATTTGTTAATAAGTCAAAATTTTTGTTCATATTGGCATGATTTTTGACAAAGAAATGAACCGTCTCAGAATGAAGTCGAAAGTGTTCTTTTATACTAATTATGCCATTCTACAAAAATAGATTTGAACGAAGTCAAAAACCTTTGTTTTTTATGATCTAAATGACATTCTACTTGGAAATCGGATCATTTTTGGCAAAGTTATGAAAGCTTGAATTCGATTTGATTTTGGACCTAGAAATTTACAAGTCTAAATTAACGCGTGTATTTTTATATCCGTAACTTAAAAAATAAGTAAAAGGGGATATTGTATTCGTTGCAATGAATATAACAGGGAGAAGGAAGCAGCCGAGTAGAATATTACGTATTTCTTGGTAATTAAAGGTATCTATTAATAAAAGATAAACGCAACAAGATCGGACAAATAGAAAGGTGGTAATGGCTGATTAAAGTTTTTAAGCAATGTAAGAGCCTAAAAGCATGCAATACAAAATATTTTAAATTTATTGAAATAAGTAACGGGTATCCTAAAGTCGGGAGCTCGACTAAAGCCTTTCCTACTTGCTTAAATATAATTCTGTTTTCTTTTAACAATACTCGATATATCGTTAACTCGATTCACTGTTCGGATTGATATCAGTGATTTCAAGTGTAGCGCCTTGATTGCTCAGGATAGCCCATCCTCCTACTTACTATATGTATATCTACATTTATACCTATCTCTATGGTGTACAGCGAGTTCAACGTTTTTATGTTATTTGCCAAATGAAAAAGTAAAAACAAATGTTTATCTTATAACGCACTGCGCGTTGTGAGTTGTGAGTTTGCGAGTTGAGTTCAGTGTTCGGTTCTGGGACGGGGATGGGGGCGGGACGTGGACAGAATGCGGTCCGCAAATAGGCTTTGCTTTTGGGCTTTACATTTTTATGAGCGCCATTTTTGAGTAAACTTTGTTATCAACGAAAAAAAAAGCGGAGAAAAATGAAATAGAAAAAACTGCATAGAAGAAGAAGACAATGCATTGTCATTTTTAGGCCGCAAAACTATATTTGCTACCAGCAATTGAGGAGTTGACGAGCTGGAGGGGAAGAGGGTGGTAGGGCGGTAGAGGGGTAGAAATCGGGGGACGAGTTCAAGCGCCTGACTCAAGGCGAATGTGGTTGAGTTTCCGTTTCTTGAGCTTATCAGAGAACCACTTGAAAAGTCGTCAGCCCAGTACACAACAAAAAAAGAAGTGCTAATTGTAGCACTCCCCATGTTTATCTCTCTCTCTATGAGTGTGTGTGTGTGTGTGTGTAGGTGTGTGTACCTTAGTGTGTGTGTGTGTGTGGGTTCATGTGGTTTTCGTTATACGAAAATTGTAATTCATGCGTGCCAGCAGACGCCAAAGTTTCAACAGAAATCAGTCAATCATAACCAAAAACAAAAAGGTGGCAAAAGAAGAGGCACAGTTCTCTGCGGCAAGTAGAACGTGGGTACGTGTTGTGCCACATGCAACACTCCTGCCCCTGCCTCTTCCTACCTCCCTCCCTCCCTCTGCATACAATTAAAGGGCAACTCCTTTTGGTCATGTCTCTCTCTGTCTGCTTCTTCATGTTTGCTCTGTACAAAGACTGCGAGGTCTCATCACATTTGCTGCCCTGCTCTCCTGCTCCCCTCACACATCCCTGACCTACCTTGGCGCCCAGCCTATTTGCATTTGGGCGTACATTGACCACACGAACCTGTAGACGCCTTTCTCTGCCCCCTCTCTCTCTATCCCTTCCTCTTTCCCTATCACTTGCACAACCTTTTTTGTAGACCTTATTTTTAAACAGTGCAAAGGGTCTATTTAGTTTGTCAGGAAAAACATGTCCTTAACAGACAGAAGGAGGCGTGGCAGTTTCAAAACAGCATCAACAGGTGTGTTGATATAGATATTCAAGTCCGTCTAGTCCCCTAGATTCCTGTATACAGTGATGGAAAAACTAATAGAATCGACATTTTTTTTTGTTTTAATCTAAGAAAATCCATTTTTTCTTCTTTAAAATTAATGAGCTAAACGACATACTTAAATTATAATTTATATCTCTGTATTCAGTGAAAAAAACAATACTTACTAGAAACGATCAAGTTCATTTGCATACATATATAGTATTTAGTTTTTATCTAAGAAAGTCTTTCGTCTCTCAGATACTTGTAAAGAAGAATTTGAAGAATCTTGTAAGGCTAAAACCCCCAAATTTTGGTAAGCTTGAACATTTTATCACTATTGTATAGTAAACTCGGCGAATATACAAGAAACATCAGAAGAAAAGAACACTGAATTTAAGTACAGGGTCCCTCACAGTCGGGTTCTCTCTATCATAGGCTTTAGTTATCTCTTTTTAAGTGTAGTCGGTCCAACTAATCATCACTTTGTTTTGGCGCTAATGACTCGCCGCGCATATTTGCTTCCCCTCTATTTCTTTCACCTACTCTCGCTCGCTCTCTCTCTTTCCTTACGCCTCTCTCTTTCGCTCTGCAGTTAGCCCTGTCTCTATGGAGCTTGTAAACTTGCATTAAGTGCAAAAAAAAAGATGAATGAAAAAAAGTAAGGAGTAGCAAAAAACGTGTTCATAAAACGTTTTGGCATCCCAAATGTACCAAATGGATGTGAAAGAGTCGTCCAAAGAGTCGTCGTCGTCGTCGTTGCTCGTCCCCCGACATGCTATAAAAATTATGCATGAATGTATTTGCTTCATTTTACACATACTCACATGCACATTCATCCACTCACTCACACTCACACTCGCTCCCAAAGTACTCATCATATTCACATTCCTGCCCAAATAAAAAGTTGCCCTCGACTAGCCCAAAAAAAAATGGGGAAGAAGAAGAGGAGAAGCGAATGCAGCGTCGCATTTTTACGGCTCCATTCATGTGACGACGGAAGTGTCAAGTGGCTGTTGGCAACTCGTCGACGACAACGTAACTCTCATCCTGCGCGTCCTTTTCGGCGTCAACGTCGACGTCGCTGCTGGCGTCGCTGTTGCCGTTGCCGTCGTCGTTGCTGCTGTGCATCGAAAATGCCGTTATTGTTGCCAGTTGTCTAGAGCGCACCCTGCATCAGTCTCCAACTACCCCTCTCCCTCACCCCCTCTATCTCTCTCCTCCTCCCACACACACACCTCCTGTCTACGTGCGGCAAGTTGCATTCTGACTCTGCGTCTCTCCGTTTGGCGTCTGCCGTTGAGTGGCAAACTTTTTTTTTTTTGTACATTTTATTTCTACATATCGCACGGCTAAGTATGTGTTTCGTCTTCTTCTTCTGCTACTTCTTCGTCTTCTTTTGCTGCTCCTCTTTCTACTTCTATTTTTTTTGTGTTTTTCGTACTTTGCGCCATTTTTGTATATGCCCTTCATTTAGGTGGCTTTTGTTCTTTTTGGGTACAGTTGTGTTCTAGGGTTAAGCGACGACTCGGCAAATGCTCGAATAAAGCTGTTGAAATTTGTTTACACGGCGATACACTTGGATTTTGAGTATGTGTTCTACAAAGAATTGCAGAAGCTTTTCTTGTTTTGATGGCTTATTCGTCTTTAAAGTTAATGTTACTTGACGATATTTGAAATGGTAAAATTTAATCCACTTATCTGATTAAAGAAGAATGTTTCCGATAGTTCGTATGACAACTATACGATATACTAGTCTAATATTAGATCAATTACATAGAATAATTGCGGAATTTATTTCAAATTAAAAAGAAAACTTAAGAATCTTGAAAAGTGTTCTATGATATAGAACTTCTTCGTTATCATATTATTTCTTTGCAACGTTTGTTTACTCATTAATTTTTGGTTTTTTTTTTTATTTTCTATTCCTTATACAGTGGACCACTAATGTCTTCATACACCATAAATTGGTCAAATTTGGGTATAATAAAGATGTTTTGATGCGGGTTTTTTATATTTATCTTTTATTTACTTAAATTCCGTTCGACTGATACCAAAATTTCTTTAACCCATTTAAATTTAATTTAAAAAAAGTCAATTTTTCAACTTTCCCTGATTTTTTCAAAAGAATATTTTGATGCATAAAAATTCTTAAAACAATTCTAAGAGTAACTGCACAAAAAAAATGTTCAAAAATAAAATTTCTAGTATTCTTTATGATTTTTTGAAAGTTGCTAAAAATGACTATTTTAACACCTTTTCCTCTTTTTCATACAAAAGGTGGCTTTTTGGCAACTTTCAAAAAATCATAAAAAATACTAGAAAAATTATTTTTGAAAAATTGTTTTTTGCAGTTACTCCCGCATCAAAACATCTTTATTATACCCAAATTTGACCAATTTATGGTGTATGAAGACATTAGTGGCACACTGTATGCTCAAATCTTGCTCACATATTATATTCCTATTTTTAAAACAAAGTTTTAGAACTTTGAATATGTCTACTATATTATTAAATAGAGCGTATATTTTGTTGTTCTTATAATTAAAAGGCCTTATCTCAGATTTGAAAATCTCTAAGATTACATTGAGTGACACGCTAATCGTTGTTCCCATTTATGATTAGCATATGCAGAGTCACCCTGTCTTAAATGCCAGTAGGAGTATATGCTCGTAATTGGCTAATAATGTGCGTTAACAACTTGATAATCCCTGACCAGCGAATGGTCAAAAGGCAACGATAGCGACAGGATTACATGATAATGTGGCAGACAAAACTGGGGGCATGACCCACAACGAGCCTCCTCCGATGCGGCTCTGTTGCAACAAGCGACAACCGCTTTCACTTTCGGGCCAGTGAAACTTGGCTTGCCACAGGCTGCTCCTCCTCTTGCTCCTCCTCCTCCTCCGTCTCCACTTAATGGGCAGCTGTTGCACATTTGCATTGCGTTTGGTGCGTCTAATGAAATTCTGTTCGCCAGCCACCAGTTAGTGTTGGAGTTGCCACAATCCGTGGCGACCTTCGGCTCAACTTGCTGCACTTTTTGGTCAACACAAAACGACCAAAAAATACGCCGCCCATTCATGGTCGATGCTGTGGATGTTGTGTGGATGTTGCCACAGTCCGTCGGCCTGTCTGGATGGATGGTTGCCTCGTCGTGTTATTTTTGGCATCGCAGGCAGCATCGGAACGTGCCCAGGCCGGCATCGCGGCTGTGTATCTATGGCATTGGGACGACACACACCGAAAGAGAAGGACTGAGAAAGAGTGTGAAAGAGGGAGAGAGATGGATGGACGAAGTTGTGGCATTGCAGCCTCCACATTGTGGCATTGGCATTGGAAAAAAAACTGTGGCACCAGGCAGCCAGTCAGCCGACTATTGTTGTTGTTGTTGCGGTTGTTGTTGTATTTTTGGCATGCCGTCTGCCAATTGGTGCCACATTGCGTATACGTAACGTGTGTGAGTCGTGCATCTATTTTTGTTTGTACTATTTGGTGATTCATGTTGGCATCGTTAATGCGCTTAAGGGATTGCATCGCATGGGCAGCTGTAAACACTTCTAAGAACCATGATATGGCATTGAGTCACTTAGCATAGTAGTTGAATTATCACAGTTACAATTGCACTCATAATTATGGTGTACTCATATACTCTTTAAATGACAGACTTAAGTTTGTATACCAGTGATCATGATAATTAATAATCATAATAATTTGTTTACCTAACTTATACCAAAAGCAATCGACAGAAAATTAATAATTATTTAGTAAAGAAAATAAAAAAAAAATAAAATAAAATAAATGCTAAAACTTAGATTTCAAACCAACAATTAAAATAAGAGGTACATATATAATTTTAAATTTAAAACTCTAAGTAAAAATAGATAAAAGTTCAATCAAAATTTTATAAATTTGCTTCAAAACGATAGTGAATTTTGCTATGCTACTAAGTGTAGATACTATAGTTCACTGTAGTATCACAGCTTTATGCTGTGTAAAAGAAAATCTTTGTAAAGTTCACCGATATTACTTCTTCCTCTTGCTAAAAATAAATTATTATGAAAACGGAAGAATATAAAAGAGTTCAGTTTATTGTGCGCTGAAGTACTCCAGGTTTTAGACTATCTACTTAGTTTAACCGCTAATTCTTCTTACCTATTCTCCACACTATAAAATATAGTTTTCTAAAAAGCTTTTGTGTTTATTATGGTATTGATATACAAATTGTTATAAACTATTTAATCAGATTTGTGAATGACAAATAGCATTGCACTTTGTATTTTTTTGCTCTGTAATCTATTCTTCTAGCCGAAAATGTTCCAATTCTATTTACTACATTAATTGGAGGTATTGCTTCAAATTTATTTACTAGATTATAAGCAACTATAAGGTAGAAATATAGTTTCTGAAAACATAACAGAAGGAATTCGGGGACAGTCAAAACTTTATAATATATAAAGTTTATATACATTTTAAAATAAATAAGTTATCTTTTTTACATTTGCTCACAATTTAAATGACTTCAAAGTCAAAAGTTAAAATCTGTTCAACAACTGAATTGGCTTCGACTTGTGCAGCTTTCAATTCAACACCGACAAACTTATCAAAGATTTTTAGCTGTTTTTTTTGAATATGCGGTATGCTTGACTCTATATATAATACGTATATAAAGAGCTATATATAAATTTAAGTATGCTTGCTTTTTTACACATTTTTTTAATGCGCTGTCTGCCCAAAAAATTCGTTGAAGCACATTTCCCGTTTGCTGCCTGTCTAACTCTTCGTTTGTCCAAGTGTCTAGCTGAAACTCTGTCTGTCTTTCCGTCTCCCTGTCTGTCTGTCTGTCCAGCTGTCTGTCTATTCGATTGGCCGTAATGTAATATGCGTTTATGGCAAGCTACTGCTAGGAGTAAGTGTACTTCCCATGGTTAAGTCCAAATGCCAGCACATTCGATTTATGCTTCGATACTTTTATTTTTGATTCTCTTTCCTTAACTCTGTCTCTGTCTCACTCTCTCGGTCTTTTCTTGCATACTCTACTCATATCCCTTTCTCTTTCTCTTTCTAGTTGCACGTTTTATTATTTTCTTCATCTGCTTTTCGCTCGTTTGCATATTAAAATTTCATATGAATTTTTTGCTTTATTAATATCTAGCTGTTATTTTTTGTTGTTGTCTGCCTTGGATTGGTTCGATTTGCTGTTTGCTGGTTGCGTTGCGTTTGCAGCTTCGTGTCTGCCCCATCAAGCTGCATCCATCGAAATTAAATTTTATTTTTTGTGTGTGTGTGTGGTGTGTGGTGTGTGTTGATATGCCAAATGAAACTGAGCTTGGCAGTCTGAGAACGTGGTAAAAGGGGGGAGAGGCAAGTGGCAACTCGGGATCTGCCATTTGGCATTTTTTTACATTTCTATTTTTTCAGTTTGTTTGGTTTTTGAGTTTTGGGTTCGTAGCTAAGCGCGATTTATTGAATTATTTAGCGAGCTGCTGCTTAACTCGATTTACTCGACGTCAGTGCACATGCGAGTCGACTACGAGTATCTGAAAAGTGTTTGCCAATTTCCATACATCACACTCCCCACACACACACAAGTTTTCCCTCTTTTTCTCTCACTTTATACATTCTTGTTGCCATCTCTTCACTAATTTTTGTTTTTGCCTCAGTGCGTTGACGACGTCATTGAAAATTAGACAAATTGAAAGAGTCAAAAAGGCAACAAAAAAAATGAAATAAAATAATAAAAATGAAGTATTGTCTGTATGGACAGTGTAGTAAGAAAAAAAAAAAAACAGAAGTGTAGAATTGCAATACAGTTGCGCTATCAATTTGCAAACAACTCACAGACACACACCAATGCGTATTTGTATGTGTGTGTCTACACAAAAGCATGTCATTTAAGTAGCCCCCAACTCAACACACACTCACACACACACACACACGCACTCACACCGATGTCACACTCATGCATTAAGAGACATTCTACGCTCTTTTTGGTTTTCTGCCTCTGTTGCTTCTTCTTTTCGTGCGCTGCGACGCGTCGCCAGCTAAAGCTGTGTGTGTGTGTGTATGTGGGTATGCGTGTGTGTATGTGTATGTGTGTGTGTGTGTGAAGTTTATTCAACTAAACGAGCGGTTCATTGAACTTGGCCGAATGGCGAATATTCGGTTGTCGTAGGTTAGGGTGCCCATTGTGCATTCACAAAATGAAGTTGTGGCGAGTTAAGCATACACACACACACACCCACATACATACACACATACAGACTGACTGACTGACTAACGAAATGAGTGACGAAAAGTGCATTGGCAACTGCATTCACACACACGCATCCCACACACACTCTCACTCACACACACTCGTGTATCAAAAGCAATAAGTGAACACTTTATGGCACTGAGGCTACCTTAAATGTGTCCCTCTATTAGAGGAGAGGGGGGGAGCAGAGGGCATTGCAAATAGCGGGTGGGATTGACGACGACGACTTGAGGCACGTTTAATAATCCCATTGATAAGAGTGTAAAAGCAATCGGTAAATTGAATTTGCACTTCTCATTATGCTTTCACGAATAAAACCACTTACCTTAAATACACAAAAATATGTAAAAAGAAACATTAATATAAATGTGTAAATATAAAATATATTATATTCGTAGTTAAGTTAAAAATTCAAAGAAGAAGGCGAGCTACACTTTGGGTGGCATTAACTTATTTAGGTGAACGTGCATTAAAATAAATGTAATGTTGGAAAAAAATGGATACCTTAAAAAGATTAATAAATTTATACAGCTCAAAATTTAAATGAAAAATCATAAAATGCTACCAATTTTTTTTATTTAACCTTCGACAATACTGGATCAGCTGATGACACTGTTTCCGTTTTGGGGGTTTTGCCAGTAGATCTATTCGATTCTTTATTGCTGATGCTTACATTTATTATTTAGCAATAAGTTCCAATATTTTATATATTGGACAAAGATTGCTTGCTATTAGGTAAAAATTACCCACCTTGTGGGTTTTTTTTCGAGGGGTTTTCTTTATATAGAAATAAATGTTTGTGGCAAAAATTTCTAGTTTTTCTTAGAAAATACTTTAGCTTTGAAACTTAATTTTCTTTGAAATAAATGCAGGTTCAGGCTTGTTCCGGTTTTCACTATTTACTTTAGCATTAAGTGTTCAATTCCGCAAATTATTATCGAAAGTGAAACCGGAACAGGCCTGATTATGTTTTTTATAGCTTTATAATTGCTTTTTCAAAAATGTAATGAACAGGCAAAATCTAAGTAATAAAGCACAAGTATCTCAAAGTATCTTTAAATTTAAGAATTTTCCTCTTAGCTAATATTTATATAATTTTATAGCTCAAATCAGTTGAATGTAAACCAACAGCTAAGACCACCCAGTTGTTGTAATTGTCATCTTTATTCAAGAGTTTTTTCAACAGCATTTGCCTAAATATACCAAAAAAGTCCAAGCCTAGCTAAAATTGTTTGTTATCTTACGCTCTGTTGCATTGCTTTGTGCGATGCCCTTCAATTGCCACACATTGTGTGTTTGTATATGAAATGTGGCAAGCAAAGTCAACTTACCACAAAATCTACAAGTCGTCTGACTGACTTGGTGGCATCTTGAGTTGGCTTTCATAGACGAAATATGAGGCGCAACCGAAATCAAACAACGTTAGACATGACTCCCCGCTGCCCTCTCTTTCTCACACATTCTCTCTCTCCCCCTCAATCTGTCTTTGTCTCTGTCTCTTTGCCTTGCATTTTGCATATGGGTAATTTGAGAACATTTGCGCTTTAACTGCAGGCGAAATGCGAAAATAAAAGAAAAAGTCAAAACGTTACAAGAAATATGCAAGTACACAGAAAAAAATTATGATCTAAAATTTAAATTTTAGATTTTAAAAGTGCTTTCAGACGAGCCGTTTTTCACCGACTGTTTTTTGTCAAAAAACTGTCACCGGTGCTCACCGATAGAAATAGAACACGTCCTATTTCCATCGGTTTGTTGTGTCGGTCAAATGCCTACTAGATTGAGGCACTTTTATATGAAACTTTTCAGAGTGTGACCAGGTTCTGCATTGATGGTATTTTTGTTTGACAACCGATGCGAGTTATGTGAATGGCAAAATTCACTGACGGTGAAAATGTGTCGGTGAAAACGGCTCGTCTGAAAGCACTTTAAGTATGTATTCAGGATTATATTGTTAAATTAACATAAAACATTTTATTTCTATGCAAAAATACTTAGAAAATACTTGAATTAAGTTTTTTGTACTTGATTTAAGAAATTCCGAGATTAGCGAGTTGGGATTGCTATTAAGCCGGAGTCCCGCATTATTTTTTTCTGTGTATGTTTGAGCAGATGTGTCGCCTGGTCTGCTATCTATGCACATACATATACACATATGTATATAGATATATGTACATTTGTTAGTACGTATTATTCCGTGTGGACTTTCAAAGGCCTAAACCGATGCGCCGCTGTTGCAGCTACTTTTGTTGTTGCAGTACTCTTTTTTTTTTGTTTGTAGCTGCTTTTCTGTTGTTGTTGTTGTTGTTGCTGTTGTTGTTGACTTTGAGGGCTTCATCATCTGCTTTTGGCCAGTCGCCTAGCTAACTTGGCCTGGCTTCGCTGCCCCGACGACGAAAACTGACAGCGACGAGCCATTGGAGAGGCTTAGGTTTTGGTGTAGGCTCTGGGCCAGCAACTAGACAAAAGCGGCTACTCCAAGGGTAGGAGACAACAACAGCAACAACAACGAGAGCAACAACAACAACTGGCGGCACATTTTGAAGTTGACTTTATTTTCAACAGCGTCGACTTCGCCTCGAACCGAAACTTGATGAATTGGGAATTAATGCCTTTGACAAGCTTTGCTATTAACTATTTGACCAGCTGTTTTATTTTCTTTTTTGTTTGTTCCTTGTTGGAAGTCAAAAAAAACATGACGTGTCATAAAGATTTATGCACGGCAAAGATAAATAACTTGCATGCCAAATAAACGGGGGCAATTTTTGATAGCTTCGATACCATGTAAATAAAAAAAAATAAACAATATTAAAAAGTAAAAAAAATAAAAATAAAAATAAAATAATAATATAATTATTTAAGTTAATTGTAGCATAATTTAAGGGTTGTTTTATTAATTTCTAAATTATTATTTTGTATTTGCTTATCAGCTACAGGGTATCTTGTTGTCTAGCATTTGTTTTGTATGCTGTGTGTTAGCATTTTGGGTATTTGATATGTTTTGTAAGTCTTTTATCACACAGCAATGGTTTTTGCAGTAGCATTCTCACACTTACACACACACATGTATACTCAAGTTGGGTGTGTGCGTGTGTGTGTGTGTGTGTGTGTGCCGCCTCCTGCTCCTTCTGCTGCTTTTGCTCCCTTGAGCGTTGCAAAAGGGTTCATTGCACTTTTTGCGCAGAATTTGTTGCCTAACCAGCCGAAGAACAAACGCAACGGACGCACAGGCGGACAATGAATGTTGCCAGTGTTTTTGTTGTTGTTGCTGCTGTTGTTGTTGTTGCTGCTGCTGCTGTTACTCTCCTACTCTTTGGTTTTTTGCTTCGTTGCTGTGCGCCTTTTTTCGTGTTTGGCGTCAACATTGGCAGCAGGTGTTTGACATTGCGTCAAAGCTATTGTTGTTGTTGTTGTTGTTGTTGTTGTCACTCTTGTTGTTGTTGTTGCTGCGACTGCGACTGGTTGCCTGGCTGACAGCCTGCCACAGGAAGCCATAGAGCATTTGCCAAGTTGTTTTCATTGTTAACAAGCTTTCTGTTGCTGTAGGTCGCTAAATGTGAGCATGAGTTTTCGACTGAGTAGGAGAATGAATCCCGCATACGAGAAACAAATACGAATTCGAATACGAATACGAATACTAAAAAAACTAACATTCATACGCAGATGCATTTCGAATTGCGGTGCTAATTAGACAGCTACATTTATGGTAGAAACGAGTTGGTAATGTGATCTAACCAATAGTTAGATGTACATATGTATTATTAACTCAAGAATGAGCTATTTATTAACCAAGTTTAAAATTGAATGTCAACTGATTTTCTTTGAAACGGCAACAGACATTTGAAATTTATTTTTATGCATGCAAAAAAATTAATATATTTTGTTAAAAAGTTATATATTAATTTTACCATTTATTCCGATTATTTATTTATGTTTTTCCTATTTAAGTAATTTTTTTGTCAATATTTTTATATAATCTATTCAATTAATCTATTAAACATTTTTATTTTTTAATTGTATTAATTTAATAATTATTTCTTCTATTATATTGCTATTAATTTGTATGCCTCTAATTTTTATTACTTATCATTTTGTATCAAATATTATATAAAATATAAATTTTCCATTTTTATTTCCTTGTTTCCATTTAATTAAATTCTCAGTTTAATGTTTTATGTTTAATAATTAATTAATTTTCTTTTTTTGTGTATATTTATATTTATATATTTATGATAACCCAGTCCAAGCCCAGTAGTGGCATATCTAAGCCAGCTCATTAACGTTCCATCGGCAGCACTTCAAAGGCTTAATCATAAATTTACGCTCAAATAAATGCAGAACTGACCAATGAAGCCAAACAAAGAATGCCAGCAACTAAATCAAATAAAACTTCAGTTAAAACTGAAGCGTAAAGTGCTTGAAAATGCATTGCGAAACGATGCGTTGCGTTGTCGATGGATATTTACTAAAATAAATACATATCTCTTTTGCTTGGCCATTGAAGTGCATATCCATTTTGTAACTAATTTCCAGCCTATTTTGCTGCCATTTGCCATTTGCCCAACAGCTGCAATTGATGGCAAATATTGCGTATACGCACCCCATTCCCCACTTCCTATATATATCGCCCTTCCCCTTAATTGAGCTGCACTTATTCGTATGCTAGAGTTTAGCTAGGCTTTTTTTTACACTCATACTCTACATCGCTTCCTCCTTCCTTTTCTGTGCAATTTTTCTAAACAACGTCTGCAGGCTGAATGTGCATACGCATAAAAGGATATTGATCTGCCCCTTACCAGAAAAAGCGACCACTACGCATCAGCCGAAGGGCCACTGCCTGCCGCAAAACTTTTTTCCTATTTTTTTTTTTTTTGTGTTTGCCTCTGTTTTTGCCATGAAAAGGCGGCGACTTTTTGAGGGGTGCTGCAAGACAGGAGGACAGGAAGACAGAAAGACGGCCCCACAAAGCAGAGGCCTCGAAATTGGCGTTCTCGCATTTGCTGTTTACTTTACCCTCATGCATACCAATGCAGGTATATATAAACATATACATATAAATGTACATAAATTTATATATATTTAATGTCCTAGGTATGAGTATGTACTTGGCACAACTTACGCACTTTTCACAAGGCGTTTTTTGTTTTAATGCCCGCATGCGTGTTTCAGGTTGTTTCTGCCTCTTAAAATATTCATTATTTTAATTATAATTACATTTGCGAACCATTTCAAGTTTTGAAAATGTTTAAAATTGCATTTAAATAGTTAGGTTTGGCTTTTATATTGAAACTGTCCTTTAAGCTCTGTCTTTTTGGTTTGCCTTTGGCCATTTCCTGTCGCCCAAAAACGTTGAGTGGAAATTCATTTCCCATGCGCACGACAAAGCCATGTCTGGGCCTCTTTGCATTCTCATTTTGTTCCAAACGAAAACTAAAAGCAAAAAAAAAAAAAGAAAACCAAAAAAAAACGAAGGCCTTGCATTGATAATTAAGCAGAGTTGACAGGGACAAAAGCAAAGGTGAATTGTCGCCCTCGAAAAGCGGCTAGGCAAGCGCTCTATGGGGCTCATTTACAAATATTTTTATAGGTATAACTTAATTTTTAACAGTGTGGAATTGAACTTAAGATTTAAGCAACATTTTTGTAGAGATTTCAGTTCAGAAAATGTGTATTGATAATATTTTTAAGCAAAGTGTATAGAAATTAATGTAATATTTATAGAAATTTAACTATACAATGAATTAGAAGTATATTTTTATTTGCTTAAGGATGATGATATTTTAGAATAATGTCAAATTAATGTCTCAGTTCGGGATCGGATGTTGATGGGATTTAACTTAGTAAATTTCCATTTAAAAAAGGCATAGAATTGGAAAAAGTTTTCATCACACTTTCAGGTTCAGGGTGTAATTGATCTTTGAACGTTAAAAACATAGAATTAAGCCAACTGATCTTTCAAATTATTTATAGTTAAACTCTTCTTTACATCAAGTGTGTTCAAGTTTCGGTGTAATATGCTTTAAATAATTCCATGGGCCATTTAACTTGTGGCGTGTGACGAATTTTCAAATTATTTGTTTTGGTCGCTGGCTATAAATTTGAGCTGTTTTCGTGTTGGCCATTTTAGTAGTCGTGTTTTAGCTTTTGCATATTTGACAAATGCAAAACAAAACAAAACAAAAAAAAAACAGATCGAAAAGTACTGGAAAAAAAAAGAAAGGATAAGTTAAAACTGGCCTGCTGGTCGCTCACCATCAACATCTAAACGGAGCAACGACAAATTTATGATAATTTACAATGAAAAAATCTAACAAAAAAAGAAAGAATGAGAGTGGAAAATGACTCGTACTCGTCGTCGTCTATTCCCTGGGACCATAGAATGACATTTTAGTACATCGTCTATTATTGCCTCGAAACATGCTCTTTTGTTGTTTGTCGAAACATTCTCATGGCCCCCGCTGGCGGCACGCCCCCTTCCCTACCCGCCTCCTTTCCATTGGCATTGCCACCATCGTCTGGCTGTTTGTTGGAAAATTATGACCGCCAGCATATTGCAAATTATATTTAATTAACGTTGCATTTCGAGTACAAGTTTCCAACTTCTTTTGTTACTCTCCGCTTTTTTTTTGTAGTTTGTTGTTTTTTTTTCCCATTTGTTGTTGTTTTTTTTTTGTGTTTTTTCAAACAAAATTTCAATTGCATTTTTAATTAGATGGCCATTGGTTTTTGTGGCCCTCTTTGTTTCGACCAGATATCATTTAGCCATTTCGGAATATTCATAGCGAAATTTTCATGCAAATGGCAGCATTTGGCATGCAAAGTGATTTCCATGTGAAAAAGCAAATAAATCTATCAAACCCACTTAAGTGAAAGTTTAAATGACAGGGTATACTTTTGTACATCAAAGAGAATTCTACGCTGAACAGAAGCTTTCCATATGAAAAACCAGATTTTGAATACTGTAATTAATTATTGAATAAAATTTAAATTTATTATTGATGTTACTGATTTCAGTTAATTTACCCGATACAGTTTTTAGAATATTACTTATTTTTTTTGGTAATTAACGTTGTCTATTGTTATAAGCTATCATTTTACTCAATCGCAACAAGATCTGACAAACGGAACTGAAGTAATGGTCGCTTTAAGTCTTGATCAAGCGCCTAAAAGCATGCAATAAAAAATATTTAAAATTTGTTTAAATTAGTAACGGGTATTCTATAGTCGGCAACTCGATTATAGCCTTTATCAATATAATTAAAAATATATTTATTTAATTAGTCGCTTGTTTTGTATAGTAATTCTGAGAACTCTTCTGTCAGATTCCGATTCTTAGTTTGCGCCAATTTAAGATCTTATCAGGATTCTTAGTATAATCTATATGAGATACTAGCTCAGACACTTGTCTAAGTTCTTTTCAACGCAGAGCCGTCTAAAGACATCATTAGGCCGAGTGCTAGACTAGTTTGTCTCGAGACTTCAAACTTCTTTAACTTGATTTTACATCTTTTGGCCAAATATGGCCTTCGCGTTGACTTCCATAAATTTTGGGCTGCCTTTTAAACAATTCAAAGCACAACAACAACAGCAACAACGACAAAAAGATGGCAAAAGGAAGAAGCTTGCTGCACATATTTTAGCCAACTTTTAAAATATGTTGCCATTTGCCAATTGACCAAGCCGCATGCAACAGGCAACAGGCAACTGGCCGGCAGCTGCCGCTTAGACATTGATGGCCATGCCAGTCTCAGTCTCAGTGGCAACTGAAGTTGCACAAACGAAACGAAACGAAATGTAAAAAAAGTGGTTTTCTATATATTTTTCTAAAATCAAAATGTCCAGTTTTTTGTTCATCAACGCCGGGCCAACAACGCTGGCTTGCTGCTTTGGCCAAAGTTGTCGCCGGCTTTTTGCTGCTGCCAGTCAGCCAGCCAGCCAGCCAATGTCATTAACTTGGCCAACAGCTACAGCTGCAACTCTAGCTCTAGCTTTAGCTCCATGTGCGCTGACATGGCAACATGAAGCGATTTGAGCATTAATGTTCAGGCCATTTTTTTTGTTGGCCAACAGTTGCATCTAAGAGTTGGGGGCTACTGTTTCTGCTTCTGCTTCTGCTTCTAATTTTGTCAAAGTGCAAAAAAGTGCGTGTGCAATTATAAAATGCATTTCATTGCTTTGCCCAGGGAGATGACTTTGATTTTGTGTCGCCAAATTGCTAGCCAAGTTGCAAGTTGGCCAAAAGGAAGAGGTTCATTAAAAGAGTATTTCAGCGTTGATTTTGCCACACATTTTTTGATTGCCCCCTGGCAGCAGCAGCAGCAACAACAACAACAACAACAGAGGCAACTTCTTAAGACTTGCCCCAATCGATCGCAACATGTTGTTGCTCTTGTAATGCGAAATAAAAACTTGCGTTGCTTCATCTTCAACATAATCATCATCATCATCATTATGATCATTACCCCTACAGGTACTACAGCTGGGCTCGATCTATTCTCTCCCTCTCTGTCTCTGCTTCTCCCTCTCTGATTGCTGTCAGATTTGCGGTTGGAGTTGCAACTTGGCCAAGACATTGAACTTCTCCTGCCTTGTGGAACGCTTCCAAATATTTTTTCGCAATAACTTGACTGATTGACACTCAGGAAATGTCCAGCAATTTGATTGGCTTTTATGCGTTTGCCTTTGTGCCGCCTTTTGAGTGTTAGACAAAATGATATTTACATATTTTGTCCACTGCACACAATTAGAATTCATAGACATGTGCCACCAACTTTAAGGCAACAACTTTATCGTTGTTGTTGTTGCTGTTGTTGTTGTTGCAGGTTGTCGCTATTTTTGCTATTTAGCTGTGACGAGGTTCATTGACGCGTCCCACAGAACAGGAATCAAAACGAAATAAGCCAAAAATAGCTAAATGCGTACATAATAAAAAACCAGTTAAGAAAAATGCACGAAACCAACAGTCAGAAAGGTTGAGAGAGAGATAGAACGAGTGAGCCAGGAAGACAGCGAGGAACAACGCACACAAGAAATTTTCATAATTTTTGCATTTTATAGAACATTCGAAAAAAATCAACAAAAAAATACAGCAGACATGTAATTGCAACGCGGTGTTGCTAGTGAAATACCCTGTAAATCTGGCTTGTATTTTATTTGTTTTAGAATCTAGCAGAATCTAACGAAATCTAGCGACATTTATCCTAAATTGTCTAATTTTTTGTGTAATTACTTTCTTTTCTCTGGATAATACCTTGTATCTTTTAATATCCCTTTTTGACTTTCAATTAGCATTCGTAAATTACAACCGAATTGCCTGTGATTACCAGATAATACCCTGTAAATGTGGCGTGCTTGGCTCTAACCAGATTCAATCCTGTCCTAAAGATCAGTCTACCATTTTGAATGCTTCCAATTATCTGATCATATGATAGTTAGACAATTTAATTAATAACCAGTTATCACTAGATAAACACCCCGTAATCACAGCTCTTATGATTCAGCTCTGAATCTTCTTTCCTCAAAATAATTGTTGAATAAATGCTGCCCTTATGCTAGATTCAATGTCAAGGTTTTTTAGTCTCCTCAATTTTATGATCTGTTATTATTAGTTAAATGCACTACAAGTGCTGTCTTTGCACCTGTTTCTTTTACAGCTTCTAAGCCTCACAATCACTGTGGATGGCAGTCCACGCTAGTGACAAAAGCATCACGAAAGGTGCGAAAGCGACTCGCAATATGCACAGGAAAAATGAAAAACTTGCCGATCGTCAAAAAATGTGATATCAGAATTTTTTTGGCTTATTTCTCGTAAAGTGCATTATTTTAGAAAGTTAATATACCCTTTTGCTTAAATTTAGAGGACATTAATCGTCGCTAGGTGCATTGGCCGCATTCAAGGCTATCACAATGCACTGAGTTTTTTGTAGCTGTTGTTTTAGTTGTTGTTGTCTTCATCATGTTACAAGTTTTAGCCAAGGGCCGAAATCTGTACTCCAAATGAGCCTCTCTCTGTGTATGTGTATGTGTGTGTGTGTGTGAGTGTGTCTGTGTGTGTGGTCTAGGCTAATTAGCCGCTAGCCTGGTCCATTGAAAGCGCATTTGATGAAGCTGGCACACATTCCATTCAATTTCATTGATGCAATCGTTTGCTGCCATCGGATTTGCAGGCACGGTTCATTCATGCCCAGAGTTGTGCCCACTTGGCCATCCTTGTGTGGTTGTTGCCTCATTGTGTGCTCGGTAGCTGATCGCGCATTTGGCTACTTCAGTTGCCAAGTTGCCAGTTTGGGACACACCTTCTGCAACGCCACGCTAATCACGAGCAGAAGAAGCAGACGAAGAAGACGAAGAAGGCAGCGCCGGCAGCGCGTGGATAAATCAAAATGTTGGCTGGCGAGACGTGGGGCACACAGCCCACTCCTCTCCCCCCTTAACAGCCTTGCCAGCAAACAGACAGAGAGCATAATCCGCGGCACAAAGCCAAAGCCAAAGCCAAAGCTGAAGCTAAAGAAAGTGCCGCACATGAGTCTGAAGACGTTGTTGGCTGGTTGGTTGGTTGCCTCTTTGGCTGCCACTTTGCAGCCTCTGCCTCTGCCTTTGCCTCTTTACCCTTCCACTTCTGCCTCACTTCTGGCTGATCCTCGTGGCTAAGACAAACGCAAACGTTAACTCTTTAGTCGTATCTTTCACTTTGATTGTGGGTCTCTCCTCTGACGGTGGCTCGTGTGGCTCGTGTTATGTTGTTGTTAGTGTTCAGCCTTAGTCGTTTACCTTGCGGCCACAACGTGTTGTTCTTTTTTTCCTCTTTTATTTTTTCTACTTCTTTTTTGTATAGTTGTTGTTGTTGTTGCTGCCACTTGGCTACTGTTTGTTTACACATGTATCTATAACTCAATCAGCCTGCGCTTTCGACGCTTAACATCATTTGGGCCACGTGACCCACACTACACAATTTGCCAATGCGCCACGTCAAGAGCCATGAACTTGCCCCAGAACTATGAAAGGAATGTGCTAACAAAAAATAGAAGAATATGAGCAACCAGAAGTAGCTGCCATGTCCATAGTTGTGCGTAAGTTCTAATGAAAACCTAATTACAAAATCAGCCAATACTCTCAAGACTCGCACATAATTAAGGCGCACACTTGGCGTCGTCTGTCCCCAGTTTCAGTCGTCAGTCTTCAGCCTCCAACTGCAACTTCAGCATCTACAGCGTCTCTCTCCATGAAAAACGCATTTAAAAGCCACATTAATGACGAAGACGACGGTTGCAACCACTTTGGTAAAATAGGAAATTGCTTTGCTGCTTTCGTTTGAGCATTTGGCTGACTCTTCTTATTTCTACTTATTTTATTTTATTTTTTATTTACTTTTTTCTTTTTTCGTTCATCAGTAGACGAGATCAACGCCAGTCGTTGTTTGCTAGTTGTCTGCTCTTTTGTTGTTGTTGTTGTTGTAGTTGTTGCTTTTGTTGTCCACATTCACATTCACATCGAGAACCACACAAAAACGGCGTCGGCCGCTGCAACTGCGAAGCGTTTTCAGCATTTTTAGTTAATTTACCAGGAAAAACATTTGAAATTCTTAAAAAAGTAGCATCAACTAGTCGCTGGTCTAGGATAGAAAAAAAAAGTGACATTGCATCGAGGGGCTGTAGCACGCCCACTTATACTCTATTATAAGCCAAGTTCAGCTGATAAATGCTATTACAAATATTTGTTGAATTCCCCTTAAATTGCAAGTTTAAATCGAACTGATTGTTGAATGAACTTTAAGTAGGGGCTTAAGTTTAGTTATCGGTCGAATAAAAAAAAAACTGCTCAATTCATGTTCAATATTTATTTCAAGAACTAATCGTAAAGTAATAAATAAAGCTCCATGAATATAAACTTCAATTTTATCAAGTATATTTATATTTATAGGCGAGAAATTAGTTAGATATTATATTTAAATATATTCTTTATGTTTATAAGTAAATATTGCTTATTGTTGTGTTTTAAAATTTTCAATTTGTTTCACTTTATTTTTAACATAAATTATCCTTTGGTCAATATTTGTGTTGAAACAATTTAATTTTAAAACCTTCTCCTTACTTAATTGATCAGCTTAAAGAGCATACAATTTTCGTTATACTTGGCCTGAGGTTTTCCTTATTTTCTACTTTGGTTTATGTCGCCGCCACCGTCGCGACGCGCTGTCGCTGCTTACGTCGCTGTCGCCGTTGCCGTCGCTGTCTCTGCTGCGGCTGCTGCATAGACTAAAAATCGCATTCGATCATTTATGGGATTTTATTTGGCGCGTCAGCAAATGTTGCTAAGCAATTTATTTATGACATTTTTTGCTAGCATTGGTCGGCCGTTGGCCAACGCTTGCAGCAGCCGTTGGCTGTGGTAAGATTCGTGCAGCAATTTCTGTGTTGCAACAGAAGAAGGGGGAGGTGGAGGAGAAGAGGTAGACGGACAGACGGACGGAGGACAGACGCATTGAAATAGTTACAAAGTCAAAGCCAAGTTCCATATTCATCAGCTGCAACACTCTTCATTCTTGGTGTTGCTTGTTCGTTGTTTGGCTTGTCTTGTAATTTTTCGTTGTTGTTTGTTGTGTTGTGTTGTTGTTGCTGTGTTGTTTTGTTCCTCTTGTCGTTTTTCTATCGAAACCCAAACTGGATTTTAGTCTTGCTCTCAGCGGACAACGCGACGTATCGTGGCAGTTGCAATTGCAATTGCTGTTGATTTTACCATTGCATTTTAATTAAGTGCATTTTAATGAGGCATCATTGCCTGTACTTGCCACAGTTGCAACAGTTGTTGCCTCCTCTTATTGTAAACGCATTTTTAACTAGATACTGCAGTTTCCTGGGCTGGGAACTCACATTGATAATTCCTCGTCCTGTCTCTAATTAATCAAAACATTAGCTAATGTTTAAGCTTATTTAAATAAGTCTCTACGTTTGTGGTCTTTACGTAAATTGTGGTTTTAGTCACAACAACAACAACAACAGCATCGCAACTAAAATACAAATAGTAAAAAAAAAATGAAGTATGTAAATAAAATGCCAGTAAAATTGTCAGTCTAATTTGATTTGACTGCCAGCCTCTACATATATTTGCGACCCTCTCAAAACTGGGAGCGAAAGAGGAAAGGATAATGGCTGCAGGAGAGTGCTGGTTGAGTTTACTCGTACTCGTACTCGAGCTCAGTCACCCAAGGCTGATATTTGTAACTCGTATTCTCATACTTAGCTGGCTTTATTAGTTTTCAAATGCAATTTGTTGCATTTTAATATGAAATTAAATATATCGAAACAGGGATGTGATACAAGTGAGAGTTTTAATGCTAATGAAAATTCTAATTTTATTCATTTTGTAACGAATAGTTAAGAAATCTCATCATATCATATTATAATGATATTGCTAATGCTAATGCTAATGCTAATGCTAATGCTAATGCTAATGCTAATGCTAATGCTAATGCTAATGCTAATGCTAATTCTAATGCTAATGCCAATGCTAATGCTAATGCTAATGTTATGCTACTATTATCCTTATATTCCATGTAATAAAGCCAAATGCCAATACTAGCAATAAAAATAATAATGAAAATGTTAATGCTAATGCTAATAATAATACTGAGGCTAATATTAATGCAAATTCTAATGATCAAACTTATGCTAATGTTAATGTTTATGTTATGGTATTGCAAATTCTAATGCTCAAACTTATGCTAATGTTAATGTTAATGTTATGGTATTGCAAATTCTAATACAAACGCTTATGCTAGTTGTCAAGATTATGCTAATGCTCATTGATTACGCAACAGCTGATAGTAATTCCAAGTCAAGTGCTAATAATAAATATAAATAATTGTATATTACAGCGTATGCAATAAGTTCACTAGACTTTAAAATTCACCTTTGCAATAACATTTAACAGCATCAACTTTTTTTTTTCATTTTTCAAATTACGCAATTTTCATTAGTTTGCTGCATTTGCAGGCAGAAAATTAAGAGCTCCTCTGCCTCCGCGGCCACTTCACTTCCCTTTTTGCTGGCCCCGAAGGTCCAGTTGGCAAATGCAGTCCAAAGTGCGTATCTGCAGGATACGAGGATGCGAGGATATGAGTGAGTGGCAGGACGACCCTTGCAGGCTGTTGTTGTAGTAAATGTATTTGTGTGGTTTTCAATCCTTTTTCCCCATTTATTTCTGCCTATATCTACACACATATGCATGTATATGTATTTTTTTTTTATTTTATGCGCAAATAATTGTGAATCTCTCGTTTTTTTTATATTCACATTTTTCGCTTGCTGTGGCAGGTTATTGTTTGGTTTGGTTTGGTTTTTATTTTTTTATTTTTAATTAAAAGCGGAAGTAAATGCAGGGGATGCCCGACTGGTTGGTTGACTTGTCAAGTGCATGCGTGAGCCTGTCATTTGAGTGTGTGTGCGTGTGTGTGTGTGCGTGTGTGTGTACACACACTTTGGCCATATTGTAGTGTTTTGCTAACAATGCAATTTTCAGCGCATTGTTGCCGCTGCTGCTGATGCTTTCAGAAACTCCCTTTTGACGGACGCACATCAAATCAAATCGTCAGTTTTGCAGAAAATTTCGCCCGTCGCCGTCGACTGATGAAATGTCAAATGCGTTCCCATTCCCAAACCGAACCATGTAAACAGTGTAAAGCACAACGGATGCGGATATGGATATGGCTGATGATACAACTGACAGACAGACAGACTGCTTAGAGATGCGTCCCCGCCATGCCACGCACAAACTAAACCAAACTCAACAACAATAAAAACATGGCAACAATTCAAAACTGAAGAGTTTTTCAAATAACGAAAAAAAAAAACAGGAAAAAAAGGGGCAGCAAAAAAAAAAACGAGAAAATTAAAACAAAACAAACACAGCACAGCACGGCAATACACAAATGCAACACAAACGCAATGGAATGAACGCATCATTCTCGGTAACATCCATCCTCGGAACATATCCTCATCAGCCTTTGGCTTTGCCTCTATGCCACGCATGAGGAGATTTTGGTTTGGCTTTTGATTGACGAACTTGGGCTTGGATTGTTGTTCATGTACTGTACTGTACTGACTAACTGACTGACTGAGGGACGGACTTACGGACTACTCGACGATCCGCTTTTCACTCAAACTCATCAACGTCAACGACGCATTCAAATCGTTTTGATGGACTGCCGCAGCTTTCACTCTACTCTTCTCTTCGCCACTCCACCCTTAGCCTTATCCGGCCAATCCCTCAGCTTCTGTTTCCGCACGCAGTGCATCCTGGCACAAAAATAAAAAACAACAAAACGAGCTGAAGAATATTTGTATTTTACGCAATTTTTACTGGCTGTGACTGGTTTGCCAGTTTGTCCCGTTTGCTGTTGGCTGATTTGCAAACCGATTTGCTACATTGTTCATGTCAGTCAGCGCATTGTTTATTATCATCATCATCATCATCATCAGATGAGTGGGGGGTACCATGTATGGACAACATAAGGACCAAGTCACATGTTTGCCCTGTCATTGTCTTTGCCATCCGATTGCAAAGTTAGTGCGACAATTATTGTGGCATTAAAATATATTTGCAAAAACCCATTGCACTAATGAAACGAATGAGAACAATGGAATAATGCTTTTTGGATTAGGCAGCAAATATTAAGTGCTTAATAATAACTTTGTACATACGTATTCAACAAAAGTCAAATCTGCATTTTATTACGTATACGCAACGTTGGCCATTTTCTGTTATTATTCATTATTATTCACTTCTAACTTGAGCGTCCAACAAGCCGCATAAATCGCTCAACAATTTCCACTGCAACGCCTTTTCACAGTTAATTTGCCATAAAATATGCTAGCAACAACAACAACTACAACAACAACAGCAACAACAGCCTGCAGCTGATGTTGAAATGAAACCTCGTCTCGTTGTCGCAATTAAATTAGCAGGCATCAAGTTGGTACAGAGTACAGACTCTGTGTGTGTGTATGGCAGTCCTGGCCATAAACTGTTGCCAAAAAGTTTTAAGCTGCAGTTGAGTTCGCTCCTTCCACTTTCCTCTCCTCCCTCCCTAAAACTTGCCTCTTAAGCGAGAAAACACAGAACGAGAATCTGTTTTCACACCGCAAAGTTTTTGCCAACTTTGCTGAGCAGCTTGTCGTGTTTGCTTTTTTGGCAGATTTCCTCACATAATCTGGCATGTAAATGATATAGCCGCAAAGTTGAGCATACTTTGTGAATTTTGAACCAGCCTCCCCCCCCTGCCCACATTGTGCCACAACACTTGTTGCAACTGACAACTTGTTGGATTTGCTTGCAACATGCCGAAAATGAGAACTGAAAGCAGTTGAAAAAGAAGAGAACTTGAGTTCTGAGTGTTTTGACTGGATCGCATTGTGGTTTAGGCCCAAAAGGTTAATTAAATGACAGCAAGTTCTTGAACGAATTCTTCTGTTTTCTACAAATAGACGACAATTGAAAGGTTTCCATTGGGAATGTGGTAAATGTGAAGCCAAGTGAGTTCACTTGAGCAGAATGCTGCGATGAATCTTCAACTATCCGGTTTCTTAGCTTTATTTATAGACTTTTTTATTTCACACTGCTTCCTAACTTTAGAAGTTGAAATTATAGATTATTGTTTAAGTCACAATTGCAATATTATTTACATTTTAAAAATAACTCGAATTTTTGTCTCAGTGAATATAACATAAATAAAAAGATAAACAAAGCCGTTCGAAATTAAAAACAAAGAAACTAATAAGCAAGAGAAAATAAAACAATCTGACCATAAAAAATATGTAAAATTATTAAAAGTACCTTAGTCTTAAAAGTTTTTGTGGAAAATTAATGTTATTTCTTACTAATACAAAAATAAAGTGTCATTAAGATCTGTTTGTCTGAACAAAACTGCAGGTTATTTTTGTTATTTCTCCTTTCTTTTTTACCATTTATAACAAAACTAACGTTTTGATATCTAATTTATTTATTCAACACAATTTATGTATTTATAAATTAGAAAACCCACCAAACTTCTTGTAAATTCCCACTAGATAAGACTAAAAACCCATCAACTTGTTTTAAACAAATTATTGTTGCTCCTATTTCCGTTGGACTTTGTCACCAAAAACCTATATTTCAAGCATCGTCACTTTCACTATTCGAAATTCCACTGACGCACAATCGAATATATATATTTTCCCAAATTATAAATAAATATAAGTCTTTATATTTAATTAGTTTTTTTTTTAAGTCTTGCACTTTTTATTAAATCATTTAATAGGCTTACAAAAGTTATGGAATATTAAAAACAATTGAGAAAATAAAATATTTTTATTGTATAAAATATCTTATAATCGAGCACTCGAAAATTGAGTATGTGATAATAATAAATATGAAGTTAATTATTTTTTTTTTAAAAGCTCTCTCTCAAATATTGCCATTAAGTTGAATTAGATTAAGAGAGCTCATTTCATCTCAGTCTCTTTGATTTGGAATATGAGTTTAATTTCTCATCTTCATTCCCTGCTAATTTCGGCGAACGAAGCTTTTTGCTTACGAGTTTGCGCTTAAAAATATCAGTGTTAATTTCCAGCTTTCAACGAAATGTTTATCAGTTCTCAAAGTTAAGTTTCTTTTAATGAATCGTTTGATTGATGCACTATATTTTTCTTATCATTTCTGTGTATTATGTGAGTGCTTTGTCATTGACAGATTTTGGGCAACCCCACCAAAAAACAACAACAAAAATTCCCAATGGGAAGTTTAATTTTGAGTGCATAGAAACAACAAAATAAAAATAAATAAATCTAGTGGTAAAACCGCATCTTTTATACGTGTCTCGCGTCTTTCTTTCTCGTTTTCTCCTGCGTCGAGTCTATGCATAATAAGTCTAGCGTCGCTTTAATAACCGACGCACCTTGGAGGCACTCATCAGTTGCACTTAAAAACTAAACCGACGAGCATCAACTGAGAAACTGAGAAGCCGAGAAACCGAGGAACTGGGAAGGAGGATGATACGCTCATTAAAGTTACTCGTTTTGGCCTTGTTGATGGCGGTTTGTGCGGTGGCTGCTGCGACGACTGAACCGAGCTTGTACAGTCTAGACGATAATGTCAAAATATTGAACAGCGATTCGCTGGAAATCGAGCTCTACAATTCAAGCAATTGCAATTTTGTGCAGTTCTTCAACTATTTCTGCGGCGACTGTCGACGCTATGCGGCGACCTTCAAGCGACTTTCATGGAAGCTCTACGACTGGCGACGTGTGATCTCAGTGATTGTGATTGACTGTGCCCAGGAGAGAAATGTGCAGATCTGCCGGACATATAATGTTATGCAAACTCCCACAATGCGCTTCTTTCCACCACACTTTCAACGCACCGAAACGGACATCGGGATTGAGATAAAGAAACGTGAACCCGATGAAATATTATCCCAACTGGCCGAATTTATATCGAACATCAGGTCTACGCAGCGCGAACAGCCCAACTTTGAGCCCATCAATGAGTCAGATAATGTATTCAATGCGGATGAGGATTTAATTGAAGATTGCAGTGTTATAGCGTATACAGTGATGGTCTATCAACCCAAGTCTTCAACAATTGGTCGTGATCTAATATTCGAGCTGTTAACTTGGCCAACGGTGGCAGTGCGTATTGTGGACAATCAGCGACTATTTAGCAACTTTGGTCTGAGCCCTGTCAATGACAAGTTGGCCATAATGGACTGTGTTGGAAATGTGCTACGCTTGCAACCTGAAGCTGATACGATGCCAGCATATGCTGCAAGTGTCATCAACTATCTACAGTCCGCGGGCTACACTTCTCAGCCGCCACTTGCCACAACTCCAGCGCCAAAAGTAAGTGAATTCAATTTGGATGAAGAGCAGTCGGTAATTATTGCAACAGTTCTACGGGAGCAACCCAAAGTCTATCGTGCGGACTTGGAGCAGGCAATTGACCAGTTGCTGTTCAAGGAGTTGGCCAAGGTTCCCAGCTTTAAGGGTGACAACATTTTGGCCCTGCAGAAAATGATCAATATGCTGCGCATTTTCAATCCCTTGAATGCCAACGGCAAATTATTGTTGGATCGCATTTATAATTATGTTAAGTCCATTGATTACAACGGGGAACTGAAGGGAGATGTCTACGAGCTGCAAGTCAAAAATATTGCATCAAAGTTACCCAAAGTATTCAAGTCGCAGCGTTATATTGGCTGCATTGGATCCGGACCGTTTTTGCGCGGATTCACCTGCTCCATGTGGACATTGTTCCATTATCTAACCGTGCAATCGGCCAAGACAGCGGTGCTTCCACCTGGCGCTGTCCTGCATACAATTCATGGCTTTGCCAGTCACTTCTTTGGCTGCAAGGATTGCGTCGATCATTTCCTGGACATGGCGCAGCGTCGTAAACTATTCGATGTCAGCACCTATGACGAGGAGATACTCTGGCTTTGGGGCGCACACAACGAGGTGAATGAACGCTTGGCTGGCGACACCACCGAGGATCCCAAATTCCCCAAGAAGCAATATCCGACTCCAAATCTTTGTGCCAAGTGCCAAAGCCCAAATTGGAATCTCAACGAGGTTGTTTCATTTCTAAAAGAAATTTACGATTCGAAAAACTTGAGCACCTTTGGACTGGTTACACATGTGGGCTACGATTAGAGAAATAGTTTAAAAATATTAGAATAAAATTATAATACTTAGCTGTACTTCATTTTATGATTAACAAATAATAAGCATTTTCATATATAAATTATTTATAATATTCCATAATTATTATGTAGGTTTGTTCAATTTGTTTTCCATTATTATTTGGTGTTTTAGTTAAATTTTGGAAATACGATTTATTTATAATTAAATGGAATAACTTATTTTATAGCATTCAAAAGAAATCCCATAATTAAATAAAAATATATATTTGGAAATAATTCAAGTGAAATACAAAAAATCCATGTTATTTTTTGCTTATATAAATAAACCAGAAATTTAGAAATTCCTTTATATTGGTTCCATTAAATACTATTGTAAAACAAAATGTATAAAATAAAATACAAGAAAGCAAACACAAATATTATTCATTGCTTGTTTTTGTCTTTGTTTTTGTAATTCTAGCAAATATTTTTCGGATTGTATAGTAGGTATTGCTATAAAACATTTATCGTACAAATGTTTGTCAACTGTCAAATGATAATTGTGTGAAATTACTAAATTAAACGTTCAATTCAAATTAAGTGGAGCTCAAAGTATTGCAATGTGTGCAGCAGTTATGTAAGTGCACCATGCAACCATGCAACTTGAAAGGGGGGCGAATCAAGCTTAAAGGTTTTCTTTGATTGCGTAGCACACACACACACACAGACGGACACACACGCACACTCACACACTCACGCACTTATATACACACCTATTTAATGGCACATCAATTATTAATAGAACATTTTTGCAAAATATCTACGCACTAATTTGCGTAAAGTAATCGATGTGGTGGAAAAATATTCACGCATGCACACATGGGGTGACTTGAACGCCAAGTTGCAACGCCTCGTGGCAGGAACAGGGACAGGGACAGGGCCTGTCTCTGTCTTTTGGGGCATGGCATGGTGTACAAAATTGCCATTTGCGGTAGCTAAAAATTACCAACCAAAGCTGCGGGGTCAACTATGGGGTTACATAGTATAATAAGGCTTATGTAAAATTTATTATATGTAATAAGCATGTATAAATAAAAGAAGCAAGTGCTGTTGTTGTTGTTGTTGTGGTCGCTGTCAGTGTTTATTGATATTTTTCAAACACATACCGAACTCACACCTGCACTCACATTCGCATTCACACTCACACTCACACTCGCACTCAGCTCGGAGGAGGAGTCATCGATACAGGCGAAAAGTGTTGCATAAGCAAGAGGGCAAAAATGGTTGCCACACGCATACTTTGTACGCAACTGTACGCAGTTTTTGTGCCTCGCTTAAATTGAAGGTTCCCTTTTAGACCCTGCACTTAAAAATTTAAAAGGGTCTATTGAGCCTAACTAAAAATGTTAACCAATTTAATTTAACTTGAATTCAAAATGAACTTACCTTGATCAAAATGACATTCCGCTTGAAAATCTATTCTGTTTTGAAAAAGTTATGAAAGTTTAAATTTTACCAGTCAAACTTTTTGTTCATTTTGGCATGATTTTTTACAAAAAAATGAACCGTCTCAGAATCAAATTTAAAATGCTGTATTACATTAAATATGACAAAAGGAGTTGATTAAATGTTGAAGCTTGAGATTAAAAATTTTGAACTTGGAAAGCATTAGGGGAAATACGTTGATTAAAAAATGATATCTTAAGGCTAAAATTGAATTCAATTAAATAAAATTTGAATACAGAATGAATTTAAAGCCAAATTATGATCAAAATGACTCCGCATGAAAATAGGATTAGTTTTAGCTTCATAAATTTTGAGTTTTTTGTTTTTCAAAATATATTTATTATTTCAATTTTATTTTGATGTTTTTCCCGAATAGGTACAGGGTCTCCTACTGTCGATTTATCTCAACTGTAGCCTGTCCTAATAGTTGTTGTTAAGCTAAGGCCGTAAATTTTAAGCCAACATACGCATATTTATCTGAACAGGAAACCGGAAACCAGCGCCCATTTCTTGCAATGCGGTTTATCTACCGAAAATCTGTGCGTTGCGTAAAATTGCGTAAATTTTATCTAGACGAAAACTTTGCACGGCTTTCGCCTTTCTAATAGTAAACGGATATTGTGGCTTTTGCCATATGAATTTACAGATTTATGGGGGCGAGTTTATGCGAAGATTGAAGGCAGTTAGCTGCCGTCCAGGAAGTGTGCTAATTGGGCGCCCCCTTCTTTTGGGTTTTCGTGTTGCCATTGGGAATTTGCATAAAGTTAGTATGGTTGGTAATTGCCTGCGGTAGACTGGCCAAGAGTTTTACGTACGCCACTTGAGTTGATTTTTTGTTTCCCATTTACTTAACATTTTCCATTTTCTATTTACCATTACCATTTTCCCTCTGTGATGGCATGCATTAACCAAAAACAATAACCCTGCAGAATAATGCACAAATTATTGTTTAGGCATTTAAATTAAAATGAATACTATAAGAAAATGCTGCTGCAGCGGCAAAACAATGAGTGCACTGTTATAATTATGTAAAAACAGTCTAAAGATTGACTTGACTTCTATGCAAACACACACACACATGCATAAATATTGCCAGAAGCGCATGCGAGGCAAACATAAATTTGCAAAACAGAACGCTGGGTGATTGCAAGGGTCTGAGAGGGGAAAAGGGGGATAGGGAGAGGGAGAGGGGTATAGCCAGCGAAAGAGAGTGCAAAATAACAAGCTGGTAATTATCAATAGCTGAGTTGGTAACATTGTCTGTCTTGACTGCGTCGACGGGCGCTTCAGCTGCCTTCATTCAGCCAGCAGCCAGCAGCCTCCACTCCACTCCACTCCCCTCCACTTGCCCTTAGCCCATCATCCGAAACGAGAACACACGCAAAAAATGTAAAGTGGAGAAGAAAATTTCGTGGCACTGGCTGATGAAATGCTTGAGAGCAACGTCGCCTGCTACTCCCCTCCCCCGTTTCTCCTAGTTCCCAAAACCGAACCAAAGCAAACCAAACTTTAGAATTTTTCTATGCAGCCTGCAATTAAAAATAAGATAAGACTTGCTTTTACTTGACTATGATATACCCTGTAATAGTCCAGAATGACAGACTTTTCTTGCATATGATTAAAATAATCACATAGCTGCAATGCAGCTGCTTTCTTCATCAATTTTAAAGAAATTAATAACTGCGACAATTTAATATTTTCATTATAACATTTAATTTAATTTTATAGTTTTTAAATTATTTTCTCTGGGTTTTCTCTAATCATTTTAAGTCCGATTTTCAATTTATAGCTTTAATTATAGCTTCTTCTTTATAGAATGGATATGCTAAAAAATATAAAAATTAATGTTGTTAAAGGCGCATTAAACCAGGGCTGCAGAATTACTTTCATCCTTGGAATAAAGAACTTTAAAATATAGTTCAATAAACAGAACTGTCTTATTGTTAATATTAATAAATTAAGAAAACTGACAGATATATTTGAAAAAACTTGACATGTTATTATATAAAAAAAGTAGCGTGTTTTTCGTAAAAGAGCACTTTTTTAGGTTAATTTGAACCATCTAAAATCTAATATGAGGCTAAAAATTATATTTCATTTTTTAAAACTTAAATTTTTTTTTTTTTAATAAATTTAAATGAGAGTGAACATTTTCTCGATTTTTTAACTTTCTTTATTTCTCATTTGGAATGGAATACATTGGTTCACATAAAAAATCGGTCTAAAAATTAAAAATATTATTTTTCGACTAGTCGAACAGCGGCAAAAAATGGGTTAAAATAATATTTGTAATAATTCATAATTATGTCTTCTTTTTGTATGTTTTTTGCTTAGTATAATATAGTTTTGGTAATTCAATTAATAATATTCATTAATTAATTTTTATTAATATTTCATAAGTAAATGTTATTAAATTAACTTGTAGACATTTATGTGATATTTGTGATTGGTTTAACCTAATTATCGATTATTATTTTGAAACATATATATGTTACATCAAGTTTATCATGTATTTATTTCTTGATTTTAATCGTTTTGTAATTTTTTCAGCCCTATTAAGTCTATTTTAATGCTATACCTAATGTAGGAAAAAGGCAAAACTAACGCAATTTGGCAACGATTTTTCCCAACAACAACAATAACAACAACAGCAATAATAAACTGTGCAACCGCTTCTATGCCACTCTCCCCCCTCCCATACCCTTTAAGCGGGCAACATCCAACACAATCCCACAATTTGCGGCAGCGCGTAATTAAAACAATTTAATTTTTGTACAAGTGCACTGGCAACACACACACACACACGCACACGCACACACACCGAAACTGAGGCCCAAAGTCAAAGCCAGAACCAACCCTGGAACGTATTTATGCCTTCAAATAATAATTTGCTTAGTTTATGAAGTTGATGTATTTGTGTGTGTGCGTGTGTGTGTGTATCTATGTGTGTGTGTGTGTGCTACATAAACAGAACATTCAGTTGTTGTTATTATTATTTTTTTCTCCTACTTTTTTTTAAGTTGTTGCGCACAATTTACTCACTTGGTTGCATTTTAACATATTTTGTTACGTTTTTCAACTCGATGGCGGCCTCTTCGATTGTTGTTGTTATTTTTTCAGTTGGCTGCCGTGTTGTTCTTCTTCTTCTTCGTGTTCTTCTGGCCCGGCTAAAAACTCTAGCTCTAGTTCTGGCCTTACCTCAAGTTTAATTTGAGTTTGTTTCATGCAGCAGCAGCTTCTGTTGTGAATTTCATGTGCATCTGCCGCTGTTGCCTCTTGCCACTTGCCACTTGACTCTTTTTTTTTTTCTGTCTCTCTCAAGTCGAAAAATATTTGTGCACGCAAAAAATGTTAATTACCGGGCCCAAGTCGCAGTTGCAGCAGCAGCAGCAGCAGTTGCAAGAAGTCGGGGGCACAAAAAAGCGAACCATCAATGCGGCTGAGGCATTAAAATATTTAGGTTGCCACTTGGCTGCCAACTTCCCAGGCCCAGGCCCAGGCCCAGTTCCAGTCTCAGGCCCAGACTTGGAGGCTCACACCCAGGCTCTCTCCCTCTCTTTCTGTCTTTCTCTCATCCTCCCTCTCTCCCCCCATCCGCCCTCTCTCTCTGTCTCTCTTTCAGTGTGTTGCACGCTGTGGCATGGCCGTTAATGCAACTGCAACTGTAACAAATTGCAATGTCGCACATCTGTCTTGGATGGCGTTTGGTTTTGCCTAAAAAAAGAAAACACAAAAAAACGTAAACTTCACTTTGGCCCAGGCCCTTGATGTTTCTGAGCTCATATTTATTTTTACTGTCGTTTTTGTGTGGCTTAAAAAAATTGTCGTTGTTGTTGCTGTGTTTGTTGTTGTTGTTGTTGCTGTGGCATTGCCAATTACCGGCGGACGGGAACCCTAGCAATTTGGTCATATCCGGCCCCCTGGCTGCTGCTGTTTTGGCCAAGCTACAAATCTGGTTTTTCCTTAACGCTTGTTAACAACAATTCTTGTGGCACGTTGAGATTTTCGTTGTTGGCCTTAGGATGTTTTCCTGCTTTTGGCCTTGCTAACAATTTTCCAGAGTTCGCCCTGTCTCCCTCTCTCTCTTAACTTAATTGATATTCAAAATGAGCAGGTTATAGTTTAATTTTAGCCACAAATTGTTCAATTTAACTAAATATTTGTAATGGAAATTGTTATTACGGAGCAATTTTCAGTTATTTTGCCCCTTTTTGTGTCCTGTTTTGGCCAAGACACAACCAACAGGCATTTGGCCAAGACACCTTGGCCAGCTTGGTCATTAACAGACACAAAACCGTCAGCTGCATTTAGACGCTGATCATTTGGAGTTGTTGTTCTTATTGTTGTTGTTGTTGCTTAAGTTGTTGCTGTTGTTGTTGTTGCTTATATTGTAACTAATGAATATGGAACTTGACTTTGACTTGAAGTCTGTTTTGTTGGCCATGTTGTTTGTTAGCTATTACAAGTTGTGTGCCTCACTCATTGCGCGTTTTGGACGCGTCATGTGGCCAGTTTTTTGTTGTTGTTGCCACAGATTGCCGCACGATTCCAACTCGGCAAATGTGTCGCTGCAGCATTTAAGCAACAACAACAACAACAAACACAGTTGCCACTGTTTGCTGCAGCATCTAAATGGTTGCAAAAAATGTCATAAATAAATTGCTTACAAAACATTTGCTGACGCGCCAAATAAAAGGCCATAAACGAACGCATCGAATGCTTGCTTGATAACTATTTAGCTTGCAGACTTGCAACAGCTGCAACAGTTGCAGGTTGCAGGCAGCAGGCAGCAGGCAGCAGCATCTGGAATTCCTGCCACTGGCGTGTAAATTAACTAAAAATGCTAAAAATCGCCGGGATGAGTTTGCTTATAGGGTTCATGTTGCATGCTCATATTGCGCTGCTAATGTTGCCTCTAATGATCTTTATGTACTCCTACTTATGTCCAACTCATTGTGAGTTCCTTACTCATCACACTTGAACATTCTCAGTGCCTGTGCATGCCACATACACATATACAAGCACATTGATGGACAGAAGTTTCAGCTGCATCCCGAAATCACAGAAATCACAGCCGGCTTGCACCTTTACTAATGCCTTGCATAACAACTTAATTCAACGTGCAACAGCAACAACAACAACAACAACTTGCAACAACCGCAAGCTGCACAAATCCTGAGACCTGCCCCAAACCGCAACGGATGCAACAACTTTTATTTTGGACATAACCAGCTTCAAATCAATGTGGCAACATCAAATTTGCAGTCCCATTTGTTGCGCTTCTTATGCCTGCAACGTTGCTGCATGCAACATAAATTTGGCATTTTAATCGAGATGCTTTAGATTTGTATCTTAATTACAAACGGCCTTAAACTAACAAATTTTATGAGCAAGTGCAGAAACACACAACGAAAATCTAAATATAAAAGTGTAAATTATAAACAAAAAATGAGTGCGAGACAGACAGAGAGAGAGAGAGAGTAGGAGAGAGAGACTGAGTGCAATGAAAAGCGAGATCAAGTTCAACGCACATTTGTCCTTGATAATTGAAATGAAGAGCGCACAGCAACAACAGCAACAACAACAACAAAAACAACAAAAGCAACAACAACAACAACAACAACATCGATGACGACGTTGAGAGCTCGATTTGTTGAAGGGGAGCCCGAAAAAATGTACAAAAGCAAAAACAGAAATAAACAAAAATTATGGCAGTGGATCGGCTGACTTATTGCAGAGCTACCTCTCTCTCTCTCTCTCTCTGCCTGTCTTCCCTCTCTGTCTCCCATGTCTGTCTCGTTCTGGTAAACCGGCTGGGGCTGACAAGTACTCGTATTCCAGAATGCTTGGCATAATAAACACAAACACATGCACTAAATGTGCGTAGCGTATGCCGAAAATACGCTGGCCATTAAGTCAGCCCAATACCAAACCATGCCCCAATACTGCATGCCTCATGCCTCATGCCCCAATCACACAATCCCATCCCTTCATGCCCCAGCCCACGCCGCACAGTGGTCCCTTAACCGATCAAACGTAACACAATTAACCCATTTTCTGCCGCTGTTCGACTAGTCGAACAGCAAAAATTTTTATTTTCTGAGCGATTTTTTTATCTAAACCAATTTATTTTAGTCCAAATGGAAAATTAAGAAAATTAGAAATTTACTCTGGTCATCCCATGTTAAAAAAATAAAAATTTTTTTTTAAATTCATTTTAAAAAATATTTAAGTTTTATAAAATATGACTTTTAATTTGATTTTTAACCTTATATTCGAAGGTCCAAATTAGCCTAGAAAAGTGTTTTTTTTTTATGAAAAACTCACTCCATTTTGTATCGCGGCATAAAATGGGTTAATATATTTAGCAATAATACAATTTTTTTAATGATGTTCGTTTTTCTGGCAATTAGTAATCCGATCTGAAAGCTTTAAAACTTTTACACGTTAATTTTTCTTGTAGTCTATAATTTCTGCTAAGCAAAATAAAAATGAAACAACTAAAATAATAGAATAACTAATTTTTACATCTAAAAGAAGGAAAAAAAGTTGGGAAACAAATGCAAAACAGCTGCGAAATCATGAGTTATATTTAAGAATTTATTTGCCCAAAAATTAATTGGAAAAGCTTTAACAAATCTTAATTGGGGTTATTGGCGAATTATAATAGATAATTAATTTTCATGTATTTTTAAGACTAATAAATTTAAATAATTCACTAGTTCCTGATAAATTAAAAAATTAACATAGCTTAAATATTAGCACAGCTAATTTTTACAGCCAAACAAACAATCCGAAAAATTATTCCAAAATAGTTGCAAAATCAGGCGATATATTTGACTAATGAAATCGAATTAATCTCCGCCCACTGTGCGCCCTGGCAAATGCCGATGACTGCCAAGTGCGATCTACAGTCGATTCGTACGTGCTTCTTCGCATGCCTCTCTCTCTCTCTTTTTCTCTCTTATTACAACAAAAAAATAAAAAGAATTTCCGAAAATTTGCAATTGAGTGGCTGCAACAACAACAAGAAGAACAACAACAACAGCAACAAGGGACGACAGCGGCGTCTCTCGCATTGAGCGAACACAAAAATGTTTATGCATTTTTTCTGGTCACTGACCGTACTCAAGGTTTTTCGTATTCTGTTGCTGCCGCTGCCAAAGTTGCTGCTGCTGTTGTTGTTGTTGTTGTTGCAACAACAACACAGCGACTCCTTCGACGCTGCGTAAATTGCATGCGCACAAAAATTGACGAATATGCCAGGCGACGTGAGGCAAAGAGTTGTGTGCCAATGTCTTGCTGCAGGTTCTGCTGATGGAGAGAGAGAGAGAGAGAGAAGGAGATGGACAGAGAGAGAGAGAGGGGGCAGTAGCATCAAAATGTGTGCGCCCCGAAAACACAAAAACACAACAACAAAAAGATCCGGAGCCTGAGCCTGTGGCTAAACTTGTTGCACTCGGAACGAGAGGCAACTTTGGCTCCCCTATGCCAGCATATCGGATGCATGCCACATTCACTCTGCTTCTGCCTCTGCCTCAGCCTCAGCCTCAGCCTCTTCCTCAGCCTCTGCCACGGCAATTTGGAGACGAGGATGATATAATTTAGCACGAAAGTGAAGACTGCCTCTTCTTTTTTTCATTTTTTTGCAGCCGGCTTCTCAGCTTGTGTCGATTGCGACCCGAATTCGCCAAACGAAACCGAAATGTGTGCGTTGTGTGGCAAGATCTTGTTCTGGCTGCGGCAAGAGTGATAAATTATGTTGTGCTTGGCATTTTACATTACTTAGTTTTTTGGGCTCAACAGTGCTTTGATTGTCGTAGGTTCTGGAGAGGGACTGGAAGGGACTGTACCTGGCTTCGTTCCATCTTTCTCTCTTTCTTTCTCTCTCACTCAATATCTTTGCCTCTCTCTTTTTAGCCTGCCCTGACCACCCGCAACAATTGAGGCGCAAAAAGTTCTCAAATTACGACGCCAAATGCCGAGTCAGTGACCGATTATGTTACCCAAAGCGTATAGGCGAAAGACAGGCGTCATCATCACTGTCGGCCCCATAAGCCGCACCCCCCTCCATCTCTTTCCTCTTCCCCCTTTCGATGTCTTCATGTGCTGCCAGTCTGACACCATCTACGCACAGTGGTGCTAATGGTGCTCCTAGAGCGAATATAATTAACAAGTTATGGACAATGTGAACAATCCTATTGTTGACAATTTTGTGATATATTGATATGTCTAATAAAGTAAACAACATTCTATGCTATTTTTTTTATTAAAAATTATAAAAAGGGAGAAAAAGATAGAAAATAGAAGATAAAAAGATAGAATATTCTTTTTAAGTAACCTTAACTACATATCACCCTCTCCTAACACGTAAGCATGCCTCGAGACACTTATCCGTTAAATCACAATAACTAAAAACGTAATCCGTTTTTTAACATGAAAATATTTTTTAACTGTTGCTAATAAACACAGCTTGACATTTGCAACATGCTTTAAAGCACTCGGAAACTTTAAATGGTGCTTTTTTTTGATTAAGACATGCCATGTGTTTTTTCCGTTTTTCTTTCGCGAAAAATCTCGGGAGGGCTAATTTCAATCTGCTCTTATTTACACACAACAAAATCTATAACAATAGATAAATGACAAATCTAAGATGTAAACATATTTTCAACCGTCTTTTTTCACTGATAGCCCCAAAAGAGCCTTGAGCCACTTTTCACATTTTGTCACCTCACAGGTGAACGAAGCCATCTACACCTTTTCTGAGCTCATTTTTGAATTCAGAGGCCCAAGTTCATCTTAGAAAAAATAACTTGACTTCTGTTTCTTCATTATTTTAAAAGATAGCCTTAGAGGGATAAGAACCAAAATAAAATATTGATGTAAATAGTGTAATTAGAAAAATATGAAATCAAAAAAAATATAAAATTTAAACGTAGTAAGTAAGAGTAAGTTTTATAATGTTGATTTTAGTTAAATTTAAATATTTCAAAATAGAATTGCTAGACGTTGCTTGCATACAATTCGAGAATTAGCAGTGATTCAATTATTTTATTAAATTTTTGTACTCAGCTTAAGTTAAGGAAAATGCGATATAATCGCAAATGTTACGTAAAAGAGATCAAATTAGAAAGCAAACATTAAAAAATGTATTGATGTATTTGAAATGAATTGATGAAAAGTATAAGCATGATTTGAAAGTCTAAAATTTAATGACAGGAACTTTATTCGAACCACTGTGCTATGTCTCCATCTGCAGTTCTTGAAGGTTTTGCCTGTGTCTTACAGCTGCTCCTTTGGGTAACTTCTATTTGCTTTTGTTATGGCACATTAGTTGTTGCTGCCTCAACAGTTGCTGTTGTTGTTGTTGTTGTTGTTGCTGTGCGTGGCTTTGATGACTCTCTTTCTCCTAGACTGACCGCAAAAAGAGCGCTGCATCAAAGGCCGCGGAATGACTGCGTAGGTTTCTACACTTTGAATCTTGTCTAGTGTGTGTGTAGTGTGTGTGTTGTGGCATAAGGAGGAGGGGGCACTGTGTAATAAATATTTATTATTTAGCAGGCAGCACTTTGGTTTTATTTGACCATGCTGATAATCTGCGTACTTAGAGGCATTAAGCGCATTGCGCATACGTCATGTTGTACGGCAATAAATGTACATAACTTTCTAAACACATAGCTCAAAATTGGCCTGACTAGGTTACAAGTAAATTAATTGCTTCAACTAAATTAAGGTTAAATCTTTAACTTCCTTTGGTCAAATCCTTAACTCAACTCAAGGAAGCCAAACAATTTCAGTAGACAAACAAAAAAAGAAGTTGAACGAATAACGACAAAAATGTGTGAGAAATACATTCGTTAGGATATATGGCATAAGCCAGGCTGATGCTATATGTTTGTATGTATACCCAACGTCAACGTAAGCCGCTTTGGTCTAGGTCAAGTTGCAAAAACGACAGTTGGACAAAAAACCTGGCCAGAATGCTCAGAACTCATGCCAACCTGTAATTGCTGACTTTGCTGCCATTCAATTACAATTCGTCATTTTGGCTGAAATGGCTTGGAAAATTGTTTAATTGCTCTCAGCTTTTCGATGCGAAACAGAGCTCTAATTGAGCATAAGCTCCATATGACTGGCCAGAGAAGGGACACGCCCTCCCAATGGGGGCAAAGTGCGTGCAACAAAATAAACAAAAACCAGAAATAAAAGTTATTTGGCACAGACCGAATGGGAAAAATTGAATCAAAAATGCAGCTACAATTTGTAGAGAATAAACAATTTGATTGGCAGGCGCAGTCAATAAACGAACTCGATGGCCAATGTTGGAATTTAAGGGAGGGCGGTGGAGAAAAGGGGGGCGGGGCGGGGCTGGGCAAAGTCTGAAGTGCTTTTGGGTAGGCCTTAATTACGTAATGTGTGCGCCCAGTTATGACCAAAGTGAGTACTCCACGTGTGTGCGAGTGTGTGTGTGTGTGTGCAGCAAATGCGTAAAATTTTAATTTCGTTTTGAAAATTTCACTCGAAACAAAAAAAAAAGTGAAAATGAGACGAAAGAAGGAAAGAACGAGAAGGCCTGCCACAAAAAGTTGTTTGCAGGCGCGACTCGGATGGTTGCATTTATTGAGGCCAATGACCAGACACGCACACACAAGCAACTATAGTACGGACTGTGTGTGTGTGTGTGTGTGCTGCTTCTTACGCACTTTTAACATTTTCTAATTTGAAAACAAAGAGAGAGAGAAAGAGTGAGAGAGAGGGGCACACATTTATTGGCCTGGCATATTGATCTGCCCTAACCCTTTTTGAAGTTCTTATTATTATTATTAAACAACCCCATTAAGTGCTGAGCTTACTTACCGTTACACACACACACACACCCCTTTCTATCTTAAAAAGGGACCCTTAAAAATAGAGTGAGAGAGAGTGCAAAAGAGTCAGCAGGATACTGTTCTGGGACCCTCAGTGGGTCGTGCATATACTAGATCTTCAATTGGTTTGAGTTTTGGGCTTTGGTTTTGGTCGAACTTTGTTTTTTACCTCAAAGGAGGAGTTGCAAATTATAACACATATCGCATAAAACTTATGGAGGGGATTAGAAACTAAAGACACGCACTACAATGTGCTTAACTTAAGGGGCGTGGCCTTTTTGCTTTTAACTGCACTTTTCCTAATGAGGTCGTTATTGACTGTACTGTAAAATCTCTAAACTAATTCTAATCCATAATTAAGCTCATTCTAATTGCTAAAGTTTTTTATATCTATATTTTATTTTATTTGGTATTTGACAAAGCACAAAAGCTTTTTAATTGTTAACTTGTTCCCATTTCTATTAGTATAGTTGCCTGATTACAATACAATTCTTGCCTCCGCGCCGCAAAGTATGCAACACAATTATATATCGCAAAGCTGCTGAAATCGCACATTTGGTGTGACTTCTGGAAATTAAATTGAGTTTGTTGCTGCTGCTCGACTAGCAGATACCGCGTAGCTAGATTAAAAACTATAGAATACATTTTGTGGGCAGTGCTCTTAGATATTCTGTATTAAAATCGTATGCATTAAAAAAAGATTTCAAAATAATAATAAATGCTTTAAATGTTAGGATGTTCGACCAGAAGACATCCTGCATCTAGTGCAAAATCAAAGATAGCACAGGAAAAGCAAAGAATTCTCTGATACTTATCAGATGGTATCTTGTAATAATTTCATGTAATTACTAAATTATTTAAATTTTTGTATCTAAGTCTAAATCTAGTCGGAGTAATAAAAGCAAGCTTGAAAATACATTTATTGTTACCTACTTTCCCATAATTCTATGATATCTCTCTAATACAATTTGTTGTTGCCAACAGGGTATAAATATAATAAATATACTCGCATAATTGTAAATGGCATGGAACAAATCCTCATGCGTTGGCAAATTGTCACAAAATAAAGGAAAAGCGCAAGCAAACTGAAACAAATTGTGAAAAGCTTGAAATGTTTAGCGGCGAATTGAAAAAGTATCTGAGTGCGAGCTAGCAGGGAATGATCGACAAGGTAATACCCTCTTAGATTTAAAAATTCGTGATATGCTATGATTATTATTATTATTTTATTTTCGAATATATTTAGAAAATTAGGTATTTATTGTGCATAAATTTGTAGACTTCTTGAGCAAGTTATTACAAACTAGAGCAGTGTATTTGTCAGTCGCATATGGTATTGTTCATAATCATACTTATTTGTGGTTTATTTGTTTGTATGTGCGGGTGAAATGATTATTTTTTAATACAAAATTTAGCTGGCAGGCATAGGCTACGCACTTTGTTTAACAGCATGACACCAGACACACACTCACACACTCTCACACACACATATATGTGTTTGTTGTGCAGCTTTTGTGATTTGTTGACGCTTTTTTTGTTGTGTTGTATTCTGTTTCTGATGTCGTCGTTGCTGGGGTTAAAATAGGTCTTACAGCTGCCTCAGCAGCCGCGGGGCAAACGCAACGCGCAACACGCAACATCCATGAATATTATAATAATAAAAAAAAATAAAAAGTAATTTTGCGCACATATTTTTTTAACTGGTGACAACTGTCTGCATGGTGGCATGGTGCGTTTTAATTTGTAAATAATAAGTGTAATACTTAATAATGCTAACATTGTCTAGCTGCGCACATCCGTTTTGGGCCCAGTTAAGTGTTAAGTGCAAAATGTGTAAGCCCAGCTAACTGCTTTAATGAGCCAGATACAATTTAAGAGCTGCTTCCTGTTTTGGTTCCTGTTTGGCCTGACTGGCTTTTCAAATCAGTTTACTTCCTTGGCCAACAGCCAACAGCCAAGTTGGCAAGCATCGACTGAATTAGACCAAAACCGTAAATTTTGTGTTGCCCGTCGCTCTGAGAACGGATGCTGCGATCTGGCTCAAAAATAAAGAGAGCATTTGCCACAAAAAAAAAACGAAGAAACTAAGAAAAAGTTATCAACAGGATGTAGTTGCAGTTGTTGTTGTTGTTGTTGTTGTGATGCTGCTGCGGCAGCTATTGCTTTTGTTGTTGTTGCTGCTGTTTTTCTTTTGCTGTGCATATCAAATGTCAGGGCACCAAAAAAGCGCTTATCAAGGCAACAAGGCCCTGAGGCCCCCTACCCCTACAATTACCCTGCTGGCCAGCAATCATACATGCATGTATGCAATTGTATGTATGTGTGTGTGTGTGTGCGTGTGTGTTTGTAAATTGCATCTTAAAGATGCAGCCTGCTCGAATTTCGCAATGCATGCGGCCTTTGTTTTTGCATTTACCCTTTGGTCGCATTTCTTTCCATCTTCCTTCGCTCGCTGCATTGTTTGTCCTATTTTTTTAAATTTTATTTCGTTTTTTTTTTTGTGAATTATTTATTATTATTATTTTATTTTTTTTTTTTCAGAGGGTTGAATTCGAGTTTGGCTTTTGGGTCAGCTAAGAAAAACTCGTTTCAACTGTTAGAATAATGTGGTTAATCTTGTCGCCGTTGCCTTTTTATCTTCCATAAATATGGCAATCAAATGCTTCAAGAACAAAGGTGTCAACTTTTCAACCCGTTGTCCCTATTTTTTTTTTTGGTTGTCGCTCTTGTTGTTGTGACGCATTTTTGTGCAGAATCTCATGATTTGTTATTTTTTATTTTTAAATATTATTGGTCAGAAACTATCAAAGTAATATGAAAAGCAAATTAGTTTTCTAATCTCAAATTAATAATAAATTTCTAGTAAACTACAATTTTTTAAATAAAATTATGAGTAAAACCTTTTGAATAGCTGCAGTTGCCCTTAAGCTTTTCTCTATTCACTATTTCAATTACAATTTGTGGCTAAAATTTATATGGAATTTCTTAAAATATACTAAAACAATGAGAATTCTCGGAAATATGTATGTAAAAATAAACGATACTCTCACGCAATACTCAAACATACTCGAGCTCCTATTCAATTATATAAATAAGTGACTTGAGTTTCAGACCATATTCTCTTATTTATTAACAATTTATAAATCACAATTTTTATATAAAATTTATGTAAAGCTTGAAAATTATCAAAAATTGATTAAAAATACCCTATGCATTCATACACAATGTTCAAACATATTCGAACATGTATTCAAGAGCTTACACATTTTGCATGCATATTAAAGAAATTGCATTGCTTTTGCTGTCGCCATCGCCGCAGTCGCAGTCGCAGTCGACGCTGACGTTGCTGTCGCTGCTGAGAGCTCAAAGAGCGCCGCGATATATTTATTTCTGCTGTTGTTGTTGCTGTTGTATTTTTTGTATATTTTTTTTTTACACATATTACAGGGGCCACGGGGTTAACCAATACAAGAGCAAAAACTCAACTGCGCCAGCAACTTGCTGCCGTGGTGAGTTTACAACATTAAGAAAAGCTCAAAGCATGTTGAGTGAGTTGTTCTCTGAGTGCTGAGTGAGTTATTCACGCAGGGGCAACTGAGTATGCTGTGTGACTGAGTGAATGAGTGTGCGTTTTTATCTGTGTGTGTGTGTGTGTGTGTGTGTGTGTGTTTGGCACATTTTTTGTTAAGACTCAGCTGAGTGTTGGCTTTTTGGGTGGTTGCTGCTGTTGCTGCTGTCATTGAGCTCTTGCCGCTGCCTAATGGCAATTTAATTGTGCTTTTCATATTGCATTAGTTTTCCAATTTTATGTTCTGCTTTTTCTGCTCAATACAAACTTCATAATCTTTATGCGCATTATGAGTATATTGGCAGTGGAACTTTAACCTTCAGCGAGTCCATGATAATTTTCATAAGCCCAAATCGCATTGCTGCCCATCATCATCAACAGCAGCAGCAGCAGCAGCAGCAGCAGCAACAACATCATCAGCTGCAATGGCAGTGGAAGTTGCAGCAGTTAGTCTCACAATCAGTAACCAGTTGCATGCAAAATGCTTGCAACAGGTGTGCAAACGAACAGCAACTTAGAGAGACGCAGCCCCAGCCCCATTGCCAATGCCACAGCCATTGCCACAGCCACAGCCACAGCCGTGGCAAGTCCAAGTCGCTTGGGCGCAATCTGCAACACAAATTCCCTGCAGCAATAAGGTTGCTGCCACTGTGGAGAGTACGAGTACCCGTATGTATGATTGTGGATGGTGCCTCTGACTCTGACTCTGCCTCTGACTCTGCCTCTGCATGGTGCATGCTGCCTTGGTGCATGGTGCCCTGGAATTGCCCTTACCCCGAGCACGTTGTCGTTGGCTAAAGTTTTCAGCGCTTCCATGCCTCATATCTTTTAGAATGATAATAGTTCGCCTTCCGTTGGCTTGCAGCAACAGCACAATATACACAGAAAAAAAATTATCTGAGATTTCGGGTTAATATCAATCTTAAACGATGTCGAAAGTTTGGTAAAATCGAAGTTTCTTAAATAATTTTCTTGATTCAAATACAATTTTTAAAGTTTTATTTCGTAATTATTTAAGCAAACGAAATTTTTTCAGTGAAATCAAATGTTTTAGGCTTTTTTGACCATTTAAATGCTGAGTAGTTGCCATTTTATCCACATTTACAATCATATCCTGAATACATAAACTTTCCAATTAGAATATTTTTTTTTTCTGTGTAATGCTTTAACCGTTCACTTGTTGTTGTTGTTGCAACTGCCACAGTGCTCTAGCTATTATAATATGCCGTCTGCCTTCTCCCTTTTGATTGAAATTGACTTGAGCTCGTTGTGTTTTGGGCTTTCATTTGGCTTTGGCTTTGGCTTTGCCTTTGGCTCAGCTGCTGTTTTAGTTGTTTAATTTTTTTATTTCTGCTTTGCATACACATATCTATGTGTGTGTGTGTCTGTGCCACATATAACGTTAGCATTGTTAGCACTTCAATCTGTTCTTTAATAGTTTTTTGCCGTTTTCTTAATGTTTGCACAGATTTTTCAATTAAACATTTATATATTCCATTCATCCATTGACTCTCATTTGTTAACAATTTAGTTTTCTATAACGCTTGGTATTTTTTATTTAGATTGGCAACAAAACGACGAGAACAACAATATACAATAAATGGTCAACTGGCCAGCACCTGTTGGCAATTTGTGCCTCTTATTGTTGCAGTGTTGGCCCCGTGCACAGTTTTGATTTGATTGACTTCCAGCTGAACTGTTGACAGATTACTACTGCCAACTACATACATTCTGTGAACCGAACTGGGTGCGGGGTGTGTCAGTTTCATAAATAATTAGATCTTTGATTGAAACTGTGATTAAAACTGTTGTCAACCAATAGAATGCCACAAATTGAGTTAACATTATTGTAGTAGAAATTGGAACTAGTTCGAATTAAGCTGTGTAGGAAGTACAGTAAAAGCTATTTTAACTGGACACTGTTGTTTCTTTAGCAATTAAAGATTAATTGCTTTATCCATCACTGTGTTTAGATGAAAATTAAGTTATGTTTTAATTAGGTGTGTTAAAAAAAAGTAAACAGATTTTGAAGAAAATTGCTTTAGGAAACAACCTAACGAAAACAAGATTTTCATAGTTTTAATTTTAAAAATATTTTATTTTGGCGAAATTCACATTGTTATCCAAACATTATAAAGGAAAAAATAAATGAATAATATTCTTTGCCACCGCTTTACGTATTTCTTCCTCAACAGAGATGAATTCTTAAATTTTCTAGTTTTTCATTTTTAAAATTATACAGATTTTATTAATGTGACTTAACTATAAGACCGAGACTAACCAGGACGATATCCAACTATCATTGAACATTATTAACTATATTTTATTCCAAACATTTTTTTTTATTACTTTAGCTACTTATCCTGTCCGTTTGCAGAAGAGGAGTACACAAAAAAGTTTTTTTTTATTTTCCCATTCGGTAAATAATTCAAAAATTTAAATATTTGGCATCAATTGGTAGCATGCTTTCACCCCAAATTTTGTTGTTGCTCTCATCAAATTGAATTGAATTGCATTGCATTATTGAGTTGAGTCTCAGAGCTTTAACTTCAGGTCCGTTGAGCATTCGAACAATTTGAACAGACAACTTCAAAGTGCAACACTCAATGCGCCACTTTGGCTCAGAACGATTTAGCCAAAACGTAGCCAATTTTTCGTATTTCACATTTTTATTTTCGTTATTGTTGTTGTTGTTGTTGTTGGTTTTGTTCAAGTACGTCAAGTTCGATTGCGTTCTTTACCTTGAAATCTTGTTTTCTATCCGTTGTTAAGTTTTTGTTGCGGCTTGCCAATGCATTTCGGTTGTTGTCGTTGTTGTTGATACTTTGTTTTTTTTTTTTTTTTATAAATTTATTTGTTGTTTTTGTTGTGGTTGCAGCTGCAAAAGATTTTGCATGCTGACCGCCCCCAGTCAGCCCCCAACCCCAGCCCCAACCGAAGCCGCAAACGCCTGCCTAATATTTTATTTATGCATTTTCTTTATTTATTGAGCAACAAAAACAAAGTCATCATTTGTTATTGTTATCGTTGTTGTTTTTTTCGCATTATTCTAAATACTTAATTTGCATTTATTTCTACAGTCATTAATTTGTGTGCTTATAAATTCAATTAAATTGTTTTATCTATTTAGTTTTGAGTGTGTTTGTGATTTGTTGTTCTCGTTTTTTTTTTTTTTTGCTATTAGCTTTAAATAAATTGCATTTAATGTTTTATTAATTTTTCTCAGTCGATGGCGTTAAGTAAAATGCGGAAATTGTTGATGGCTTACGAAAGTGCCAATCGCACACACATTTATAAATAATAGATTAGCAATAATTACAATTGACTCGTGAGTTTTGCACACTTTAAATTTGCCAGAGCTACGCCTCAATTTAAATACATACAAACATACTTGTTGTGTTTGTCCTCTTTGCATATGGGTCTTATGTGCAGTTGTTTGTTTGCTTTGCATAAGCCTTGACATCAAAACATTCGCTGCACACAAATATAACGTATACGTCGCATTGTACGCCGCCACGTCTCGACAATCTGGCAACGCCATGTCTGTAGCCCAAAATGCAACGCTTCGCTGCATACGAAAAAGAAAAAACGAATAACCCAAACCAAACACAAAATAAAACTGTCAGTTTTTCTATTGCTATTTAGTTTTGGCTGAGCTTGGCCTCCATTTTGGCTGCATTCATAACGCAAGTCGAGGTTTTCATTGGTTTCCAATTTTAGCCGTTTGCCGTTTGCCGTTTGCGGCGTTTGTTTTTCTGATATTTGAGCTGTTGCCTTTTGTCATCTCCCTCGCAGCTTTGTGCCTAAAATTTATCGTTAGCTGCTCTTTGTGATTTTTTCGTGTGTTTGTGTTTATTTTTGCCATTCGTCGCATCAACCTCGAACTTTAGATTTGTTTGCAGTGTGATTATGAGAGCATAACATTCTGTTTATTGTATTCGCAATAAAAAAAAAAATACGTGTTTTTTACTATATATGTAGTTTATATTGTACACTGTAGGCTGTTATATCAAGCGGTAGACATATCAGATTTGAGGGGCGTGTCACAGCCCATAATGTTAACTTTAATTGCAAGTTAATTGATATTTGTTTCAAAATTTTATTATTATTAACATTAACTGGCAGAACGTTTATTTTAACTTAAAATCTAAAATATTTCCTCTTCTTTTCTCTGCTTCTGAAGTTAAAACAATCATTTTTTCATAAAAAATGGAATGAATTCATTTTAAAATTTTTTTGGGTATTTTTAAAAATAGTTTTTTATCTAAAAGCAACATAATTATAATAACGTCTATTGAGAAGAAAAAATATACATTTATTTAATGATTAAAAAATGTTTTTAATAACATTAAGCTTTTTTTATTAAATGAAAATATTAGTAATATTAAATAAAATATTAATACAAATATTTAATTGCTTTTTATTTATGTTTCAAGCAATTGAAATTTAAAACTATACAAATATATTTATGCATCTGCAATCGAATTGGATTTAAGTATAGATTATGTTATTCGAAAAGAAATTCTCACAAATTTTTATTGCTGTTAACAAATTGCGGTACATTGGCAGCTTTAAGCGACCAGTTGGCCAGTTGACTGTTTAGGCCATTTAAAGTTGGCTGGCTGGCTGCCTGGCTGTAAGTGAGTGAGTGGTAACAGGAAGTGCTGCGTCGCAGTTACAGTAACACACATTTCCCATTGCGGACTGCTGGACAGACTGTCGGACTGCCATCATTTCCATTTGGCAAAACGGGCGCTGAGGTCGCAACCGCACAGCCAGAGGTAGTTCAAGTTGTCGAGTTGGAGTCAGGGTCCAAGACAAGTTTTCTGTGACGCTGACGCTGACGTTGGCGCCGACTTTGGCGCTGTCTTCGACGTCGACGTCGACTGCGACGTCGACGCTGGCGTTAAGAGTTAAGAAGAAGGCGGTGTGGTCATAGAACAGAACAAGGTGCTGCACTTTACTGGCTGGTTATTGCATTTTTAGCATTACCATTGCACTTGCCTCTGGCTTTTTGCGTTGTTTACTGACTGACTAGTTAGCCAGCTTTTTGGCTTGATTAATGGCTAATACTCACTTAGTGTGTGTGTGTGTGTGTGTGTTATTGCGCTTGACCCGAATGATATAGCATTGATATTGATTTGTCAGCTGGCAATCGCAACATTTGGCAGCTTATCAGTTGAGTTAGTAGCAGTTTAAGTGCCGCTTTATGGCCAATGTCTGTGACCAAAACCGGAAATAACGCGCCCACTTCCACTTCCGTTAAGCTGCACACACACACACCTACACACACACACATATCTGCTGTGGCTGTGGCATAAACATGCTGCAGGAAACGTGAATTTATTGTGGCAAAAGTTAACTGCCCAGCGGGATACAACAGGAGCAAATGTTGCCAGTGCAACATGAATGGAAAATGCTTTTCTAGATTTTTTGTGGTCCACTTGTTGCACGTTCCAACAATAAACTTCACTCTATATACAATACTATGGCTGGGGCAACTTTGTCGAGTGCTCAATTGAATTGATACCCAACTAATATCCCAGTTTAATTGAATCGAGCGAAGTGCAATCCAAAGTCGAGACACATGAAATATACTATGTAGTATACTCGATATATTAAATGGCTAACAGCGTACTATAAACTGGAAATTGTCCGAATATAAATAATCAAATGACCGCACAAAATGCCAACAAAATACTGCAACTATTTTGCAGTTACTTGAACAATAACTGGTTCTGTTATTATTTAGAATTTTTCCTCTCTCTCTCTGTCTCTATCTATTTATTTTTTTTGTTATTTTGTCGGTTGTTATTGTTGACTTTTTTTTCGTGCAATTACCTTGAATTCATTTTTATTATATATTTACATTTTAATTGCAAAATATTTTGTTTAAGACAATCTGTAGGTGTTTGATCGGAATAAACAGTTTATATGAATATTTAAATTATAGTTTTATTGCATTTGTTCTGCTATAAATTTTTGTTGTCAATTTGATTATCTCAAATGTCAAAGGTAAATCTTTTAAAATTTGCTGTGAATTTAAAGTGAGCTATATGGAAAATACATACAGATATGCAAATATATTTATTGGCTGAACCTTTTCCCCACACTTGGGAATTCGCCAAGGTCTGTCAAATTGTTATCAGCTGTGTTTGGGTTTTCATCAGTAAATTGTAGATTATTAACATTTTATGTTCACGTAATCACTCATTCATATATTTATTTATAATTCATTAATTATTAATTAATTACCAGAATCAATATATTAATTTTTGTTTATTGATATTGTAGTATTCAAACCAGTGAGTTTCCCAGAAACTTGTTGTACTTCTCTAACATCTATGAAAAAAATCTTTGCCAGTATATGTATTCTCGTAAATAGCTTTGAATTTAATTTCCCATAAACTAATTAATATTAATTAAAAATATTTTTACGTCTTGTAAACACTTAAGGTGACTTTTCATGTTTTTTCAAATAGAATTTTATGTGTGTCGTTAAGTTTATAGAATTATCATAATCATATACATATGCTTAATTCTGCATTAATGAATTGCTGGCATTGCACATCATTAAATTTAGTCAATCTACGTAAATATATAATTTTCTATTTTTATTGTCTGCTGTTGAAATGCTGCTTGAATATTGTGAGACACTCAGGCAGTTAAAAATGGCCTTTAAATGCAGACTGACTGAGTCATTAACGGATCCTACGTAATTCAAAAATACTCGAACTTGTTAGATGACCTTTGTTTGTCGTCATCAACGTTATAATGATGATCAAGATCGTGATCATGATCATGGGCCCTCAGGCAGTGATCGGTCTAACTATGCACTTCTCAATTATATTTGACTGGTTGCTGTTGTTGTTGTTGCTGTTGCTGCTGTTGTTGCTGTTGCTGCGTGCAACTTGAGCTGCATTAGGAAAGGTCAGTGCCATCGCCACCACTGTCGCTGCCACAAATGCATCAAAACGCGCTTTTTGTCGGTCTCTGCGTCAACTGCGTCGTCGTCGTCGTCGTCATCATCGAGGCTGCTGCTGCTGCTGCTGTCGGGACAAGGGACAGCAACTGGGACAAGGGACGTCGACGGGGCTTCGTTTCGCGCTTACTTGCTTTTAATTCTTGCATTGCGTTTCAAGTTGCAAGGCACTCAAACAACACACACACACACACACACTCCCAGAGAGCGACTGTCAAGCAGTTGTATATAGTTTAATGCAGCTGCAGCTGCGGCAACTGCAGCAACAGCAACAACAGCAGCAACAGCAGCAACAGCAGCAGCAGTGGCAGGCACAAAAAAACGCGCAACTCATTTAAAAATGCCAACGTCCATCAACGAGGATCGCCGAAGATGGCAGAATTTGTTGTCGTTTCGCTTTTTTGTCAAATTGTTTTGCTGAATTTTCTTGAGAACTTTTGCATTGTATTGCATTATATAGCCCCCTTTTTGCTATTATTGTTGTTGTTCTTGTTGTTGGTCTCCTTCATCTGCTTCTTCCTCATCTTCTACTTTTTTTTTGTGTAAGTTGTTGTTGTTGTTAATGCTAGAACGAGATGTCCGAGGAAGTGGTCGGCATGTAGACGACAATGAACTGTTTTGTTTTGTTTGGTTTGGTTTGGTTTGGCTCGCTTTAGTTTTGGTTCAGTTTATTGCATGGCTCCAAACAGCAGCAGCAAATCAAGTTTGAATTTCAGCATTATGTAAACAACAGTTCAACGGTTAAAATAAATCGCGAAAATCGCCAAAGAATGTTCTACAATTTTATTTTTTGCTTTCTCAGCTACGAAAATAAACTACAAAAAATAAATTTAATGAAATTTCCCTAATAGAAAATACGACAATAGCCGAAGTACTTAATGCTTTACAAAATATCACAAATCATATACATAAAAAATAATACTTATTTAAATACTGTCTTCAAATTTGTATTATATCTATCCATTTTAATTAGATTCCTTTCACTTAAAAACTTTTTCGACTTTCAACTTTCTTAGTTAGTGTATGCAATTAGTCAACCATTTTGCCAGTTGCTTGACATTTGCAGTCCGAGAATTTTTTACATAATTTGCTCTAATTGAAATGAGAAATGCGAAAAAATGGCAAAATGTGCAAAAGAAATTCATTTTTCATATTTCGTTTTAGCTGACAGCAAATGAAGATTAATCCAATTTGGCGCAATCAAATCAAAAGCTTAACAGTTCTCAGTTTTTTATTTTTAATTAATGCCGTCAGATACGTTGCAATGTTAACTTAAAGTACTTTCAACTGAAAGTATTTTCAATTGAAATATTTCGTGTTGTGTGAGATTTTTGTTTAAGCCAAGTCAAGCCAGTTGATAGCATTAAAATGGAAGCTCAATTGCGGCTGCAACAGTCAACAAAACACACAAATTGCTGAAGGGACTTGTATCCTTTTATCCCAAAATGCTCAGCAATTTTGTGGTTGCACTTGGTTTGAGATTGTGTGTGTTGTAAGTGTGTCTGTGTCTGTGTCAGAAGTTGCTTCCTGTCTGCCTGATTGCTAGTTTTTGGCAACACTTTGAGCTCCTCTCTGTTGATTACGCTCCAAGCAAACCGCACAAATTCACACACAATTCCGACTTACATGTTTAGTCACTCATACGACCGATCTTAGGCACCGCAATAGCCTTTGAGACACCTGTTGGCCCAAACCATCTGCCGTGTTAATTTCATTATGGGTCATAGATTGTCGACTAACCACAGGCAACTACAACAACAAAGCAATAACGTCAGCTAAATCGAAAATTGCATAGCACTTTCCATTTTAGCAAACACACCCCAGCAAGCCAAATTCAGAGGGCTCGAAATTATGTGTCCGAAAAGAGCCGAGTTTAAGAGCGTTTTTGGAGTAAACACATAATTTTGAGGGTTTTCGGAGCACATTCAGTGCTTTCTAAGCATGGGCTCATAAAAAGCACTATTGTCTGAGTATTTTCGGAGTGGATGTAGGCAGGTAATCGAAAATAACGGTGCTGAACATAACGGGATGCAGAATCATGCAATATGCAAGATTACAGTCAATTCACGCATTCATTCAGTTGTGCAATAAAAAGTAAAAGACAGAGACGTGTTTGCAAAATAGTATTTAATTATGTGTATATATTTACAAGTTTATATAAGTTTTAATTTAAAAATGTAAATTTGAAGTCCAGCCTTCATTCTTAATGAAGATATTTATGTTTAAGTTTCTACTTTATTCTCATTTTGTTAATTCTTAAGTAAAATATAAATATAATATAAAAATATTAAAATTAATTTCGTCTTAGTTTCTTATTTGAACCTTAATATGCATTTGAAAAGAACCTTTCAGGAGGCACTTCAAAGTGCCTAGAAAAGTAACTTTTATGTGTCTTTTCTGAGGTTTTTATATGCTTCATTGAGAGGGTGAAAGCACTTATATCTGTGTCAGAAAAGAGTCAGATTAGACTCAGAAATCTTCCACATTAAGTGCGACCGTTTTCATAGAAAAAAACGCTCATTCCGGACTCTTTTTTGGGCACATTATGACGGTGAATGCTCATAAAAAAGTATCAGAAAAGTGTCAGAAAACGCACATATTGCTTGCTGGGACTGCACACACTCATATGTGTGTGTGTATTTATACCTGCATTGTATATATGTATAGAGAGATGCATTTGCCGGCCAACGAAACTGCCTGTGCTCAGTTTGGCTCAACCGGCAATTGAATGTTCAACATCAGACACAACATACACACATACACACACACAACACACACAACACACTCTGACAGACTGCAAGCTGCAACGTTTTGTGGCTGCCACCCACCTGTTGTTGAATGCAACCAACTGGATACTGGATTAGACCCAGCCACAATTTCGTGTGCTGTCGTCTGCAGTTTGCATTTGAAATTGTAACAGCATCAACACAACAACAACAACAACAACAATCAAGCCAAATAGGCCTTCACACACACACTCAGACACACAATTTAATTGAGTGTTTTTGCAAATTTAGTTCAGGGTCAGTTATGTGGCTCGTTTTTGGCCCGTGTGTGTTTAGACGGGCCAATTTGGGTTTGTGTTTTTTTGGGTGCACTTGTGGAATGTGTTGTGTGTGTGTGTTGTTGTTGGTGCAACAAAACTGTGCGGAATTTCGTTTATGATTTATGCATAACGCATACGCCATGTGGTACGCATTATTATTGACTTACATTTATTGTAGCTACTTAACATTACAATTATTATGCTTGTGTATATTTATGGGGATACATGTAAACAAATGCAAATCAATAGATGTTCATATGTGATTTGATGTACTTATGTGTACAAATTGTATATTAAGCATTAATTAGTAGTAGTATTATAAATAGTGGGTGTAAAAGTAGATGTATTATAGGTAGTAGTAAATTTTTTATATTATAAGTATTAAGGTAAATATAGAAGTAATAAATAGCATAAAGGTCATATTTCAATTACTTTAGTGAAGTAATTAATATATTAATAGTTAAAATAAAAAAATTAATAGTTAAAATATAAAAATTAGCTTAGTAGTTAAGCTCATAAAATAAGCTGTGGTGTTTTTTTCTCAAAATTATTATACATTTATTTTTTCTTTATAATCAGATATGAATTTAAATATTTATTTTTGATTTTTTTTGCATATTCCAGGCATAACTTTTTCGTCTTTTCAATCCATAACTTAAAGTTTGTCATTATTTTATTAAAGAATTTTTTATTTTAGTTTCAGTTTTATTTTTAAAAATTGATTTACTTTTTTTCGACATGCAATAATAAATATATAAATAAAAACAAAATAAATAAAATAACAAAAGTAGAAGCAATAGTTATATGTATATGCATTTAATTTGTGCTTCCACATAATTTTATGTACTTTGATCAGAGTCTCATTATTATGCTAAACATTCTTAAGAACATTTTTGCAATGTTGTTCCATTTCCCATTAAAAAGATGAGCAGCTGTATGTACTCCATTCTTACACTAACCTATGCTATATATATTTATGTATATATACCCCACCCATTACCGATTCAGGTGCTCGTTTAATTGCATGGGCATAGCATTCTCTGTCCCTGTCCCTGTCCTGTCCCTGTCGCTTCTACTGACTTCCATCTTTCATTCCGTTCACTGCCAAAACAAATTGTGAGAAAAAGCTCAACACAACACAACACAAAATGTGCGTGCTACATAAATTAAAACCTATGCTTCACTGGCTCGCAGAAAAAACAGAGAGAGAGAAACAATGAGGAGAGAGAGAGAGAGAGGGAGTGAGCTGGCAATTACAACAGTTGACTTCACTATATTCTCAGCTCTCCGATCTGCACTCATTCTATCCGAGTTCGAGTCCAAGTCGATGCCATATCTTATGTCAAGTCGTCTAGGCTTTTTTGCGTTTCTCCATCGCCATCGCCTCGACATGTTTTGCATTGAATTCGGGTTTAAAATTCTGTTTATTGCTGTTGTCGTTGAGGCTGCAGTTGTTGCTGTTGCTGTCGCTGTTGCTGTAGTTGTTGTTGTTGTTGCTGTTGCATCGCATATTCGTCAATTTTTTTGTTGCAAGTGGCTGCCATCTTGATTATGTTGCAGCTCCCGTTGTTGTTGCTGTTCTTATTATTATTACAGCGCCCTAGCTGCAACTGCAACAGCAACAGCAACAACGGCAACAATAATGATGTTGCTGACGATGACGACGAGATGATGATGATGACGATGTTAATGGTGATGATGATGTCGTGTTTGCTGTAATTTGCGCTACGAAAAACGTTCAAAAATGCAACAACGAACTGTAGCAGCAACAACAACAACGACAACAACAACAAAAGCAGCAGCTACAAAAAACGCTCTAAATGAAGGGAATTGAGCGCTGCGATCGTTGACGCTGCCAGCGTCGCAGTTGCTCTTCGTTTACCGCTGTCGCTGCTTCAGTTGACGTCAACGTCAGCGTCAGCGTCGACGTCGCTGCCTGTGTAAAAAGGGCAAAATACGAAAAACCTTGAGGACGGTCAGTAACCGACAACCGCCAGCCCAGAAAAATTTGTATGAGCAGCAAACGAAAATTTTTACTAAAATATACACTACATTGGGTCAGCTGACTATGAGGTGGAATATGTACAATTTTGGGAGATTGATGGATTAGTGAGCAAATCGAAGTTTGAATAAATGTTCAAAATTAATATACGATTTGAATTTCAATTACTTATCAAAAATATATAATTATTAAATAATTGAAATTTTGTTTTTACAAGTTTTCTATTACTAAAAAATTTTAAATTTTTAAAAATGTTAATTTTGCAGTTTACAAAATATTAAAATTTGGTATAATAATTTTGATTGCTTAATTTTAAAAATATTTTGTTTCGCTGTTTTAAACTATTTTTAAGAATGAAAAAAATTATGTGTATTTTATATTTTGTCAAAACAATTACTTGCCTTTAATACAATTACTTGTATGTGGTTTGTATAAGAGTATTAACACGTCGACGTGTCAATGTTAATTTTGTGGTTTTTGCACATTTATTTTGGTTGCTCTTTCTGTTGCGTTTTTATTCGCTTTTTCGTTTACTTTTTTTCGTACAGTCAAATTGCGCATTTTTTGGCTTTGGCTTTGGGGTGGAGCCTTTTGAATGCGTTGTTGCTGCTGCTGCTGCCGGATCTTCTGCCTTTTGTTGTTGTTGGTGCTGCTGGTGTTGTTGCTGCTGCTGCTGCTGCCCGGTTTTGGGTGAGGTCGTGGTCGTTGCCGGTTTTACTTTTTTTGCGTCATCAGCGGCGGCAGCGGCAGCGGCAGCAGCGAGAACTGACTGCACTTGAAAACTCAACTGGCGTGGTTGGCTGGCCGACGACGACTTTGGGACCGACATCAACGTCATCATTGTGGACTTTAAGTGGTTTTGGGTGTGCTTGTCTTGCATGCGTGTATCTCTGTCTCTCTTGTATGTGTGTGTGTGTGTGTGTGTGTGTGTGTGCGAATGTATCTGGACCCCATGCGGTTAATTTATGCCCGCTTGCAATTTTGGCAGACAGTGAAAAAATATTTTTGGTCTTGTTGCTGGTTGTTTTTTTTGCCAGCCAGTTTCATTTTTAGAACTTTGGCGAACCGGTTTTTTGGATGCGGCTTTCGATTTTATTTGTTGTCGGCGCATTAACTGGTTATTTTTATTTGTTGTTGTTGCTGTTTTTAGCAGTCGCTGGCAGTTTTGTTGCAGTTGATAAATCTCGGCGCGCCGTTGTCATAAATTTGCATTGGGCCATGCCATTGGCCCTGACATTTCTAAGGCTTCCTTGCCAACTTGTTGTTGTTGTTGTTGTCGTTGTTGTTGCTGTTGTTGTTGCCAAGCTGAAGTTACCAGCGGCAGCCAATGCAATTAATCACAGCCAAATGCACAGAACGAGCATGTGAAATGACAAACAGACAGACTGACAAACAGACGGATAGACAGCAGAGACAGACGGACATGCATCTTGACAGACAGTTGCTGAAGTTGTAGTAATTCATTTACATACTCACATTTTGAGCCAACTAATCCACAATTCGACAGACGACATTGGCGTCGATTCGATTCAATTCGTTTCAATTCAATTCGATTCGATCCCATTACAATCATTTTCGCCCCACACACACACACACGCACACACATACAGGAGGGGTGGGGGCTATAGATCTGTGGTAACAATTTGGTTGACTCTCTGCCAGGGCATATCATATTTAGTCAAGTCAAGTCAAGTCAAACCGAACCGAACCCAAAGCAAACCCAACCAAGCAGAGCCGCCCCAGACACAGCCTGAAAAAATCAGTGTCTCAGTCTCGCAGTCACAGCCTCCTTACCTATCATAAACTGATTATTTTTAACAGAATCATTATCGTCAATGGCAACCCAAGAGCATCCCAGACAGACAATCAAGCTACGCTTATAAGCGGGTATATTAATTACTATGTACTAGTGATGTAAAGTCAAACTATGAATCAAGTTGTAAATCGAAACTTTTAATTTGTCAAAACAAAAATCGATTTGTTGCTTTTACTATTTTAGCTTTATTGTAATACATACTTCCGGAAAACTAATCGTAGATTTAATTTCTTAATATTTAAATGAATTTACATAGAAAGGATGCCAAAGCAAAATATACCATTCTTAAAATGTATGGATATTATTTTTTAATTTTTTAAAAATCCAACTTTAAATATTATTTAATAATTTCTAAATTAAATTCAAGGGTATCTAAGCTTCCGCTTTTCGTATGCTATAAGCAAGTATAAATTTTTTGCCCTCTGCTCTTCGCTTTGCGCCATGTAATTTGATTTTCTAAAAAAGTTTCCGATTTCTAGTGAATTTTTCGCACTGAGAATCTACAGCTTGGGTTATTGTGGTTAATTTCTTTTAAATTATTTTTGCAGTTGCGTTTTATAGGAACGAAGCGACGCTTATCAAAAAGTCAGTGACAGCTGCTTGACTGTCTTTATGCATACATAAATATATACATGATGTACATATGTACATATGTATGTATGTACATATGTGTGTATGTATGTTTGTAGTTATGAATGCAAGTACGAGTTTAAGTACTCGTTGTCGTATCTTGCACTTTATGCATGACTCAAAATTGAAATTCAAAACGAACTTGACAAAATTAAAAGAAAGAAGCTTCATTCATGCACGCATACACAGACACTGAGTAAACAGCAAACAACAACAGCAACAACAACAACAACAACACACGCATGGCAGGCCAAATAGCTAGTCAGTCAGTCTGACCGTCTGTCTGTCTGTCTGTCTGTCGGTCAGCCAGCGCCCTCAATGCACGCTTTATGCAATGACAACGACAACAACAACAACAACAACAACGACAACGACGGCGATGACAACAACGTCAAAAGCAACAGCAACAGCAGCGGCGGCAACAGCGGCAGCAGCAGCGACGTCAGCGGGGCAGCAAACGCAGCCAAAAAGTTCAATGAACCTGGCCCAGTGCGAATTCGGTTGTCGTAGGTTAGGGACGACCGACAGACCAAACGACCAGGCGACCAACCGACCGACTGCTGGACTGGCGAAAGGGGCCTGGACACGGGGGCATGACGTCGTCGTCGCTGTCGCTGCTGACGTCGCTGCCGACGCTGACTCTGTGCAAATACAAATACAAATATACGTTGTTGCTGTCGCTGTCGCTGCCGCTGCTTCTGTTGCTGTCGCTGCTTTCGCCGCTGCTGCCAAGTGTGACGAAAAATATACAAAACAAAATACACAAAAAAAGCTGCAGCAACAACAACAATAAGTGTAATAACAGCAACAAGCAGCGTATTCAAAATAATAATAATAAAAATCGGTTGTTGGTTCAGTTCATGGCATAGCATATGGAGCAAGAGGAGTTTCTAGATGAGCAGCGGGAGCAAGAAGAGAGTAGGGAAGGGGAAGAGGAGTGACCGTTGTTGTTGTTGTTGTCTCTGGTCTTTGGTCTCTGCGTTGTCTGTTGTCTGTTGTTGCTGTTGGTCATGGACGCCATTTCACATTTGCCTTTTTGTGAATCATGTGTGTGTGCGGCGATAAAGAAATACTTATTATAGATGATACTCATTCGAGTTCATAATGCTAGCTCTGAATATATTCGAGTGAGCATGAGTGTGAGTGTGTGTGTGAGTGTGTATTTGGGTTTTGATTGCGTGGACATCAAATCAAAACCACAAAATATTCTCATCTTAAAATATCAGCTTTTAGTGAGTAATGAGGTCTTTGAACTTGAAATTCCTCTTGAATAGAGTGAATGCATTGTTGTTGTATTCGATATTGCTGTTGTTGTTGTTGTTGTTGTTGTCGTACCCTCGGTCAGCTTTTTGCTAAATTATTGTTATTATTATTTGCTCATATGCGTGGATTTTTCGACAATGCTCGAGAATCGGGGTTGAAAAAAGACCTGACACAGTCACGGTCTATGGATCAGCAGGGGAGCATTCAGTTGATGGTTTTATAGACATATTGACAGCAGGAGTCGATTAAAACTGAATAATGACGACCAGAAGTTAATTGAAATTAGGAAATGGGTACAAACATTAAAGTTTACTTCTTGATATGTATATGCAAATTGAATTACTTAATTTAAATGGTCTAAAAATTATATGAATCGTTTTAATTATTAGAATAATCTAATAGCTAAAATCCAAATTTAAAATATGTGTTGGAAAAGAAAATCTAAGATTGAAATT
>JBAMBK010000765.1:0-174325 GCA_037043435.1 Drosophila suboccidentalis | reverse complement strand
CTTTCTTCCCCCGCGGCCTTAATTCACGCGGCCTTATTTCACGGAGCCGTTTCATTCAAGCAAGCGCAGTAATCAGAGCTGAATCAACTATATATGTACATATATATACACATATATGATATAGTATGTACATACTATATAATATTTTTGACCCATGAACCGGCTATTTTTATTGTGTTTGTATAATTTAAACCAAAGGAGTGATTGGGCAAAGCCCCAATGAAATACCTGTCCTCAACAGAAACATCATCTAACTAAATAAGAGAGAGTGAGACGAAGGGAGAGCAAGAGAGGAAGAGATCGAATGAAACAAAGAGAGAGAGAGAGAGAGTGAGATCAATCGGGTATTTCACAAAACGTAGATGGTCAAGCCGATTGATGATACGAGCTGATGTTTAATCGTCTGAGTTCAGTTCTCGCCTCGAACGCTATCAGCGACAGTTGTCGGTTCTGAGTTCTGATGGCCAACTTACAGATTCTAATCCTAGCCCTGTTTGGACTTTGTCTACAGTTCGTCGTGCCACAGCGTTTTCCAACAAATGGTTGCAGCATCATCTTTCAGTACGAGTGGATGAGAGATCATTGGATTGGACATATTTCACCCAATTTGACAGATTCCCAAGTCCATGATGTTGACTGGAAAGTGGAATTTTGCTGGCTTGCCGAAAATAATGTAAGTTAATCCAAAGTCGTTATCATTTCATTGTCAATTTGATGTGTATCTTTTTTTTATTTGTAGCCAGGCACTGTGAGTCACCTGGAGCCGTATCCGGCGTCGGTTCTGCAGCGCAGGAATGGACGCGGAAGTGGTGAGGTTCTTGTGCACTTCGATGACTTTAAAGATGTGCTTCCAAAGATCACACTGATCGAAATCAATGGCCAAGAAATCTGCACAACTAGCTCTTGTAAGAAAACATGTAAGTAAGAACGTGCTCATCGCATATTCTAGTTTTTGTTTCTGCTTCTGAATAAATTAATTGTTTCAAGCATCCGTATTCATTTACGATTCAATTGAATTTGCAATTGCTGCCGTAACTTGTTTGCTTGTATAGCAAAACAGTTTCTATATTCCCATTACGAACAGACAACTTATTATACTCTTCAAGAGTGTATTACTATTCATTCTGTCTGTATGAACGCTTAAAAGAGTTAAAGCAATCAAATTTCAGCCCTAAAAAAATTGGCGAAAATCGATAATAGCACCCACAGTTTTAAAGGTAGAACGTTCTTTTTGGTGCTGAAAATTATATTTCATTAAAACTTCTTATTCTGATCAACCGCAAAGAGCTCGGATGAATATAACTATAGTTATGGCTGGCTAAAGTTGATTAGCAACGCCAGCGCCTAAATGTATGCAGTATTTTTTATGCCGTAGAAGATTAATTACATATGGAAATTGTGTAAGGGGTATCTCATTTTTGGGTTCTCAATTATACCGATCCTACTTGTTTTTCAATTTTTTCATGAAGCGTCCAGTTCATCAGCGACTCGTCAGATGCGCATGTCTCTCGCATCTAGCTCGGGAGTTTTTTACGCTGCGCCAGAACCATACCTCGAAACTGCGTCATTCAACAGTTACAAAACTCTTGATTCGCCCAGGACCGACTGGAAAGAGAGTTTGCCCGCGGAATCCTCACATTCCGGCGGAAATATTAATTATTTTAATTCGGCGAGAAGCCCCAAGAAGCCTTTAATAATCGTTGAATCGCGTCAAGAGCCAGAAGCAGCGGAGTGTGGAGTGGAGGGATTCAGTGAGTTGCAGATTGGGGGACAAAGCGTATCGAGAGGCCAGTACCCGTGGCTGGCGGCCCTTTATCACGACACCAGCTTAGATCCCTCAACGACAGAGTTGGCCTACCAATGCGTGTCCACGTTGATCTCGGGACGCACAGTGATAACGGCGGCACATTGCATCTATGGATTGACTCCGGCTCAGCTGAGGGTCTATGTGGGCCGACATGATCTGACGTTCCATCCGGAGAAGGATGCCACATTGATGGCCGTGGAGAGTGTGAAGACGCATCCGGATTTCAACGGCAACCTCTCTCCCGACTCGGACGTGGGTCTCTTGGTGCTCACCGAGCACGTGACGTACTCAACCTACGTGCGTCCCATTTGCCTTTGGAGCAGCAGCACCTCGCTGGGCATCGATAACAGCGAAACGATGGTCGTCGCCGGTTGGGGATACAATGGCAAAAGCCCACAGCCAACGAGTTTGCCCATGAAAGTCGATGTGAGGCCCGTCTCCAGAGAGGACTGTCTGCGGGGAATGATCACGGCCAGGGACTTCCTGACACCTCGCACGCTCTGCGCGGGGAATAGTCAAGGACACGGTCCTTGCTTGGGCGACTCGGGGGGTGGATTGATGGTGCTGCGCAACAATCGCTGGATGGTGCGGGGAATCGTCTCGTTGGCTCAGCGAGTGGGCGACGGATGCGATTTGTCGCGATTCGCCATCTACTGTGATGTGGCCAGGCATCTGAGCTGGATTAAGAAGAATGTTGTCAGATAAGAAGTCAGTTAGCAGTTATGATAATGTTAAAAAAATAACGAAAAAAATATTTATGTACGGTTTGTCAAGAAACACTTTACACACCCTAAAAAATGTAATATTTTGACATCTAATAAGAAAATAATAGCTTATTACATATATTTGGAAAGGTTATTTAATTTCCGTTCGAATGATGCAAAAATTTCTTTATTAGCAAATACTCGCAAAAATATTTTTGAAATTTTTAGACCCCGTACTTTAAAAAAGTAAAGGGGTCTATTAACTTTGTCACAAAAAAAAATGTGCGTAATAGGCAAAAGGAGGCGTGGCAGACCCCATAAAGTGTATATATTCTTAATCAGCATCAACAGCCGAGTCGATATAGCCATGTCCGTCTGTCCGTCCGTCCGTCTGTCCGTCTGTAAGAGCGCCTAGATCTCAGAGACTATAAGAGCTAGAGACTTTAAACTTGGTATGTAGGTTTGTCTATATTGCAAGCAGATCGACTTTGTTTTAGATTTTGGATCGGACCACTATATCATATAGCTCCCATAGGAACAATCAGTTGAAAACCAAGTCTTAGTATGGAAAACTTTTTTGCTGTTTGAGATATTTCAACCAAACTGACAGAATATGTATAAAAGCTGGTCCCATACATACTGACCAAATAGGATTGAAATCGGATTACTATATCATATAGCTGCCATAGGAACGATCAGTCCAAATAAAGTCTTAGTATGAAAATGTTTTTGTTGTTTGAGATATCTTTATAATAAGTACGGGGTCTCCGACAGTCAAGTACCGCTCGACTGTAGCACCGCCGACTAGTTTTTTTTGCAGTTACTCTTAGAATAGTTTCAAAAACTTCAATGTGAAATTTCAATGTATTCCATGTGTCCAAGTTGATCACTTATTTGTGTTTGGTTGTGGCGTTAGCATCCCTGGTACTTTATCTATTAAGTGAAAATACTGAATGTTCTGTTTCAGCGCAAAGTTTGGCGATGAGTAAGTTGAGAACTTGTGCTAAGAGCGAGGGGAATACCTCTGACGCAAATTTATAAGCAAGTGAATTCCACTGGCGAATTAAAAGCTACATGCAGAACCAGTTTATAGGCGAGAGAGAGAAAGAGAGAAATCAAAACATAAACAAAAACAGCCGTAAGCTGATTAGAGTGAAAGCACGTTTCATTCAAGCAAGCGCAGTAATCAGAGCTGAATCAACTATATATGTACATATATATACACATATATGATATAGTATGTACATACTATATAATATTTTTGACCCATGAACCGGCTATTTTTATTGTGTTTGTATAATTTAAACCAAAGGAGTGATTGGGCAAAGCCCCAATGAAATACCTGTCCTCAACAGAAACATCATCTAACTAAATAAGAGAGAGTGAGACGAAGGGAGAGCAAGAGAGGAAGAGATCGAATGAAACAAAGAGAGAGAGAGAGAGAGTGAGATCAATCGGGTATTTCACAAAACGTAGATGGTCAAGCCGATTGATGATACGAGATGATGTTTAATCGTCTGAGTTCAGTTCTCGCTCGAACGCTATCAGCGACAGTTGTCGGCTCTGAGTTCTGATGGCCAACTTACAGATTCTAATCCTAGCCCTGTTTGGACTTTGTCTACAGTTCGTTGTGGCACAACGCTTACCGCCAAATGGTTGCAGCAACATCTTTCACTATGAGCGGCAGGGTGACCATTGGATTGGACATGTCACTCCCAATCAGAATGGACTGCGCGATGTTACCTGGAAGCTGAAATTTTCATCGCATGGCGCAGATGTGGTAAGTGAATTACAGGTAGTTATCATCATATCATTCTTCTGCAACGCTCCTCTCATTTAGCCAGGCACTGTGAGTAACTTGGCGCCGTATCCGGACAAGGACACGGCTCTGCAGCGTATGCACGATGGCGGAACTGCCGAGACCTTTGTGCGCTTCGATGACTACGAGGGTGAACTACCGAAGATTGTCCTCATCGAGCTAAATGGCCAAACACTCTGCACAGCCAGTTCATGTGAGTAAACGGTTTCAGATGAGTCTATTTTTAGTTTTAGATACAAAGACTAGGGGAGGCAATACTCAAGACTCAGATAGAAAACTGGTTTTGCCTATGAATTAACTCTTTTCGATCAAATAATAAACAGATAACATAAATAGGACGTAAATATTAATATTTTATGTAAAACAATTGCAAAAATTAATAAGAAACACATACAAAGTTTTCTATTTGCTTTACAACATTTTACTGGGCCTCTAGAAGTCGAGCATCTAAACTTTAGTGTTCTTACTCGTCTTTTGTTGATTTAACACTTTGATTAATTTAATACGAATTTCGCCGAATTACGCCGTGAAATCCTAACTGGGCACTTGATTGATGGAAAGTATTTATAAACAATCAGCTTCATTAGTGCAAAAAGACCTTAGGCTATAGCAGTCAATAAGGTGAACAAATATACTTTAAACTCACAAAACTTTGTGACAACTCAACTGATTTCCAAGCGGAATGAAATTTTGATCGTGGTTAGGTCTCTAGATTCATTCTGCATTCAAAGTAAATAAATTTCGTTCAAAAGATGTTGATCCAACATTTCGATTTTTTTACAAAGGGCCAGTTTTAAATCTCAAACTGTGACATTTACCAACTCCTTAAATTATAATTAGTACACTTAAATCTGATTCTGAGATTCTGATTCAGTTTAATTTTTTTGCAAAATATCACGCCAAGATTAACAAAAAATGTTTACTTAAAAGTTGCTAGATCAAAAATCAGACCAACTTTCATAACTTTGCTGAAGAACTGATCCGGTTTCCAAGCAAAATATGAATTTATTTAACATTGCTGCCTTATTAATTTTGAAGGAAATTTAAAATAATAATAAATTTCTTTACTTTAGATGGAGCTCCATCGTCGACAGCTACTCGTCAATTGCACCTATCTGTTTCATCGACATCGACAACAAATGAGGTGTCACAACCAAAAATGGTCGTGTCACAACGTGTGGCAAGTGGTTGCAGCAGCATCTTTCAATACGAGAATCGGGGTGATTATTGGATTGGACATGTCACTCCCAATCAAAATGGACTGCGCGATGCTAACTGGAAACTGAAATTTTCCTCGCATGGCGTCGATAAGGTAAGTGAATCCCATATGACTCTCATCTTCTCATCTTAATGCATTTTTATTTATAGCCAGGCACTGTGAGTAACTTGGCGCCGTATCCGAACAAGGACACGGCTCTGCAACGTATGCACGATGGTGGGAGTGCCGAGATCTTCGTGCGGTTCGATAACTACCAGGGTCAACTACCGAAGGTTGTCCTCATCGAACTGAATGGCCAAACACTCTGCACAGCCAGTTCATGTGAGTAATTAATGTCTCAAATAAAGAACCTCTTTCCGAGGTAAAAATCTAGGGACAAAAACATTTCCATTCCCCAAAATTTCTGATATCCAGTTGTGCGACAAACAACATTAAATTAGGCATATATAGTAATTTGTTTGGATATGTGTCATATATCAAAAAATGGGAAATTTTGCCTTTTTCAAAATATCAAGAATTAGAGAAAATCGTTGGACCCATTTTCTCTAAAATCGCCAAAGTGTGGGATAAAAACCTCTATTTCACCTGTAGCATTTTACCTATGTACTTTAGATTAAAATTTGTAAGATATGCCAAAGAGAGCTTCAAAATACCTTTGGAATGATATACATATATGTATATATGTATATAAGATATCTGTAGCCTCTGTCGTTTCAAAACTGTGGGGGTGTCAATTATAGCGGTTTTTTATTATAATTTTTTACCAAAGTATTCTTTTCTCCTATCCACATATTATCCATGATTTTCTCTTTTTTAGATGCCGCTCCTTCGTCGACAGCAACTCGTCAATTGCATCTGTCTGTTTCATCGTCGACGCCGACGCAAGAGGTGACACAGCCAGTGTCCAGACCCCAGAGTCAGCCGCCGAAGACAACATTTTCCGGAGGAAACAACAATCCTTTTCTTACGAGGAGAACCACCAAAAAACCTGTGGAAATTGTGGCAACTCGTCGAGAACCAGGAGCAGAGGAGTGTGGCGTGGAGGGATTCACTGGCCTGCAGATTGGAGGAGAGAACGTGCCTCGGGGACGTTTTCCCTGGTTGGCGGCCCTTTATCACGATACAAACTTGGATCCCACAACGATTGAGTTGTCCTACAAATGCGTGTCCACGTTGATCTCGGGACGCACAGTGATAACGGCGGCACACTGCATATATGGATTGGCTCCGGCTCAGCTGAGGGTCTATGTGGGCCGACATGATGTGACGGTCCATCCGGAGAAGGATGCCACATTGATGGCCGTGGAGAGTGTGAAGACGCATCCGGATTTCAACGGCAACCTCGTACCGGACTCGGATGTGGGTCTCTTGGTGCTCGCGGAGCACGTGACGTACTCAACCTACGTGCGTCCCATCTGCCTGTGGAGCAGCAGCACCTCGCTGGGCATCGATGACAGCGAGCAGGCGGCGGTCGCCGGCTGGGGCACTGACAGCAGCAACAAGCCAACGCGCTTTCCCACCACAGTCAATGTGAGGCCCGTCTCCAGGGAGGAGTGTCTACGCGAGATGGTCACGGCCAAGGACTTCCTCACACCTCGCACGCTCTGCGCGGGGAATAGTCAAGGACACGGTCCTTGTCTGGGCGACTCGGGGGGAGGATTGATGGTGCTGCGCAACAATCGCTGGATGGTGCGGGGAATCGTCTCGTTGGCCCAGAGGTCGGGGAACAGCTGCGATTTGTCGCGCTACGTCATCTACTGTGATGTGGCCAGGCATCTGAGCTGGATTGAGAAGAATGTTGTCAGATGAGAAGACAGTTAGCTAACAGTTACAAATAAGTTGAGACAATAAACAATAGCGCTGCCTGTTTAACTTATAATTCCCACGTTTATGTAGAGTGTTGATACCGAAGGTAAGGCAAAAGGGGTAAGTTGTGGGCGGAGAGTGCATTTAATACTTTTCACTCAAGAGTTGCATTCGAAGAGATGCAGTATTTCCAGTTTTCACTTGACTCAACCGACGAGATGAGATGCAAATTGAGTTTGAGATCGAGATGGAAACTCACTGAGCACCACCGAGCACCGCTGAGCCACCTCTAAGCACCGCTCAGCTGCTTGCTGTTCAGTTATATTCGCCCATTGATGCATGTCGCGTGTGCTCTTAGAAAATAAGCCGAGCTTTTTTTTTAATTTCCATTGGAATTTGCAATACATTTTCCAAAAAGCGCGAAATGATCTCGCATCGTTTTCCTAAGCTGTCTCTCCTACCTCTGCTCTGTTCTCTGTTCTTCACATTTTCCGGAGGTCAACGATTGCCGGATAATGCTTGCGCTCAGCTATTTCAGTACTTTCAGTCTGGCGTTGGCGGCTTCTACGGCGAGCTGACCCTGCCCCTGCTAAATGGCCGTAATCGCATCGATGTGAGACTCTCACAGCGGGGCGCCCAAGATGTGAGTGCGAGTCGAGTGCAAATACGAGAACCTGGATTCTGATACGATCACATTCCATAACATTACACTATATAATATTACATTTCCTATTTCAATTCATTGTATTCCATTACCTTACCTTTCATTCCATTAATTTCCATTATATTCTACTATGTTCTATTCCATACTAAGCCACTATATACCGTTCCATTTCACTTTGTTTCATTCAATAATACTTCATTTCATTTTATGAAGCTCTATTCTTCTCCATTTTAATTATTATTCACTTTATTCCGATCCATACCATTACAATTCATGTTAGTAGATTCTGTTCCATTGCACTTTGTTTCATTACATTTTCTTGTGTTCCATTCCATTGAATTCGCCATCATTATAATTTATTTTATTTTGTTCCACTATTTCTTTATATTTCTTAATTAATTAATATTCCATTCCATTCCATTTCGTTCCATTTTATACCATTCCATTCCATTTTGTTCCGTTTTTAACTATTCATTAAATTCCATTTCGATTCTATTTTATTATTTCATTCCATTTTGCTACACTATATTCCATTATGTTTCATTTTAATAAAATGGTTTTATACTATTCCATTTCTTTCATTACATTTGATTTCATTTCATTTCATTGTATTCCATTATATATATTTAATTCGAAAGTTCATTTTATTATAATTCATTCCGTCGATTACCTTACCTTTCATTCCAATAATTTCCATTATATTCTACCATGTTCTATTCTATACTAAGCCATTATATTCAGTTCCATTTCACTTTGTTTCATTCAATAATACTTCATTTGTTTTTATGAAGCTCTATTCTGCTTCATTTTAATTATTATTCACTATATTCCGATCCATACCATTACAATTCATGTTAGTAGATTCTATTCCATTGCACTTTGTTTCATTCCATTTTATTGTGTTCTATTCCACTGAATTCGCAATCGTTATATTTCATTTTATTTTGTCCCACTATTTCTTTATATTTGTATTAATTTTTTACTATTCCATTCCATTTCATTTCGTTCCACTTTTTAATATTCATTAAATTGCATTTCGATTCTTTTTAATTAATCCATTCCATTTTGTTCCACTATATTATTCCATTATGTTCAATTTTATAGTATTCCATTCCATTTCTTAGCAATCCATTTACTTTGAATTTCAATTTATTCTGTTTCACTCCATTCCATCCTGTTCCATCCTTAGCAAGCTGTTGTTGGTGCTCTGCTTCCGCATCCCGACGATGCCACCGCGCGTGCCAATTCCCAGACCGCCAAGTTCCGTCTCAACCTCTGGCCAGATGCAACAGGTGTGCTGCCCAAACTGACACGTTTGGCCTTCAATGATGTAACTCTCTGTACAGGCAGCGAATGTGAGTAGGCATCATCTTCAACAGACGAGAGATCTAACTGAGAATTTTTTTCAGATCCTCCTCCCAGCAGCTTTTTCAATCGCTTTTATGTGATTCAATTTAATGGTCGTCAGAATCCTCCCACTGTGATCAACGGGTTTGGAAGAAGTCAATCCGATGTGGAGATTAAGATAATCAATGCGCCCATTGGCAAAGACTTGTCTGGAGATGTCATTCCAGACATCATCGCCAGTTGGATCAATGAGCAGCCCACCACTTCAGTTGCTGCTCGACCAACCTGGCCAACTGGAACCTCTACTGCAATTTTGCCCTGGCCAACACCAACAGCACCTGCATCACCAGCAACAACAGGCGTATCTTTTTTGCCTGCAGCTCCAGCTGTGATTCCCTCGATTTCCACTCCCGGGGTGCGATCGGGTTCGTTTGTGTGTGGAGAGGAAGGCACAATCACGCCTTTCATCCAAAAGGGAGTGGAGTTCCCGAGGGGCAGGTACCCCTGGCTGACGGCCATCTTCCACAAGGAGAACTTTGCGCTGGCCTTCAAATGCGGTGGCTCCTTAATCTCCGAGACCATGGTGATCACAGCGGCCCATTGTGTCTACAAGATAAAGGAAGATCGCGTCGTGGTGTCGATGGGTCGCTACGATCTGGATAATTACCACGAGGAAGGCGCCGAGGGACGCGATGTTATGCGCCTCGTAACGCATCCAGATTATTCCTCACTGGTCACTAGTCAGCCCGATGCGGATATTGCAATCGTCACACTTCATCGACCCGTCAGGTGGGTGAAATCCTGATATTAAGCAGAGTGGTTTCTAAGAGCCTACTTAAAGAGCACTAAAATAGATCGCTGAGACCATAAGAGCTAGATACACTACATTTTGTATGTAGACTTTTGTTCATTTCATCAGATTCAATAGTAAACTCAAAAGTTATTCAATAAATAATTCCACGCAGCGTTGTGTCTAGGGAAAAAGAAGAGGAAAAAATTACCATAAGAGCTAGAGTCACTAATTTTGTTATGTAGACTCCAAGCCCGTTTCCGAAGAGCTGTCCCAAAGATTTCGTTACGATGTAACAAGAAACTCAAAATTTAAAAGACGGAAGATGAAGAGAAGACCAGCAATTTAGATTTTGTTTGAATAAGTACAGGGTCTTTCACAGTCGGTCATAAAAAATGTATTAAACTTTCAACTCTTTCTCCTGCAGCTTCAATGACATCATTCGCCCGATTTGTCTGTGGGAATCCGAGGAGAGCGAAGTGACTGTGGAGACGGGCTCCATAGCCGGCTGGGGAACGGATGAGCTGGGAAATTCGGTGACACGGTATCCGCGTGTTGTCGAGGCGAAGATTGCCAGCGGGGCGGAGTGTGCCCGCAAGTGGAAGGTGCCAAAGGTCATGGAGCGCACTCTCTGTGCCGGCAACCTCGATGGCTCGGGTCCGTGTCTTGGCGATTCCGGCGGAGGTCTGATGATCAAGCGCAACAATCGCTGGCTACTCCGGGGCATTGTCTCCCAGGGCGAACGCAGCTCCACCTTGAGCTGCAATCTCAATCAGTACGTGCTTTACTGCGATGTGTCCAAGCACTTGACTTGGCTTCGTCAATTCGTTAAGTTAAACTAAGAGATGTTAATAAATATATATTAAATAACTCAAACAAATCATTCAAAAGTTGTTGGACAATCTCAATTACAGCTGAGATCAGATCAGATAAGAACACGTGCGGGAGGAGATTCACCCAAGGGGGAAATCAAAAGTTGCCATTACTCGTATGACGCCCTCAAATAACAATTTGCAATGTTAACTACGTATTATGACAACATCTACAGCATTTGAATGCAAATACTAAACGCAGGGAAATTAAATATTAGCATGATAAACTATGATCGAATTCCCAAGAGTTATGACGACTCTCAAACGCTCTCTGTGCTCATACAACAATTTGAACTTTAATTCTTCAAACAGGTTTTCAGACTAATGTTTTGTGTAGAAATTTTAAAATGAGTCAAGTCACACATACTTATACTATAACTTTCTATAAACCATTTTCTATTATCTATTTTCCATGGTTGTTCTCAAATCGCAGATATATGTATGTATCGATTATATTCTGTAATAATTATTTTAAAAAAAGGTAATACAAATTTAAAATTAAAACTCAAACAATTAACAACTAGAATTAAAAAAAAAAAAAACAATTTGAATTTAGATTTTTGTTATATACAGAAATAATTTAGGACATTCGTAATCCAAATAGTTACAAATCTCATAGGTTAGTTCAATGATCCAACTAAAATAGTAGCCAAGTCAGTGGGAAACTATCCGGTTTCACTTGAGAACAGTTTCGATCGAATCTCTCCGATCGATAAGCCGACGACTCGATGCGATTAAATTTAAATGATCAGAAATAAACGCAATTCATTCGCTGCTCGATTCTCAGAGCGTGAGGTTCGCTTTATAAGTTGTGCTCTATTTAGACACTCGGTTCGATTATCGGATTATCGGATTATCAGTTCGAGTGTAGTTTAACGAGTGTTCGGGAAAGGCTATGGAAAAGTCACTTTTACTGCCCGGCATATGGCTGTCATTTCTGTGTTTAATGTCTCCCAGTTCAGCTCAACATTTACCGCCCATTGCGTGTCCACAATATTTCGAGTATCTGTCATTTAGTGGACAGTTTATTGGACACATTTCCATAGAACACGATCCGCTCTTTGAAGTAAATAATCTTGTCGTGGAGTTCTCTCAGCATGGAGCCTATGATTGGGTACGTATATACCTATATTCATATATATACAATTGTTGTTGTACAATTTATTGTTATTATTCGCATCTGCCCTTATCACACATTGACCCCTCGCATCAACAGTTTACTTAGCGAACAAACACAATCAATAAAAATTAAATGCCTAATTGACTATGTCAATCTGAGAGAACGAGCTGCGCTTTAAGGAGATTTCCAGAGAATTTCGGTTATAAATAGCCGCAGTGTGTGAGTCAAGTGGTTGGATCTGCGCTTCTTTTTACCCAATGTCCATAATTAAGTAGGTATTTCTTTTTGCACCAAGCACAACCTGTTTTGTGGTAAGGTATTTGTTGGTTTTACCAACCTAATTGTAGATCCCCCGGGCAGTATTATATGCGGTACATCAGTCGAAGCGAAGTGTAAATACACTTTCAAAGTGCAAATAGTACTCGTATTTATTTATTTTTTAAAAGAATACAAATAATTTTATTTTATTTTATTTAGTTTTATCGGAAGTATTTAAGTTAATTAAATTTAAGAAAATATAATTGGAATTCTTAAGTTAATATCAGTATTCGGATCAAAGAATTTTGGGTTGGTAGGTTCTAAGTCCTTAAAGTAATTTCTTCATTCGAAGCCTTCAGGTTGTTTGGTTTTTAGTTCATGAGGTTCTTCCAACTTTGGTTTTCATTCATAAAAGTCATAAGTTCACTAGATCGTTCAGATCACTTCACTTTAAGTTGTCAGACTTGTGAATCCTTTACTCTTTCTTCTGCTTATTCAGAGTAGTTAGATCGTTATTTCTTTGATCTTTACTCTTTATTTGTTGCCTCTTCTTGTCTTCTGTTTCACTATATTGTATATTATGTATATCTTTCCAGAGCTATGTTGGCAGTTTGTCGCTGTGGGACGATCAGGCGACAACCACGTCGAATATTCGCAATGGTGAGCCAATAAACTACCGCGTTGACTTTCCCATTCCCTCGAGTCCGCCGAAACTGACACAGATCAAGCTCAACAATGCGGTGATCTGCAGTGCGCCCCAATGTGAGTAATTCCCCTGTATGCTTTGCATATCTAATTAATTAACACCTCTAAGAATTCGCCCTTTCAGACGGACGTCCACGCACGGCAATTTCATTGATGCACACGCTGCGTTCTTCAGCGGCTCCTCTGGCCTTTTTGCCCAGTCAACGAAGACCTCCTTCTTGGCAGTTTCAGGCGAATCAGCCCTCGTTTAATGCACAACCGCAGGAATATACAACTCCCCGAGTGCAATCTGTACAGAGAGTGCAGCCTGTGCCACAAATACAACAACCCGAGTTCGAGTTCAACAACACAGTGGAGCCAAAGATTCCAGCGCAGCCTGTGAGCGAGATTTGTGGACGTGAAAGAGTCACCACGACGCCGTTGATTTTCCGAGGCAAGCCCCTGGAACGTGGCCAGCTGCCCTGGCTGGTGGGTCTCTTTGAGCGGAACCAGGATCACGCTCTCATCTTTTTCTGCGGCGGCACATTGATCTCCTCCTCGACGGTCCTCTCGGCCGCACATTGTTTCCGTCATCCCGGCCGGGATCTGCCTGCCGGCAATGCTGTCGTCTCCCTGGGACGCAACACCATTGATCTGGTCTCGGAGGGAGAGCTGAGAGATGTCTCACAGCTGCTAATTCATGACCAGTACAAGCCCTCTGAGTATACCCAAGCGGATCTGGTGCTACTCCGAATGGCAACCCCTGTGACGTAAGCGACAAGCGAATTTTTCCTCTAAATCATATATTTTTTAATTCAATTTTGTCTCCAATAGCTTTACGGACTACATTGTTCCCATTTGCCTGTGGAGCGAGAGTTTTCCGCTGCAGCTACCGTCGGGCTACAAGGCCTATGTGGCCGGCTGGGGGGCAGACGAGACGGGCAATGTGAATACTCAGCTGTCCAAGATAACAGACACGGACATTGTGACCGAGTCCAACTGCCTGCGAGAGCTGCCAGGTCGCCTCGTGCAATCGAACACGCTTTGTGCCAAGAAAGCGGGAGCAGGGCCCTGTGCCAGCGACGGAGGCGGGGGACTGATGCTGCGAGAGAATAATGTCTGGCTGCTGCGCGCCGTTGTCTCAGGTGGTCAGCGCAAGGAGAACACCTGTGATTTGGCCAAGCCCGCCGTTTACACAGATGTGGCCAAGCACATAGCCTGGGTGCGTCAGAATATCTGGGAATAACCACGTCTAGTTGTATACAATAACAAGGCTAAAACATAGAGAAAGAGAGAGAAGACAGAGAGAAAGAAGAGAGAGAGCTTAATACTAATTCTAAGTTCTTCCTGTATTTAATTAATATATAAATATAAACATAGTGACGGAAGATCTACGGGTCGCATACGTCATTAGCGTATACTGAATATGCAAAATAAAATACGCCAAGTCTGAAAACATGCTCATTGACAATAATAAAAAAATTAATAAATACATAAATATAATCTTATTGTATATGATTAATCTCCGTCTAACACAAGAGAAATGAAGTAATTTGATTATGCAAAAATATTATATACTATACATATAAAAAATAACAAAGCAAAACAGTCGAAGAGAGAGACAAAGGTATACTGAGTGAAACATTATCACTAACATTGTCAAGAGAGACTTGAAGAGATTTAGAGAGAGTGAGAAGGAGAGAGACAGGTTTTCGTCTCATGTCTCATCAATTCTCATCGATCGCTGAGCTGTCTTGGCATCAATGGCAACTCAGTCATCCCTTGGCGCTCTTTGAATGCGGTCTGAATCGTTGTTTCGCGTCGAGGCTTAGGAATTTTGGAATCATAATATGAAACAGCTACAAATACTGCCAATTGTTTTGTTCACACTGTGGCTAACAACTTCAACAACAACTGCTCAGCAGGTGCCACCTGTGGCCTGTCCACAATACTTCGAGTATCTCTCCTTCAATCGGGAGTTTGTTGGTCGCATCACGATCCAACATGATCCGCAATACCAGGAAAATACCCTCAGAGTGGAGTTCTCGCAGCGCGGTCGCCTTGGCTCGGTGAGTATTATAGAAAATGGGGAAAACTCGTGTTCTGTTGTTTTTTCCTTCCTTATCAAATAGGAATTACAAATAGTTACAAGCTGTGTTTCGTGCTCTTATCACGCATTGACCCCAATCGCTGATTGCATTTCAGATTCTCTGATTTTCGCAATGACAGCAAAAGCAAAACAAAAACTAAAATAACTTTTTGAATTAACCACACAATTAAATGCGGATCAGATTCAGTTCGTAAATGAAATTAAAGTTTGCTTAAAGTAGCATTAATTTCAAGTATCATTGTCTATTTTACATATAGAATTTATAGAAAGCCAAAATATATTTTAGTGTAAACAATAGTAAATTAACAAGTATACTATACTATTGTTATATTTCCTATTTGATATTTATTTTTGTATGCTAAAATCTGAATAAAGTTGTGAATTAAGTCGATTCCACGCGCTGCTCTCCTATCTCAGATTGAATAATATATACATACATATGTATGTATGTACAAATGATACTACGCAAGTTTCTCGCTCTCTCTCTGTCTTTTCTCCGTCTGTCTTTCTCTGTCTGTCTAGTTAGAACTACAGTGCTCGAAGCAGTGCAACCGGTTTGATGCCATTTGTTTGGATTATTAAGTTTACAATGCTGCGATAAATCTTGCTTGATAAATCTTGTTGTTGTTCGTATAATAAAAAAGCCGCAGAGAGGTGTTGGTTTTACCAGTTTGATTTATTTGTGTATAAGTAGTCAGATATCGCAGCTGGACACATAGATTCTTTCAACTAAATGTCATTAACAAATAACATCAAAACGGAAAGATCACTCCTGTGACAAATCGGAAATTACCAAAATTCAAGTAATTCCAAAGGGGAATCTTCTTAATATCTTATTATAATGGAACTTCTCTTGCAGAGCTACGTGGGCAGCTTGTCGCTCTGGGATGACGAGGAGACAGTCAAGTACAATCTGCGGAATGGGCGACCCATTCAATATCGCGTGGACTTCCCCACACCTGGAGTTCTGCCCAAGCTGACGCTCCTGATGATCAACGATGTCGTTCTGTGCAGAGCCTCACCTTGTAAGCTCTCAACTTTCTACTTTAGATTTTACATTTTATTTACTTGAATAATTTGTAAATCACGAATTTTAGTTATTATTATTCATATAATCTTATCCCCAAAAGAGTCTGCTTTAATACATGGAGTCGAACATGGGGAAGCTATTTCCATTTAATTTTTTAATTATTATTATTTATTGATTCATTTTTATTATATTTACTTCTTCTTTTCATTGTTAATTTATTTGTTTTCCCTTTGCAGATCCTCCCAGCAGTGTTAGCCTGTCTCTGTCGCACTCACTGCGCTCCACGACGATACCGTTGTTTAGTGTCGGTGCTCAGCAGCCGCAGTTCATTCCACAATTTCCACGGCAGGATCAACGCCCGCAGCGCCCCTCATGGCAACAAGAAGACAGTCCTGTCATACGCGTTCCACAAGCGCCAGTTCCAGCTCCAGTTCCGGCTCCTGTTCCAGTTCAACCGAAACAACCGGCGCCAACGTCCCCTCCAAGACCTCCCCCTCCCATGCCAACATCGGCTCCTAGAACTGGAACTGGTGGCCAGGGACTCGTCCAGCTCAATGACGTCTGTGGGCGGGAGAAGGCGGTGACTTCCCCGCTCATCTTCCATGGCGCTGATGTGGCCCGTGGGCAGCTGCCCTGGATGGTCGCCCTGTTCGAGCGTGTGGAGAACGGCATCTCCTTCTTCTGCGGTGGCACACTAATTTCCGCCTCCACTGTGCTGACCGCGGCGCATTGCTTCCGCTTCGGGAGTCGCGATCTGCCGGCGAGTCGGGCAGCTGTCTCCCTGGGTCGCAACACCTTGGATCTAGTGTCGGCAGGCGAACTCAGGCAGGTCTCCGTGCTGACTATTCACGAGGAGTACACGCCGGACAATTACACAGATGCTGATATTGCGCTGCTCAGGCTGGCATCTCCCGTCAGGTGAGTCTTCAGTTGAAAATCGAAAAGTAAACTATTCGAGTCAAGAAAGCCTTCTTCGTCTATCCGTTTGCTCGGCCGTCTGTCCTAGAAATTCAACTTGCATATTTAAAAGATACAGTTTCCATAAACGACGTCCACGATGATTGCAGTGAAGATTAAAAAAAAAAAAAAACACTGAGACGTTTAACTTTAATCACACTTCAAAATTTATAAAAATCAGAGCAACTTTTAACTTGCATACTTTTGGCATAACTGAACAGATTTTAATGCGGAATGTCAATTTGGTCTTGCTTTTGCCTCCAAATTCATTCTACCATAAAATTAATTTTATTTCGTTACAATAATTTGTTTTGCTAAAATGCGATTTTGATTCAAAACTTTATATTTCTTCCTTCAACCTTTCAATCACTTTTTATGTCATATGTAGTAAAAAAAAACACATTTAACTTGATATTTTACAGTTTAATTTTTTATTTGTTGAAAAAATATGCCAAAATAAACAAAAATTTAACTTAATCAACTCCTTATGCCATTATTAGTATAAATCAACAATCTAAATTTGATTTTAAAACGTTTAATTTCTATTATTTAACTATTCAAAACAAGCATCAAACTCATTTTGCATTCAAATTTAATTCATTTCGCTTAAATATGCAAATTGTTGACTTAGAAAATTGATTTATAAGTTAAAAAATTTTAAATCTAATGTTAGAATATTGTATCAAGTCTATCTTCCTTATTGAATTTCCGGTAGCTTTGGGGACTTCATCAAGCCGATATGCCTGTGGAACGAGAACTACCGCCTGCAGTTGCCCTCGGGCCACACCTCCTACGTGGCGGGCTGGGGGGCGGATGAGCTGGGCAATGCGAATACGCGAGTGGCCAAAATGACGGACACGGATATTGTCACCGAGACGGAGTGCTTGCGGGGTCTCAAGTCGCCGGAGAGCAGCAGTCGAGTCACGTCCCGCACGATTTGTGCGAGTAACAAACAAGGCGCGGGTCCTTGCACCGGCGACTCTGGGGGCGGCCTCATGTTGCAGGAACACGACGTGTGGCTGCTGCGCGGCGTCATCTCGGCGGGACAGCGTCTGGCCAACCGCTGTGATCTGTCGCAGCCCGTGATCTACACAGACCTGGCCAGGCACATCACTTGGCTGCGACAGCACATGTGGTTCTAAGTCCGCTTCTTATAATACCCTTGCAGAGGGTATGATCATTTTGTGGAGCAATGTGTAAAGCTGTATAAATTCTTGATCAGGATGACAGTCAGAGTCCTTGTCCGTCAGTTTATATAGCTGCCAGACGGAGAAATAGGAACCTGTTAATTGAGGAGATATCTCAACTAAACTCAAAGAATGTGTATTCGATACTGTCTTAAGTATCCTGTATAAGTTCGATTGAAGGTGTTCAAGATTGTATTCAGAGCTCTGCAAGGGTACTTAATCTTCGGCGTGCCGAAGATCAGCCTAAGTTCTTAAGTTGTACTCTAAGAGATTATTATTATTTATGTTGTGATAGGGAAAGACAGAGCTTTCGTATTGTGTGCCAAAATAAATGCTTAGCCTTAGCCTTAAACGAGAAATTGAAAAATTGCTTTGCAAGTGCAATTTGTCAGTGCTGGCAATTTAGTTTCATTACATGCACTTCAGGCTGTCACATGGGCGCGGTAATGAGGGTAAATTGCGGGCAGGCGGGACAAAACGCGCGCGGAACGCGCGGAAAACGCGCCAATGGCACAACAGGTGCTAAGCATGCGATAAACTGTCGCTCTCTCTCACAATCTTACTCTCTCTCTCTCTGTCTCTCGCTTTGTTTATGCTCTCTTTTGTGCGCTGCGCAGTTTGTCAGCTTGTGGCATGAATTTGGTAAGGCACATCCTGTTGAATCGCCGTTGACTTGGCGGTTAGTCACGTCTGAAATTGCTACGGAATTTGTTGCATACCGCACGGCGCTGGCAAATGAACGCACGGCATTTAACCCGCCGCTCGGCCTTTTAATCGGTGTATTGTCGAGTCGAGTCGAGTTGCCTGTTCGCTTCGTGTCTTCGTGCCTCTTGGCGGACAGTCAACGTTCAGCCTTCAATTCGCACAGTTCACAGTTCACAGTTCGGCGCGGCAGCAACAGTTTCAATTGCGACAGCAGCAACTGAGGCGTGTGTGTCTGTGTCTGTGTTGGTGTGTGTGTGAGTGTGTGTGTGTATGCGTATGTGTGTGTCGATCAATCGCTGTCGTTGTTATCGCGCGGGAAAACTTAACTGAAAATCAAACAACTATGTTAAATCGTAGCCAACATTTGTGCTCAATTTAATAATTGGCAACATTCGACAAATATGCAATTTCCGCTTTGGGAAAATGGAAAATGCATTTGTGGAAAATAGTGAAAAAGTGCAGCAGCTTTAACTAAATGCTTGCTAAAGTAATATTAATAACTATACAAGCAGTTAATCGAATCAAATTGAAAATGCCATGCCGCAGTTGCTTGGCAAATTGTTGTCGAGTTTGCCGAGTTTGAAAAGCACACGGACATTTGGTCAAGTTATTGTACTCCCCATATCCTTTCCCGTTTCCGTTGCCATTTCCGTTTCCGTTTCCACTTCTCAACTCATTTAACTGCCATTCAGCATGACAAATGCCGTAAGTGCGGCAACCGCCATTGCAGCCCTCGCCGCAGCTGCAGCGGCGGCAACGGCGGCAGCAACGAGCCACAGCAGCAGCCACAGTAGCAGCAGCATCGGCAGCATCAAAATCAGCAACCATAGCAGTTCGCTGTCTGGTGGCAGTGGCAACTCTGGCAATGACAATGGCGGCCACAGTGGCAACCACAGCTCGTTGCTTTTGGCCGCCGATCACCTGCCGCTCCAGCTGACAACCTCGAAAGTGGATCAGGATTTCGAAATCGACATTCAACTGCTGACAAATGGCTATGACGGAACCACGGTAAGTCTAAGAGGAGGAGAAAGGGGGGAAGAGAGGGCTGAGTCTATCTTAAAACTGAATTTAATTATCGGTTGTTTTATAAAAGTTTTCAAATTAAAAAATATTTGAATGTGTTTCTTAATTCTTGGGCTTACAAAATAAAACAAAATTAATTTTACACCATACAGATTAAAAGCATCGAATTGTTGATTCATTGGGGAAATTAGACAGATCTAAGCTAATTTTTAAGTATATAATAATAAATAATTTAATGGATATTTATTTAATATTTGTATTAAAGTTTAGGAAAAGTTTAAAATTGCTAACGATTCATCGATGTATCGATGTATTTTTACACCTCAGTCTCTATCACAGTAAATTTAAGGTGCATTGATTGTGCATTCTTGTAATTGGTTTCAGTATTGAAGGAATCGATTTCAGGATTCCGCTTTGCCAGCTTTATGCCCATAGAGCGTGCTCGTAAAATTATTCTTTGGCAGCCACAAAAGATTCAGGTGTCCTCGTCGTTGTTGTTGCTTTAGCTGCTCTTGTAATTTACTGTTTGATCGACTACATCGGCCAACAGCCATCAGTTGAGAGCCATCGGCCGTTAACCGTCAGAACCGAAGTCAGAAGCTTTTATGAACGTCATTTTTATTACGGACACGCGTTCATATCCTTAGACATTGTTGCCCCGATTGCATGTGGTTTATGGTGCGTATGTGTAATAAATATCAGCACTAGCCTTTAACTATCCAATGTTCCAATATGTTGTCATAAACAAGCCAGGACAAATAATGGAACTATATATTCACCATTAATTCCGAGTCAAGGGAGCAGCATTTGTATTAATTATTTAAAGAAATGATTAAATATGATTCATCAACAGCATCGGTGTTGAATCGTTCTCAGCTTTTAACTGGTAAATTATCGGTTAATCTTAGCTGAGTATTTGTTCAATTATTATTTAACAATTACACGAAAATCGATTATGATTTCATTAACCCTAGAATAAAGCTTGATAAATGTGTATGAAGTGCGATAAATTCAATTAAATATTAAGCCTATATTAAGCAGAGACCCAAGTCATTAAAGGAGCTTTGGTTACTGGACTGGTTTAATGAATCTCCATGATGTTGAAATATTCTCTATAATATCATACTTCCTTAATACAAATATCTGCCAGGATGTTTTTATTAAAAGTTATTTCAGTCTAAAAATAATAAAGAAAAAATAATATTATAATAATAACAAACTTATTTAAGTAAAGTTTCTTGCACTATACCTTTACCTAAGTGCATCCAATTTTAATTAAATAATTACTAGATTAGTTAATAATCATTTTCAATAATAATTGAAATTAATTTTAAAATAACACCGCAAGCGAATATGTGGGCTAAAATCAACAAAGTCTCTTTAGTAACTGGGACCTGGAGCGCAGCTAATGGCATTTACAGGTAATTAGCGCAGATGAAACCCCATTTGTAGTGCTTTATCCACTATGGATTTAATAGAAGTAATTATGAAAAATCGCTCGAATAGTTGCGATAGTGGGAAACTTTTCATTCCTTTCTATTTATCCAATTATATTTCTGTCTCAGCTCAGCTCAGTTCTCAGCTCAGTTGGCAGCTGCTAAATGGTAAATGGAATGAAAATGAATGCCAGGCTCATTAGCAGACACCACGCACATGTGAAACTTTTCCCACAAATCTGAGAAACACACACGCGACATTCTAGCAGACAAACACATATACATATGAGTTCCAAATAAATATATACATTCTAAATACATTTATTGCTGCATTATCCACTTTTGTAAACGAGTTCACAGGTACACCAAAAAACTTTATCCTCGAAAATTTTATAACTCTGCATAGGATATAAAAAAGAGCAGACATAAAATGTTATACATTTATTTATATTTAGCATATCGCTTTATATCCAGAAAGAGAACGTTTAAGTTTTTCACTATGCTGAGCTGTTTGTACGTTGAACTTTCCAATCGAATGTATGTAACTAAATAATGAGAAGCACGTAAGTTGGCGTGCAGCGCATAGCAAGGAACTTGCAACAGTAACTGTTACACACACACATATGCAGCTGACTAAACAGGCAACAGGATAAGCGACATGGTAAATGTGTTAAATCTATCGTTTAACATTTTCCGCATAAATGCATATTTAAACTAATTTATAAAATTTGCTTCCGTTGTTAACTCAATTTGGGTCAATTGCCACGCCCAACGACCCGTTTTAAGCCAACAATTTGAAACATAACAGCTTCCATAATTTTGATAGCGGTTTTCTAAAAGCCATTGTCATTGCCATGGCCAATTGTTGGATTAAACTAACTATTGCATAAGTATATAACGTATACGACGTGTAGTGCCATCTAATTGAATTATTAATCACCTCGACCGACATTTACAGTTGTTGCTTTGCATAAGTACACACACACACACACACACACACACACACACTCTCTCACATATTCTCACATAGACTTTTTCATTGTTGTGGATTGGATTTAATTCCGTATTTTCTATTGCCCGGAAGCAAGTTTGCATGAAAACTTTTCGTTGTCGTCCATTGTTCGTGGCCTTTGTATAGTTGAGTAATAATAATAAAATATTAACAGCATTAAGTATTGTTGCTTTTGGCATGCCAATTGATTTCACTGATTGCTTCAATTCTCCTCCCTCTTCCCCTTTGGCTATTGGCTATTCTCTGCTAATCTATTGACCAATGCCCATTGTTAGGCACACACACACAGACCCACACATATACAAACATAGTCTCGCAATTGAAATGTGCAAACATTTCCGCCAATAATTTGTCGACATATTCGATTAGGATTATACTCGTATCACGGCCAAAGTGGGCGTGTCGTGGGTGGGATTTGGAGTGTAATTAAGTACATTGAGTACAGAGTCCAATTGAACTGTGCCCAAAATATCCAAACAACTTATAATTGTTAGCATGTCAATTTATTGGCTCGATTCGTATATAAATAAAATGTTTGCAGATTTCAGCGAATTTCATTATAATTATTAATTTTCATTGTAATGTATAAAATTTCTTTTCTTGGTAAGAATTAAAAACTACGAATTTTAAAAATATAAAAGCCAAATATTTAATATTTCACAAAAAAAAAGATTCCTTTTTCTGTATTTTATACACATCTATAAAATATATACTCGTATGTATTTTCAATAAAATCAAGCAAAAATTCGCACACGACAAAAAGCCAAAGCTCAGCAATTGAATTTAATTAGCTAGAATTAAATGCGACCGCAAGCAATTTGCTTTATATGTGTATGTGAGTGTTTAGTTGTGTGTGTGTTGTTGGCAGTTGCTAGTTGGCAGCCTTATTATGGTTACAGCCACAAAGCAAGTGGAAAAATAAATGAAAATGCAAGAAATGCGCCCCATTGTTGCCTGTCCATAAATTGGGTCACAAATATAAACCACAAAAAGGGAATGCAAACACACACACACACACTCACTCACATACATGCAGTACTGCAAGTAAGTGTGTGTGTGTGTGTGTGTGCATTTTAGCCGCTTAGGTGAAATGTTCATTGGTCCTTTCCCACCTGGACTGGTTCATTATGCTTAACCACAGTAGCCGCAATATGTTTGTATACGTGTTAGCTATATAATTGCACACTACATGATGACTGTCTGTCTGTTTTTCTGTCTGTCTATCTGTCTGTTGCAGCTAATGAAAATGGCAGGTATTTTCTGATTTTTACTCGCATGTTTTCCACTGATAGCTCGCTCCTTTTCTCCATTATCCTTTCTCCCTCAATTTTTCTTTTAGGGTCAGATGGCAGCTAAAGATTTTCCAAGGCGCAGTCCAAGGGTTTCAATAAACCCAAAAGGCTCCCGTTTTATTGACCATAAAATGAGCGAGCGTCTATCCTTTTTCCCTGTGTCGTTTTTATTCTTTTGCTACTTTCATTACATTTTTTTATGGCCATGTTGCTGGATTTGTTGGCATAACTCAATTCGTCGGATGGGATTCGAGACTTGCAACTCGAAGCGTTGTAAGTTGCAAGTTGAGCATGTAATTGCCGCACAACAATGAGCGCTTACATTAGGCTAGATAGAGTCTCAACTGAGCCACATGATAGGCTTATGATTTTGGAAATAAAGAAGACTGATAACAAGTCTATCTGTGCAGGGATTAAGTAATTTACAATCTACTTGACTGTCTCTCAATTGCTGCTCATCGAGAAGATGCAGCGCAGAGAATTAACTGAAACATTCTCATATAATTCGCCTATAAGTATGCTACACTATGTAACAATTTGTTCAATATAAGTGTCGATGAATCTATAAATCTTTCTATGTAATTATATGTATCATTTACAATTTACTCTTCAATAGAGTTGATTTTAAATCTATATCTTTTTTACTTCTCGATTGTTGCTCATCGAGAAAATGCATCCGTTAATCTCCTGTATGAACACTTTCGCAATAGGCCAACTCAGGCAAGGCTTTTAGGCTCTGGCAAGAGAATCTCACAAAGGATTCAAATTCATTTCAAGCAAAGTGCAGTTGTGAATGCTGGGTCCTCTTCTTCAGTCTCTCGTCCTCTTTCTTTCTCTCTCTCTTTCTCTCTCTCTCTTTAACTCGTTCACTCTTTCTGTCAACAGACTGCACCAGAGTTGGTGTGAGTTAGTTGAATGTTTGCTCGTCAGACCGTCACAAGTTTTCCATTCAAATTGGTTTGCATGACAAGTGAGCAAAAAAAAAAAAAGGAAAAATAGAGTAAAGGTGACAGAAGGCAGGACATAAAATCGATGGCATCGAGTCGCAGCTAAAACGTGATAAGGCAGCAGATGCAGATGGGAATCGACAACCGACTGACAGACGGACGGACAGACAGTGAGATTGTCTTTCAGTCAGTCAGACAGACAGTCAGACTGCATTTTGCAATCAGCTTAAGTCAACTGAGGCTCACTTGCAAGTGGCAGACAAGTACACTGAAAAAAAATTGCTGTGAATATAAATATTTGCATATTATCTTTGTAAATTACATAATTCACGTTAAAGTCAACTTTAAAATATTCTATGAATATTCTAAAAATAAAGTGAGAAATACTTAAAATTAAAAATATTTAACTTGAGATCAGCATATTTTATTGAAATATTCAGAAAAAATATGCAAGCATTGAACAAAATAAGAATTTCATCGGTTTTTTTTCACAGTGTAGCAATGACTCCAACAGCTAATTATCCTGCTGACGTTGATAGTCCGAATATCTCTGACAGTAATCGAAGCTCAATTTAAACTCAGGTGAAATACACACAGAAACCACTCGACCACCCAATCAGATTGACAACGAGGTGGTTCACAGAGCCACCTCAAAATTAGCATAGTTCTCGTAGTTGTTCAAGTTGTTGCTGTTGAGTCAAGTATTCAACATACAAAAGTGTATATAAGTGTGTGTGTTTTCTTTATGTGTGTTTGCAACGAGCACGGGTCGAAATTATCAATATAAAGACAATTATCAAGCACTAAACTAGAGAAATCAGCAGTTTCAATTTGATTCATATTCAGATTGGATTAACTCACAGTAGAACGTTGAGTACTCGTACTCATACTCATACTCATAACTCGAAATCGGAAAATGAAAAATTGAAAATTGGGTCACAATCTCGACCGACTAACAGCTGGCCAAGTTCACATGCTCTCGAAGGGCATTGAAGCATGCAAAATTTTAATAACTTTTATGCATTAACTGGAATCCAAGGTACACGCTTGGCAGAAGATTGGAAGCTGTTGACTGATTGCCTTCCTCATACCCTGCGGTCGACCATTGATGCAGATGGGTAAATTGGTGATTTTAGGCAAGAATTAAAAATTAGGGCTGTGGAAATTAGAAAGTTTATTGCATCATGTATTTTAATTTTATACTCATTGCAATTTTAACACTCAAAAGAGAAGCCTCATCTAAGAAGCTGTAAATTAATTCTTGTTCATTTTTGTAAATCTTGCGAATTGAGCTATTTTTTAAGCAAACAAAATAAATTATTAGTTAATACATATATTAAAGTTAACATTAAACCAAAAAATAGCAATAATAATAACTGTAATGATAATAAAAATAATTATAAATTGGACTTAAACTAAATTTATTTGTTGTGCTTTCTTTTACAGTGCTTAATATCTTCTCCTGTTTTTACATGTAATATAAAATTTAGATAGTCTTATATTTTATGTGAATAAGTGAGGCACATTCCATAAAAGGGTTTTATTATGTGCCCAACTTAATTTGGGTCGACATGTTGTATGTCTTATATTTTTCCTCAATTTCTTAAAGGGTATCTGCTTTTCGAGCACTCTTGTCTAAGCCAATTTTGCATGTTAATTATTTATCTAGCACAAAATTTGGCATGTTCCCAGATGTTGGTAACCAAAAAACCGCATCTAAAGTGTACTTGTGTGTGTGTGTGTGTGTAAAGGGAATGTGAGGCACCACCTGTGTGGCAAGTGGGGCAAATGGGGCATGTGGGGCAGATTGAGCCCCCAGCACACGCACCTCAAGTGTGAAGTCTCATCCCAAGGGCTTTAAATGTTCCTTTTGATGTGCTTAAGTTTCGACATGGCTTAAATATAATAAATGCTTTAATAATTGAAAATACCATCAGGCAGACCCCACAAAATTTTATTCTAGGCTAGGGTATTGCTAGGAAAAAAACACGGCTTCAATTTATTTAAGCATTAAATGCTCATTTGCATTTAAGCGGCAGCATCGTAAAATGTTTGGAAAATTTCATAGATGCTTTGGCGCAATTATGACGATTTGCTAAATTTGGCAGAAAGACAGACGGAAAGTGAGATGTGGCAATGGAATGTGGAGAATGAGGATGGGATTGATGAGAATACTTATGGGCGTGCTCAAGTGCCAAAAGAGTCGCAGTGTCTATTTGTGTAATTACAACAGTGTGTGTGTGTGTGTGTGTGTTTTTTTTTTTTATTCACAAAAAACTTATATATACTTAACTACATATATATATATAGTGTGTGTGTGTGTGTGTGTGTGTGTGTGTGTGTGTGTGTGTGTGTGTGTGTGTGTGTGTGTGTGTGAGGCCATGTTGACATGACTTTCAGCTGCGTTTAATTATGCCAAATGCCAACAATGAACACAAACAGAGCTCAGAGAGACAGAGACAGTGGCACACAGACATATGTGCACACAACTTGTTACTCGACAGTCGCTGGCAAATGTAAACAACAAAAACTCAGCTCCGTAACGATGGCACAAGGAGAGACCGGCCTGCCAACTTGCCAGCATGCCAGCTTGCCAACTTTATGCAATTGTCAATTGTTCGCACAAGCATTGACAGCTCCCAACAATGACAACAGGAAAAACAGAAAAAGAGAAAAATAAGCAGGGAGTGAAGAGTGCACTTTGACAATTGTTATTACAGTTAACATCTGCTGCAAATGAATGGACGTGTCTGTTAGCCCAACTTGGCCAACAGACTCTCCACTCTCAGTTCACAAACAGTTGCGAGTTTACCAGGTGCTAGAAAAAACATTTAAATTACAGATAAAACATTAATAAAAGTTCACATTTATCGTTTGTTAACAAGCAAATCTGCGATAAATATAATTTTTATTAACAGTGTGCCGAAAGAACAAGTAAAAGATTTAGTGATTTTAACTTTTACATATTAAAAATATATTCATTACTTAGATTTTAACATCAATCAATATAATTTCTTTTCTATAAAATCGAATACTTTATAAATTATTCAAGTAAATTTTGGATTTTCTATTGTAGTTGTCGGTATATTTTTAACAAAGTTTGGTTGATCTCAAATCCTGAAAGATTACAGGAGATATACAAACTACATTTCAAATAAATTTACTTCAATTACTAAATTTTGCAATATATATTAATTTTGTTGTCCTAATATACTTGACACACAATATCTAAAGACCGTGACGAGCTTTGCCACTTAACTAATGTACCCTCGGCTTAAAGTTGTGCAGCCAAGTTTTTAAAGTCTGTTTTTTGGCTGGCTTGTCTTAGCCTGAACAAATATTTGCGCACCGCATAAATCAGCATGTTAGCACTGTTATTATCGTGGCTATGAGCAAGTTGAGCCAGAACCAGAGTCAAATTCAGAACCAAACCAAACCAAAACAAGACAAGGCCAGAATGGGCCAGGATATCCAGGCATTTCCTTCTGCCCAATTTCCTGACTTGGCAAACTAAATGTGCATAAGTTTGAGTCTGAGTCTCAGTATGCGTCTGAGTTGGAGTCTATAAATTTATATGAGCATATGTATAAGTATAGGTATAAATATAAGTATATATGTATATTGTAAATAGCGCTGAGTTGGCGCAGGAAACGCCTACGAAATCTTCTTGTTTATTATGTGAATTTAAATTTATGCTAATCATTGTAGGGGCTTATGTGATCATATTATATATGTTGTGTTGGGATAAGCTTGCCGAAGTTTACGAAACTCCATAAAAACAACTGCCACACGTGCCACACGTGGCTTTAAACATGAATGTTTAATGAAAACTTTGCAAAGCTCATACATCTGAGTCCTTTTGGACATGAAAACTGCATTAGTTTGTTGCACTTTAAACTGAAAGCTAAAGCGAAAGTTTTTGCATTGCTATTTTATTAGCTTAGCTGATTTTGTGCAGTCAGCCAAGTGAATAAATTGCTCAAGCACTGATAGAAAATGTCTCAATAAAATGTGCCAATGAAAATTTAGTATAGTCAAAGCAAAAGAGGGAAAGCCAAAGCAGTCAATTTAATAACTTGGCTTGGATGCCATGCAATGAAACCAAGCGAGGGAATCAAATCAAATCCACAGCAAATGCAACTGTCAATGCCTTGAGATACTGAATATTGCTTGTCGGATCGAATAAGGTCAGAAATGCATTAAATATGTCACAATATTTCCAATTTCCAATTTACAAGCAGTGTCATTTTCTCCATGTTAATCAACAACCCATAAAAAACGAACTTCAAGCTTATTTTGATTTATAGCTAGAGAATTCAGGCAGTAAAAAGTTGTGGATTGAAAAGTTGGCACAAGGATTTGATACTACAAATAAAACAGATAAAAATGAATAGTGCGAGTCAGAGAGTACTCCGATTCCTGTCGTATTATGAAATATGACAAATCTTTTGTTTTTATTACTTTCTAACTTAAATTTCAAATTACTTAATTTAACCTATTTATTTTTTAACGATTGATTTTACTTTTCATTCAATAAATAAACATACAAGAAAATAAATAAATAATAAATATACATTAGTAAATAAGACTGCCTTACATCTTCTACAGTTTAAGTTAAATCAAAAAGTAAACAGACAACAATCTTGTCAATCGACCTGCTAGGGCATTTTATTGTCAGCACTTTATGGATAATTGTTTCATTTTTCTGTCCCTTTTTTGTTGCCGTTTCCTTTCCTTCCTTGCCTTTTCGCCTTTCGCCCGTGTAATTCTTGTGTTGTCATGTTGATGTCTTTAAAGGGAGCTCAGGCCAAAGTAAATGCTGACTTAAATGCTTTTTTGTTCTATTGAAATATACTTACTATAAGCAGCTCTAAAGGGAATATAAGCAACTAGTTTTCTGCTTCTTATTATAATTGTTGTTGTTGTAATTGTTTGTGTTGTTGTTTCAATTCTGACAATGAAATAGCAACAGTTCAAGTGGCGGAACTGCTCAAATGACACTCGGTGAGTAAAATAAACAGGCAACTTGGCAATATGAAAAACAAATGATGTGGGCAGAGGGGGAAACTGCATAAGGTTGCCTTTAGTTCTGGTTCTAGTTCTGATTCTGATTCGCAGTCTGCTTTTAAGTTGGCTCCTTGTTGGTTGAATGTTGGTTTTGCTGTTGGCTTTGCTCATTATGCGCGCGTTGTGGCGTTTCCTGGCTTGTAAATCACACTACTTCCGGCCGTCGGCCATATTTACACTTGTTATACACTCACCTGCAAAAGTATACGCACATGGCAGACAGGAAGACAGTCGGACAGGCAGTTATCCAGGCAGACTAAGGAATACGAAAAAAGGGGCAGGGGAAGTGCCATTGGCAACAGTTTTGTACAATTGTTGTTGTCCCTGTTGCTGTTGTTGTGCTTCTACTTCTTATTCTTTTTCTTTTAGTTGTCATCGTTGTTGTTGCTGTTGTCATCGTTGTTGTTGTTGTTGTTTGTGCACAGGTTTTGTGCCTTTGCCTTTTGCGCAATATTATTGTTGTCTACTTTGTTGCGTTGCTCGCTTGGACGCCGTCGGCTACCAGATTGTGTATGTGTGTGTGTGTGTGTTCATATCCCTACTGTGTGTGTGTGTGTCTTGACGTTTAATCAACGCATTGTGCCATTTAACTTTACAAACAACGCCTAAGCGCCTACACAAAGTCCTGCGGCCTGTGTTATTTTTTTTCTCTTATTTTTCGGTCTCCTTTCTCTTGAACTCGTCTGTGTTTCATCTGGAGCAGTTTAATAACAATCCAGGTACATATGGTATTATTACTCGGAATTGCTATTTAAATATGTATTACAGTTGTCGTTTTGGGACACCAACATTTAGAGGCAACTTGAAATTTGGTTAACATTTTTTGGAAGTAGATTTGCTTTTAAATGGGAATATTTTTCGTGTGGCTTTAAAAAGAGAGATTTGTATTTCACTTAGTTGATTGAATTGGTTTTTCTATGCAATGAAATCATTTTTGTTATCCTAAAAATGTGTACAGTTTTGTAGGACTGATTTTATTACTGCTAATATTCCGTTCCAAGAGATCTTCAGACTAAAATAAATAAGACAGTTAATTGTGACTATTAACTTTGCTTTCGCAATTGAAACTCCGTTAAGTCTAATATTTTGGAAGTTATTTCAAAAGAAAGAATAAATCAAAAAATAAACCTTGCTAAATAAATCAACTCATTAATCCACCCTCGCTGCTGACCTTCGACATTTTTGAGCAATTTTATTGCCAATTAAAAGCAGCAGCTGCTTAACCATTTACTCAATCTCGTAACTTGCTTTTGTAAATTTACTACACACAAACACACACAATCTTAAATTTGTCATTGGTTTCTGCTAATTGTGGAAATTGGTTAAACGTTGCAAAATTTGTTACTAAAATGTATTCGGAAAATGTCATGGGATCTGACATTTGTGTAGATATAAAGATGGTCATAATGACCACTTTAGTTAGCTGACTGCTAACGGTATTTTAATGATGACAGACAAGGACAACAATAACAACACAAATAACAAGAATGACAATGACAACGACATTTAAATGATGTTGCAATGCTTTACAGCTGTGGAATGATTTTAATGAATGTGTATAACGAGCACCCGGCCACGCCCCCTCCGCCCTCCGCCCCATGACATGCAAAAGCATTTAATGTAGTTTTTATAATCTCAAGTGCTTTTAATTGTCCAGGATTCAACTGACCCGATGAAAGCAATTTGTGTCAATTAAAATTGCTGATTCTGATTACATTTAATCCATGGCAACGTTACAAACTTTACGTGTGTTGACTGACAATCAATAATGTTTTGGCCAAGTCATAAGTTATGCCTTTTGGACATGTTAAGAGCTAAAGAGCTGGTCAATTACTCACTTAGCTCGAATTACTCAAATTACGGATTTATGCAGCTGTCAAAGTGAATATTCGCAAATGTTGATCCCATAATATTGAATTTGAAATTAAATCTTATTAAATTCTGGAATATTTAAAATTCTTGTTTAATGCATGCACTTAATCAATTCAAATTGGAATTTTGCAACTCCTTTGACGATTTATCTGTTGCTCGTTATTTAAGCCGCTTTTTTGCTTATGATACTTAATTAGTGTGAATTGCGTATACGCAGTTCGTGGCCAGATTAACATCATTTTAACTGTTGCAGCACTTCAATTGGTACATTGATATCCGCGCATTAACGCGTCGTATACGTAATTAAAGTTGCGCTTTTCAAACAATTAGCAACTTTTAAGCCGCTTATAAAATGTATCAACAAACATTTATACATTTAATAAAATTGCTAACAAAATTTAAAACAGGTGCAGATATTAAACTTCCACTTCTCGGTAAAAAAATAAAAAAAGAGAAGAGAATTCTTTTACAACGATGGCATTTTTTATGCTCAAATTAATTAATTGCATGTGTCAGCGGTTTTGGGGTCTGCTTTTTAGCATTCTCATTTGCATTTTTGTTGCTTATGCTTCGCTTACATTTCTGCGGTAAATTAATATTACACATACCCAGCGAGAGCCAGACACAAATGAATTGTAGCTCTTATGCGACGCATGCACAGCTTGAATACCCTTTTAAAATTGATACTAAAATAATTTCAGAGGCTACAATATTAAAAAAAAAAATTATATATATATTTTTAGAAACATATTTTCATGTATTTTATTCCTAAATAAATGCATTTATATTATTAGCTAGTAAGAAATAAGACTTTTATTATTTATTGCAAACAACTTGCTAAAGTTGAAGTTGCCAAAATGATAAAAGCTGAAAGTGAAATTCATTAGTCAGCAAGCTTTTGCCTGGATTGCATATTAATGCCATCGAATTCACCAAGTAGACACCAAACTTTGCTTAAATTGTACACATATTTCAAATTTATTGCAACTTTATATAAAGCGCACTATCAATTAGTGATTCAAAGGCGCAGATTCATTCATTTGAGTGCCACTAGAAGTACTCATACTTGTACTTGAATATTGCAAGTGCTTTGTTGTGGTTTTCAATCGAATTAAAGTCAGTCGGGCATAACTTTGGTCAGCTTTAGACCAGACCAAAGGCAAAGATGGGCTAACCACTGAAATGCCAACATCTACATACCGAGAAATGCCAAGCACACACACGAATACACCCATGCACCCACACACAAACACTCAGACACTCACATACTCGAAACACTCAGACACCGAGACACTTTGACTGAGAAAAACCGCATAGCAAATTCGGATTGGCAGACAGACAGCTGGCAGGTTAAAAGAGGAAAAATGGAAGGAAGGAGACAAGTTTTACAAATTAATTATATTACTTATGGCAGAAGAAGGGAAATTCATTGTGCTTTGGATGGGCACAGTTTTGTCGATTTTAATTATGAGTAATGCGGCGGCATTTCACCGTCTTTTGTGTCGGCCTTAGACCTGGCTAAAACCGCAGATGCCAAGTGATTGATAGACATGTGAGTCAGAGTGAACAGCGAAGAGAATAAAATTAGCAAATGAATAAAGTGAACAGACTACTCAAAGGTGGGTCGATCTCAAGCCAAAACTAGTGCCTGTCATTTAATTAATGTAAAATGTTGCCTGCGTTGACAGTTTGTGTCACACACACATTTATTTAATTAGTTTAGCGTAAGTATGTGCATGCCTTTGATGTTAATTAAAAGTTGAGATGATGTTTTCAATGTGGCAACTTGAATGCCACGTTATTAAGAGCCACAAGACTAGTGTTGTCATTACAAGCAGAAGAAACTCTCTATTGTCTAAGTCGAAAAGTGCAAAACTTGTGTACTCATAATTGTAAACTTGTTTTCCGTCTGCTTTTCATTTTCATTGCAGCTGACATCGTACTACAATGAGACAAGCTGGACAAATGCCTCTGAAATGGATACAATAGTTGGTGAGGAACCGGAACAGCTCTCACTTGTGTCAATTGTAGTTGTTGGTAAAGTAAATGTCGTTGAATGTCTAACAAGCGCAGCAGACACTCCAAAGAACATCATCAACAGCACCACCAACAGTACCACCAACAGCACCACCAACAGCAACACCAACAGCAACATGAGCACAACAAATGCATGTGGCACACACACACACCCACTGATACAATTACAGTTACAGTGACACACTCGCACACTTGCACACACACTTAATCGTACTCGTACTCGTACTTGCATTTGCATTCGTACTCCTAGTCGTATACGTAATAATTTCTCATTGGCTCGACCCCCATAAGTATGCTATGTTTATTAATGTTTCGCATTTCTTGTGCTATTCACGTGTCTAATCCTGTCTGTCCCCCTTGTCTCATATTCAACTCCACTCAACTCTCCCTTCGCCGCAGGCATCTTTTTATCGGTGCTGATATTCCTCTCGGTTGCCGGCAACATCCTTGTCTGCCTGGCCATCTACACGGAGCGCAGCCTTCGACGCATCGGCAATCTGTTTCTGGCCTCATTAGCGATTGCGGATCTCTTTGTGGCCTCACTGGTGATGACATTCGCGGGCGTCAACGATTTGCTCGGTAAGTACACCTATCATACTCTCTTCCCCTCCCTCTCGCTCTCTCTGTCTCTCCCGCTCTCACCCAGCCAATATTATGGAAATTTGCAATTGAAATTGTCGCGCATATAGGAGAAAAATTTATGTAAAATGCCGCAGGCTGTCGCACAAACAAACGACTCGACAATATGTATAGGAAAAAAAAAAGCGAACTCTACAGATGGGTGAACTCGACAGCGAGATACTCGTTAGGCATTCGAACGCTACAAAGGAAAATAGTAAAGTTTTAATTTGAGTCACATTCTTCCAGAAAAAAACCGTTTTTAATTTAGTTCAATAATCTTAAAGAAAGAAACTGTAGTTTATTCCAAATTGAACTTCTATGGCATCTTTATGATAGAACTTACCAATCTAAATGAATCATTAAAAGTTTGATTATTAAACAAATTTTGAAATAATGGTTAACTTTAATTGATTTTCGCACAAATTAATGATTTTTTTTTTATATACTTTAAAAATAAATCATTAATCATTATTTTTGAGCACAAAAATTAAACTTCAAGAATAATAATTATTTTATGAGCTTTATTTTTTTGCTCAAAATAAAACTCAAGCATGAAATAATGATTATTCTTTACGTTTTATTTTTTTGCTCAAAAATAATGATTATTTTTGAGTAGTAAAGTATAACTAAAAATTAATCATTAATTTTTTTTTGCACATCTATAAAATTGTAAAATTTCATATATTGATGAAAATGGATAATTGGGCTTTAAAGATTAAAATTAAAAACAAATAATTATTATTTGCAGTCCCTGGTCATCTCGTTCCCTGATCAACAAAAAAAGAGAAAATACTACAATACTAAATATAATATAGTGTAATATATAGAATAGAATATTTTATAATGTCGGAGATGCATCTCTTTGCCTGTAACATACATCGACTCATAGTTATAATACTCCTTTGGGTTTCCGAGTATACAAAAACTGAGCTGCATCGGCTAATGGAATCAGTTTCTGTGTGGGAGGTGGGAAAAGGGGGAGGAAATGGTGAAATTGTAAAGAGTTTGGGCTGTGAGCCCATTTCAAATGACTGGCAGCGCTTAAAGCGGGGATCTACTGTGGCTTTGTGCGATGCCTTTTAAAGTGTCAGGTGCACTGACGTTCTGCCTGAGTGCTCGACCTCTGAGTCGCATTGAGCACTCGTACTCGTTCTCTTCCTCGTCCTTTGTTCTCGTCCGCCTGCTCAGGTGGTAGCTGCAAGTGCAACAAGGAATTATCATTTGATGCACCTGCCCAAGTTGTTGATGCTTTTAACTTATATAGTACAGTCAACCACAGATGCAGATCTGATGCAGTTTTTCCACTCGTAACTCGGAACTCAGACAAGACGTTAGCAATCAAATGCTAAGCGTGAATTTCTGTTAATTAACCAAAAAAGAGAAAAATGTGAAAATAATGCGAGCTGAGAATGAAAGCAGACTCTTAAGCAAATAAGTGACAAATTAGGCGGGTTTCCAGATAAGAAGCAGACATCCTTTGAAGACATGTTCCGGCTGGGAAACTTGCAGCTGACATTAATGCGTGATGAGAGGGCAAAACACAAACACAAACAAAAATACTGGCAAGTGAATGCGAGGGGAGAAAAAAGTGTTACCTCAGCAACGGAGCATCAGAGATACATTTGTAAGAACAGATACAGCTGCTCAGACAATTGTTTTGACAAGGGATTAAATGCGCATGTATATTTTTTTTATTTTTGAAAAAAAGTTACGTATTTTTATTATAATTATTTTTGTCATATTATAATAAATAATAGTTTAAAAATGAACAATACACTTTTTATTCGAGTTAATACGACTGTTTCTTTCTTACTTTAAAATTAGTTTTTCATATTTATGTTATTATACAACTACAGTTTCTTATGGTACCTAGAACAAGTTTATTTATGAATTATTTATCCAAAATATGTATTATTTCCTATGTGAATGCAATTACTTGACACACTGTATGCTTATGCCAGAGTTGTATCTGAATGTCGGTTCCATCTTGCCGTGCTTTGTGCGTGAAAATAATAATCGACTTTGCCACTTCAAGATGGAAGATGGAACCAGAACCAGAAGCAAAAGAAAAGAAAGAAGTCGATGTCTGTTGCTCTGGTTGCCTCGTAAGCAGAAAAGTGTGAAAAAGTAAATAAAAATGCTCTGCCTTCCTGGGAGTGTAGAGTGTGGAATGTGGAAGACAAACAAGCAGCCGAGTGCCAGCTGAGGAGCCTCAGGGCCATATATGTGGATATGAGTACCAGAACACCTAAGTGAATGTATTGAGAGCTGCTTCAGCCAAATTATTTTCGACAAAGTGCCAAGAACCTGTACTCGTATTGTATGCATATGTATGTGAGTGTCTGTGTAGGTGGCAGTAAAACAACATTTGGCACGCTCCAAGGCAGGCAAATCAGCAAATAAATGCGAGTACACAAACTCTAGCATTATTATACAAGAATTCAAGCAACAACTGCGAGATGAGATTGGAACTGGGAATGGAAATGGAAATGGAAATGGGAGAGAAATTGGCAACAGCTGTGCCGACTCACAAAATACACATAGAACATAAGTATTTCTGCTTATAAGCATGTCTGACTTAATATGAGTGCAATATGAATTATGTGCGGACTTGACTGTCTGACAATTCGAGTGCTACTCAGGTGTGAATCACGAACAACAACCAAAGAACCAATCCATTGTAATCCTCTGACGAGCCCCAAGCTATTTACCATATGAGTAACTGATGCAATAAATAAAATTCTGAAAAATTACTATATCGAGTGAAAACCATCTTCAAATTATAAATGTGCAGAGTTAACTCTGATTTTTTTTAGAGAACTATTCGAAGAGACACTCAATTACAAAATCAGCGTCACTGCGCTAATTCAAGGACTAAACTGATTTCCTTTGAAGCACAGATAATGCTCATTTGGCGAGCTTAACAGGCCATGTTCTGCAAAATGGGCACATATTAATAATATTCATAAATCTCGTATAAGTTTTAAATTTAATATTGAATTTCATTCTTATGGCTGATTAATTCAACAGCACAAAGTGTGCACTAAAGATCCATATCCTGTGATATGCTTGGTCTGTCAAGCAGAAAAGCCGAAATAAGCATGATATAAGCATATATGAGCCATCAAAAAACATGAAATCTGCTGTGGCAACATATACAAACACACACACACACATATCCACTCTCAATAAGTATATGTTTTGTTTGGGATCTGATATGAAATTTATCATTTCACCACATTTATGCATATGCATACAAGTATTTCAGTGCGTTGCCAATTTTTTCACCGGCTCAATTCAGATCCATCGCCGGATATCCGGTTTGGTCCAGCAGGTACTCTCTTTTGGTAGCATGTCCTTGGCATATCCTTTTTAGCCATAATTGCTACGCACTTATAAAATTTCCAGAAAAAGGGATCGTTTAATTTTTGGCCAGCTCAAATCAAATGTAAATGTGAATAAATAACAGATGAACCAAATCCATATCTGACTGCAAAGTGGAAAATGTCGAATGACGATCTGAAGGGAGGATAATGAAGGAGTGGAGGTGTGGAGAGGTGGAGGGGTGGAGGGTAGGGGATAAAGCATGTAATGACACTGTAGCACAGAGGAAACGGAAATTAATTTATGAAATCATTTAAACTCAATTTGCAATATGAATAAGTAAAAACACAACAGACTGTTGCAGCCAAGATGTCATGATCGACGATAAGATACCACACATCAAAAATTAAATTGACTTGTTCGGAAGAAAAGTGATTGTAAAAAAAAACGAATAGAGAACTATTTACTTAGCCATTAAAATTTCAAGGTAGGGATTAATTTTTTTTTATTTTTTACTGCTTTTTATCATATTACCACAAAAACAGAAATATTTCATTGTAAACTTCTGGATTCGGTATGAATGGAAGCCATGCGTCTGTTGTGCATACCTATCTTGTTACTATGCTGACTAAGGAGTATTAAAATTCGCATTCGTATTTTGCAATTCAGTTGCCTGAGTTGTTGTTGCTGTTGCTGTTGTTATTGTTGCTTTGACTGTGTCTGCTGTTACACAAATGGTTGAGAAAATTAAGAATTTTACTCTGGTCCTCTTTGGCCACAACATGGCAATTTCCGCAGCAACTCGTGCTCTCACAGAAGCACTTATGTATTTACATGGCATCCAGTGGGGACAGGGTCAGAGACAGAGGCAGAGACAGAGACAGAGGCAGTAAAGCAAACTTATGCAACTGAAGTTATTAAGCAATTTGAGCCAGCAATCAGTCAATCATTCGGTCAATAAATCAAACCAATCGAATCAATGAAATGAATCAATTGAATCAATTCATAGTTTAACTATCGTTCTTATTGCATTCTTTCATTTACAGGCTATTGGATCTTTGGTGCTGAGTTTTGTGATACTTGGGTGGCCTTTGATGTCATGTGCTCGACGGCATCTATTTTGAATCTCTGTGCCATATCCATGGACCGTTATATACACATCAAGGATCCGCTCAGGTGAGTCCCATAAACAGCTAACAAAACTATTCGTAATTATGGTAGAGACGAGCATGATGATGATGATGATGATGATGACGCTGTCACATGCATGATTTATACAATTTATCAATATGTGTTCGGCAGCTGCCTGTCATCACAGTGTCTCTCCATACAAGTTATACGTGTATATGAGTTTATAGAAATTAATTGTGCATCGAGTGATGGACAGAGAGTAGATTGTTGCTGTCGTCCTGGTTGAGAGTTAGCTTTCCTGTCTGCCCCTATATTGATTTTATCAGACTCCTAACGTATCCCGAAAGCAGCTCTCATTTATTGTTGTCTGTCAGCAAGTGAGTGGAAATATTATTGATGCGACATTGAAAGCCCGATTAAATATCGATTTATTAAAAACAGACTCCTCTCATGCATATTACTCATCCGACTCGTTGTCATGCCCGTCACGTTTCTCATTGCCAACAGATTCAGACTCAGCTTCAGGTCCAGGTTCAGACTCAGTTTCAGCCTCAGCTTCAGCCTCTTTGTCGACTCTCGGCCCTCGACTTGTTTATGGCCCCGTCTCTCATTAATCGCTGCACATAATTGTTTCATTAGTAACAGATTTATTGGGCATTAACGGCATGACTTTTTTGTTGTTTTCCTTTCCTGCCAACAGCATCGGCTTTCTTCATCGACTTGACTTGACTTGACTTCATTTTTATGCGATTTCTCGGTGAGTTAAAGTTTCCAAAGCACTTATGCTGCATCACCAGCAGTAGCTCACTGGGAATGAATACTTTGGGAATGAATACTTTGTTATGGTCGGTTTACTTGCGGAATGTCAATTTAATCATTGCTTGACCTTCAATTTGATTCTTCATTAGTATTAAATTTACCGGAGACATTTGAATTCGTATAACTCTCTCAAAACTTTTACATCTAATCTAATTCAACATAAAAAATTGATTAATTTTGAAAAATTATTATTAAATCTACGCAAATTGCAGTTGCTTTCCGATTAAACAGTTTAAACTAAAACGTTCAATGTACGGGTGTGTGTGTGTATGTGTGTGTGTTAGTGCGTGTGTGTTAGTGTGTGTATCTGTGCGTGTTTGGCAAACACAATGACTGTACTCCCTGCTGGCCAACTGACAGTTCCATGTTTCTGTCTGGCTCTGACAGAATGTCTGGTTCTACGAGTGCTGCCTGCATTTAGCCAATGTTTGCTTACTATATCTGCGATAGGTAAGCCCCTCACTAACTATCTCTCTCTCTCTTTCTCTCTCTCACTCTACCAGTCTGTATGGCGTTTTCTATTTGTCTGTTGAGAACTGATTGTCAAAGTAAGCGAAATGTACAAACGAAGCTATTATCAAGTGGATACAACTTTATCAGCGTTCTGTTGTGACACAAACATACACACACACACACCCACACAACAATTGTGTGTTAATTAAATTTTTTGACAATGCCGCAAAAACCGCAAAAGCGAGAGAAACCAACAAAATTTTGGCAGTAGCATCAACAAATATTACGTATACGTAACGCGTGGTGAGAGACAAAGTCAAACCAAAATTTATGACATGTCAGCAACAACAGCAGGACAACGACTGTCCAAGTGTGTGTGAGAGTGTGTGTGTGTGCTTCTGTTAAAAATGGTGCTGGCCAAGTTGCTGACAACGTAAGACAAAGTCTGTAACACAGTCTGCACCACAAACGAAATTAATGTAGCCCAACGGCTGCCACTTTCAGGGAAACATGAGTGAAGGGGAAAGTTGTGAGGAAAGGGGATGAGGGGATAAAGGATAAAGGAAAGACTGCTGCCAACATATGGCAGCGAGACCGACACTTATGACCGCGACCTTCTTCTTTCCCCCGCTGGCCGTCAATCTCATCCAAAGAGCGACAATAAATCCTTTGATGCTATTTGCAGCCATAAGCCAAAAGTAGAATAATATTTTCTCCGCTTTCTCAACAATCCACATCCTCCTCCCACTCTCTTCTCTTTTTCTCTATTCTCTCGTTTCTCTCGCTATCGCTCACTGGCATTTGTTGCTCGAAACTTGCACCTGCTGTCGCTTTGACAAAGCTTATGCGTTTATGAAAAATATAGCACGACATTTGTATTGAAGTGGCATTCTAGCTTTAACTGAATGTGAGTGTATTCAGAGTGAGCGCGTGAGTGCTTTGTGAATAAGTCTATTTGATTTTTATGCGCTTGCTGTCTAACGTCAGTTGGAACAATTTGAAAACTTAACTTTGCCGTTTTCAGGTACTTACAAATGCTAAAAAATTAAAACAAAAGTATTCAAAAACATTTGTGGTATTATTATTAAGTTGTTTGGAATTTTTAATACGTTTTGGTATTTTTTGTTATTCGTCGACATTTTATATTTCTTATTGGAAAACGTGAAATAATTTAAAATTATCGAGAAAAAGGAGTTTTTTTTTATATTTATTGATATTAATTTCTATTTTACACTTTCTTTATTTTAATCCTTACGGTCGCTAGTTAAAACTCTGCTGCCAGCTCGCTTGTATCGTTTTGGCCAAAAAGCTGACACAATGGATATTTTCATGAAGCCATCAAAAGTTGACTTTAATATCAAGACACTTGACGATAAACGCTTCGAGACAAATTAAGTCCTTAAATTATTATATAATCAGACAGTTGAATTTGTGCTGGCAATTTAAATTGCGGCAAAAGCGAAAATCATTGCCTATTTCTAGGTACATTTGCATATGACCTTGCGGGTTAATTTCAGCGCAAGTAAATTGAATTTGGCCACTGTGCACAGGTTCAGGTTCAGGTGCAGGTCCATCGTAGCGAAGCCTGAGTGTGTCTGCGGCGACAACTTGAAACGTGAGAGGACCGTCGCCTGTTGCCTTCACTTTGATTTCCATTTTCACTTTTTTTTTGTTTCCAACTTGGTCGAGTTTTGTATCAGGGCCGGGAACTGGGCCTGGATCTGTCTAGCGTTATTAGTGTTCGTCCTGGCAGGATGCTGGGAAGTGGAAATGGAGGGGGAGAAACTGCTCTTTATGCAAATCTGATTTATTTGCATGTCAAAGTGGAAGACGGCTGGCAAAACTGGCAGTTTTTCTAGCCGCTGCCCCCGTCCGAGTGTCAAAGTTCACGCGCGCGCTGCCAGCCTCTCATTAGTGTGTGTCCCTCCCTCTTTTCACCTTTCCCCTCCCCCCCCCCCATGGCAACAACAAGTCCCTCAAGAGCTTTGAAATTGTTGTGTGTATTTTCTTTAGCGTCTTAAAATAATTGCAAGCATTTAATTTAATTGCGCTTGGCAAGATTTGTGCGCAGTCGGCAAAAATTGAAAGAAAACGAAAGTTAAATAAAAATGAAATTTTCTGTGCGAAAAGCGCGTGGAAATCTAATTAGAAACAGGCGCTGACAAAGTTAAAATGATGGTGGTATTAATAAAAAGTAAAAATTGTTTTTAATGCGATAAAGTTGAAGCCGGCAGTCAGGCAGACGCCGAGCCTGTCATCATCATCATTGTCATAATCATCATCATCATCATGATTATTATCGCAACTGTCAGGATCAGGATGTGAACATATGAGTGCATACTCTGGCTCGCTATCATGCATAAAATTCACTTTAAACTGCAATAAAAAAGTGATGCAAACTTTTATGACAAACCGTGAGGAGTGAGACAGAATGAGGAAGAAGGAAAGAGAAACAGAGAGAGAGAGAGAGAGCACACTTAAGCGGCAGAAGTCATCGGGAATGCGGCACAAGGGGAATGTGTTGTAATTGTGTTGCTTTTGGGTTCGTTTCATCGTTGTGTCATCTGCCTGCAACACTTGACAACAGCAACAACAACATGTGGCTTTGCAACATTTGAGCGCAAGGCCAAAGCGCTCATAAAAACTCATAAAACTTCAGGATGCCACGAGGCAAACAAACAACAAATAAATAAACGCCAGAGTTGTACAAACAACAAAACAAACTATACAAACGACATGCAGATGTCGCCACAAAAACGCGTCGTTGTCGGCATTAAGTGCGTGCCACACTGTAACTGTAACTGTCACTTCTTGAGTGTGTGTGGTAACAACAACACTCAACACACACACATACAGTAACGCACAACATTAAATAGGCAGACACTTCGATGGCATCGATGGGTGCGTGACGAACGTTGCACCTGCCCACCAGTGTTGCCATAATGTGACAGGCAAAATACGCCAGATTTTAATTCAGAAAATTTTGTAGGAATTAGCTTAAAAATACAAATAAATTTGTTTAAGACAATGCTTATATATTTTTAAGTTTTTTATTTATTTAGTGTCAACTAAAAGCAGTTGATCAATTAACGTAAAAGTTAAAGTATAAGTTAATTAATATGAAAATTAATATAAATATTTTTAGTCATATTTAAATTTAAACTGAAAAGGGAAAGAATTAGTTAAATAAAATTAAGAATTACAATTATTAGAATTAGCTTAAATGCAACCCAAAAAAAAACTTTTAATCTTTTAAAATATTAAGAGGCTTATGTATATTCAATTCAGATTTGAATTCTCTTCTCCACTGGAGTACTTTTCTGCAGTTTAAGTTATATTTTTAATTCTTAATAAATTTATTGTGTCGATTAGAAAATGTTGTAGAGGAGACAATAAATAATAAACTAATTAATCAATTAATATTGCATTTAAATTTCTTTAAATTTAAATATAATTTAAATTAAATTTAAAATGCATTTTGTTGTGCAATGCTTTTTTGACGTTGTTCTTTAAAATAAGCAATTGGTATTTCCATTTAAGGCGGTCTTCTCATTCAAAACCCGTTTTTTTTGACCCTTTTTAAAAAAATTCTTATTTGAAAACGCAAAGAATAATTGAAAACTTTTTTTATTTATTGTATTACAAAAGGTTCAAAGTAAATAAAAAAATTTTTTTTGCCTCGATACGTGGGCTGTTCAAAAAGTAATGAGACTTCAAAGTTGGTGGTGAAAAAAAAAAGGTGTCGTCACGGCGGCCACGATTCCGGGTCTCCGGAGCGTCCGAAATGAAAAAAAAAAACGGGGTTATAATCAGTATAGATGTAATTCTCGGGTGAACCTCAAGCTTAATTTTGTAATTTTTTTTGACAAAATGGCGGCCATTCAAAAAAAAAATTTCAATTTCGTGCTTTTTTTTGTAGTTTAGTGTAAAAAAAAAATAGTAAACATTTTTTTAAAATTATGGTCGAAGTTCACCCGAGAATGGTGACAATTCTGCGTCGATTCCACTTTGTTTCATGAAAATCGGTTCAGTTGAACTGGAGATATCATGGCCGCCAGTTCGAAAAACGTGGTTTCGAGATAAACGCGTTTAAAGTTTTGACTTCACTTGCATTAACATTAACATTGCTGGATAAAAATGGCCATATCTCCTTAAGTATTTCGAATTTCTAAAAATCTAAATAGGGGCATATTCACAACTACCCAAAATATAAATAAATGCAAAAAAAAAAAGTCGAAAAAAAAAAGTCGAAAAAAAAAGTTGCTCAATGAGAAGACCCCCTTAAAAATAAGCTAGATCTAGCCATAAATCAGCCAAAAGGGCAGGCCTGCTCATTACACTTGAGACTAGGTGACAAAACTAAGTGAGTAACATAAATGGCAACAACTTTTGTTGTTGTCTTATTGTTGTTGTTGTTGCAGATGGAAATCAATTTGCGTTGCCACATGAAATTGAATTTGTGTTTGTGAATACAATTACCTAAACTTCCTTTTCCGTTTTCATTTTCGTTTTCGTTGTCGCTCTTGTCAACTGTACATTTTAGGCCCACATATTGACTGTGAGTGCCAAAGTCTTTGTATTGAAATTGAATTATTCTGTTTGATTTCCTTCCCCTCCAACACCGCACTTTGCCGGCGGGCAACATTTGCCAAAGCCAAAATGCTGCGGCATATGGCTGCGACTCCTCTCCTCCCCCTCCCCCATCCCATCCACACCACCAACCTCATCTCTTCCTGTCTCTATAGTATGCATACATATGAAATGCCTATTGCCTTAGGTTTGTGCTCTGCTCATTTCCGCCACTGTAAAGCAAATTGTGCGTCCTCCTCCCCTCGGTCACCCCCGTCAATCATCGACATCGAAGTGATTGGAAAAAGCAAACGAACAACCGTTGTATTTGCATACGTCATCCATCGACCACGTTGCGTATACGTAATGCGTATGCGTAATGTGCGTTCGGTTTAATGTCTTGCTGCGGTCGGTCGATTCTCTGTCGGTTTGGGTGTGGGTTTCGGTTTAGCTCTATTTCCCACACGCACGCAGCCTGCTCTGGGGTAATTAATGACATGCAGGCAGGCAGAAATCTGCCATTGCAACATGGATATGTGAGTACATGGATACATGGATACACCTTGTGTTGTCCCTCGTCGCCAAACACTTGTCACACACACACATACAACTCACATCCTCCACTCAAAAATGCCGTTTAAGCCCAGTTTGGTTGTGGCCGACTCCAACATGCAAAGCCGCAATCACAACATGGCCCATTTTCTAGTTTTTCACTCGCCCATTTCTGTTGCCTGCACTCCACAAATTCGAATAGTATATCTTCTGGAAAATTTTAAATTTGCCTACGTTTTGTCTTCTAGAAGCCAAATTTATTAAATATATTGTAATGTATTATAATGTAAGCTGTCGTTCTATTTTTGGAAAAAGACAAGGATCCATTTTTTATAAAAGTTCAGTGAAAGCATCATCAAAGCATAACATTATCAATTTCTATAAGCAGCTTAACATAAAATGAAATTTATAAGCAATATTTTCCTAATTTTATAAAGTAAACTAATAAACTAAACGGCCTGATAAGTCCATTTCTCTTTCCAAATTTTAAAAATTAAATTTCTAAAAATACACTTGTAAGAGAACGTTATTTTTATTTAAAAGGGCTAGAATTTTTTGTAGAGTGTGTTGCGTCTACGTTGAGACTTTTATCTGTTGGTAACCGCAGGGGACACAGAACATTAGCAGCAGACAGAGTTCCCTTTGAATTGATGTGATGCCTTCTCTATTTCTTTATTTTTCTCTTTCTCTATCTTTTCATCCCGTATCGTCTCCTTCTCGTCTCTCATTGCAGATATGGTCGTTGGGTGACACGACGCGTCGCTGTCATTACAATCGCTGCCATTTGGCTGCTGGCGGCATTCGTATCCTTTGTGCCCATCTCGCTGGGCATCCATCGGCCCGATCAGCCCCTGATATTCGAGGATAATGGCAAGAAGTATCCCACATGTGCTCTGGACTTAACGCCCACATATGCCGTCGTCTCCAGTTGCATCAGCTTCTACTTCCCCTGTGTGGTCATGATTGGCATCTACTGTCGGTAAGTATCACATTTCCAATATAAATATAAAATGCATTCAACAACACCAGAAAATTTCCACAAAAAACAAATATTGAGCTCTCCAAACGAATTCAGCAATGTAGAAACTTTAGCCAATTAAAATTCCAGAGGCTTTAGAATAGAGAAAAGCAGCAACCACTTTGGGAATGCTTTGGCATGCCGAAGTTAGAATAAATTCTCTGTGCTTCAATATACAAGTTCTTTGCTCGTACTGACTATATAGAAACTCTAAGTAATTTAAAAGCTTTAATCTTTCTCAGAAGAAGTTGAAATCTGACAAAAATATTGATAGTTTACCGAAAATTGAAAATTGGAATTGATTAATTCATAATTTTCATAGATATTTGCTTATAAAGCTTAATTTTTTTTGTAAATAGATTCTGTAAGTTAAATTGGATCCATATATACAAATTAGATAAATATAATTCTGAAAATAATTCTATAACTTAAGACGTATTCAATGTACATGTTTATGGAACGAGGTCAACCAGGGATAAAAATAAATATAATATACTCATTTATCGGCAGTTTCAATATTTTTATTCGCTCGACAGAGTAATAAAATGTTAATAATAAAATGAAATAAACACTGTCGAAATGTGGAAATGCCGCAAGGACATTTGTGCTGATGTGCCACTGACACGAGAGCTTTTGCCATTGGGATAACTATCAGGGAGGAATTGTAGGGGGACAAGGGGAATGCGGCTTGACTATAGCATAAGTAGGCAAACAAATAAGCACACGCATTACTGTCCAGCTAAGTAATCCCTTAGCCGAGCCAAGACGGACGCATAAACACAGGGGCGTGTACAAAGAAATAGAAGTAGAAGTAACATAGAAGTAGAAATAAAGGGCTAGACAGTGCGTCCAAGGATAACGTATAATGTTAACGGCAACAGGATGCCAACATCATCAACATCATCAAGAAGGCAGCGATATGGTTTGCTCATCAGCATTATGGCCAAAGGGCAAACGGAGAGTGGCCAAGGGGGAGTGGCAAATGGCACGTTGCCATTTTAGCTTAACGAGATTTGCGGCCAATGGGCGAACGCAACAAATGGACACAATCTGCTCTCCTCTCCACAAGGCCATCTGTCCAGACAGTCCAGTTTGTCCAGTTCGTCTATCTCTCTGTCTGCTTCCTGTCATTGGAATGTTCCATCAAATTTCGGTCAAATTGCTGAATAAATAGACTTTTATCGTCATAATTTGTGCACGGGCTTGTTATCCTTTTCATGTGAGGTTAAGCCCCGAACAACAACAATCCACACTCAGAGCAAATGGCCTGTCTTATATTAAGCATACGCACTGTGTCCGTCTAGCAAAGGGGAAACGATTGCAGCAGCAGCTGTTCCCTTGGGCAGTCTGTCTAATTGGCATGTCGAGACAAGTAAATAATTATCATATCAGTTACAAGACAGGCTTACAGAGTGAAACAATCAGTTGGCCTCACAATTGGGTAAATAGTAAATGGTAAAAACAGTCGATGCGGAAATATTGAGACTGGCACAGAGAAAGGAAAAGAGAATATTTAACATAAACAATAAGTAATGAAAATAAATATTTTGAAATGATGCTTTTAAAATGGCACTTTATATATTTTTATATACTTTCACTTATCAGCAACAGGATGCAATTCAAATCTGATTTAAAATCTCTTTAATTTTGATCTCCCCCAGACTGTACTGCTATGCCCAGAAGCACGTGAAGAGCATCAAGGCGGTGACACGACCCGGCGAGGTGGCCGAGAAGCAGCGCTACAAGAGCATCCGTCGGCCCAAGAACCAGAGCGTGCCGAAGAAGTTCAAGGTGCGGAACTTGCATCACAGCTCCCCTTACCATGTCTCCGATCACAAGGCGGCTGTCACAGTGGGCGTGATAATGGGTGTGTTTCTCATCTGCTGGGTGCCGTTCTTCTGTGTGAACATCACGGCGGCGTTCTGCAAGACGTGCATTGGGGGACAGACGTTTAAGATACTCACCTGGCTGGGATACTCGAACTCGGCCTTCAATCCGATCATCTACTCGATATTCAACAAGGAGTTCCGGGATGCCTTCAAGCGCATTCTGACCATGCGGAATCCTTGGTGCTGTGCCCAGGATGTGGGCAACATTCATCCGCGGAACAGCGATCGCTTCATTACGGACTATGCAGCCAAGAATGTGGTTGTGATGAATTCAGGACGCTCTAGTGCCGAGTTGGAACAGGTCTCTGCAATTTGACCAAAGAGTGGTTGGATCCTGTGCTCCAGCTGTTGTCCTGGCGGCGGCTTGCATGTCGATAATGATGATGACGACGATGGCGCACTGACCTCCAGATACGTTCCATGAGATTCGCTTGCGGCGGCCACAACGACCATCGTGGAGACCGTGGAGGCCGCACAAATGGAAACCGAGCTGGTCTAAAGTCGAAGGTGAAGTCGAAGTTGAACACAACTTTTGGGTTCCTAAATCGCTGCAAAATGCGTAGTAATCCCAAACCAAAGAACACACAGATTAATCCAAATCTTAATCCAAAGACAAAAAATAGAAAAGAAAAGATAAAAGAAAACCTGTAAGTATTATCAGCGCATTCTAGACAACTAAGCAATCTACTAACTAATTTGTGTATACTTAATCTAACTAGTTAATATCCTAATGTCTGTACTAAACTGAAAACCAAGTCGTGATTAGGTCTAAGATCCCCCTCACCAAAGAGCTTCTAAATCTGATAGTTAAACTGTTACACTATTATTTCCATACAAACATATGTATATTGCTAATATTTATACTAAACTAACTTAACTATGTATGTATAGTCAGGTCTTGAATTGGACATAACATAACTTGACATGGCTATCAATTACCGTTAACTAACGGTTGTTTGCCCAACTGGCCAATACAGCTTTCGAATTTCTTTGACTTTTCCAAACAAGGAGCAGCTGTTATCATATTTTTATTATTCAAAGCCAATGACATAATTCTCAATTTGACAACACACAAATACCATATATACAAACTCCATTTTGTTGTGCAATAGAGAAAAAGAAAAATAATTCGGAATAAACAGTCGAGTGCACACGACAGTTTGATACCCTGCATCAGTCTCTATAGAAAAATTTATGGAAATAATTTGAATTTTTACAATAATGGAAAATTTAATAAAAAACTATACTTTTTTGGGATTTTTAAAATTGTGTCGAAAAAAAATTTCTTGGGTTTCAAATTTTTTTCCCAATTTCTTTTTATCACGATTTCAAAAATAAAAAACAACTCAATAGAGTTCTATATTCATGCGCAGCTTATTATCATATTTTTAAAAATTGCTTTGAAATGTCAAAATGACTATAATATCTTTTATCTGTTCCATTACTGTCTTTTAGCACAAAGTCTGTACAACCCCGAACACAGGGTATAAACAGCAAATGGCGATTGGCAAACAAAGCATTAGATTTGAATTATTGATGGGAATTTATGGGCATTGAACGTTTTGTTGGGTGCTGCACTCAAAAGCTGTTTGCCAATTGCCAACTGCAGTCATAAATCATTCAAATTAATAACCATTTGTCCAATACGAGCATTAAAAGCGAGGGTCGAGTATAAGTAACAAATATATATATATATATATATCTGAAAGCACAAGTATCTTTTGTTTTTGGAGCTGTCAGAGCGCAACGAAGCCTGCTTTAAAATGTTAATTGGGCCTCAAACTGAGATTGACTGACGTGAAATTTAAAAATGGCTAAAAGCCAAGCCAAGCCAGGCCAAAAGCTTTGCGAATAACGCCGGAAAGGTTAACCAAAGGCATTGGCCCTGATTCTGATTTGGATTCTGTCTCTGATTACCGGGTGATTTAATGAGCCGCACCTGAAGCGACACAAAAGCGGATTCGACACCTGCAAAAAGCCAAAAGCAGCCTCACTCAACTGTCCTACAGTCTGACAGTCAGACAGTCTCCCTCTCTCATTCTCTTTTTCTTTGTCTGTCTCTTTCTAGTTAAGGATAATGAACATGAGGCCCCCGCGGCTTTTCTTGCTTTTCTTCCTCCGCTTGAAGTGAAAACAAATGTAAACAGTTGGCTTTTCACGCTAAAAACAAGTACAATTCTCCCCCTTCGTCTCTCTCTCTCTCTACTCCTTTATCATACTCTGCCTTATCTTCTAATGAAAAATTATGCTGTTAAGCTCAACATTTTGTTTTTGTTGGCTGGGTATTCATTTTCATTTAAAGGGCTTCTCATTTTCTCAACTCTTTCTTTGCTCTGTCTCTGTTTCTGTCTCTGTGTCTGTATATCTGACAATCCGCTCAAATATTTGTAATCAAGCCAACGCTTTTTTTTCATACCGACTTTTGAATTTAATTTCTCCCCATTTCTTTGTTTTGTTTTTTTTTTTAAATTGTTTATTTGTTTGTTTTTGGCAGTTTATTAAAAGCAGCTGCTGTCGTCATTTTAATTACAATATACTCTTACTTATTCATACTTGTAATCCTTTTGCAGTGTTCAAGGAATTTAACATTTCGGCCACGCCCCCAAAAAACGCCCTATCATGCGTATGCTTTGGTTTGGTTTTAGCATCGCCTTTCGCCTCATTTCCCTTTTGCCATTCTCCTTTTGGCACGCAATCAATTCCACTTTTGTTTTCCCCAAGCATGTTGATCGCACGTGCCAGCTTTTCCGGTGTGGGAAAGCGTTGTGGAAAAGTCATTGCGGATAAGTCATTGAAAGGCTTGAAAGGCATTGCCTGCGGTGCGCCGCACGCACCAGGAGCCCACAAGGAAACAAGGACTAAGAGTCCATGTCGAAGTCGAAGTCAAAGTCGTTGGCATTGTCATTGACTTTGGTATTTGCAGTCCGCCCAAATGGCAAATGCCATGATAAATATGTCAAGAAAACGCCACGCGCCTACAAAATGTGTTTTTTCTCTGTACACACATATATATATAGAATTCGCATTGCTGTCTATCTGAATGCCTGTCTCGTGTCTGAATTCAATACAAGGTTGCATTGCGACTCTCCCTGATTCTGATTCAAGGTCTCTTTGCAGCCATAACATAGGAGAAATCGAATTCCTCTTTTACGCCATGTAGGCAGTTCATATACTCTTCAAGAGGGTATTGTAATTTTAGCATTAGACGAGTAACACCATACACTTTAATGATAAGAACTATCGGTCTAAAATTGAGCCCTACTTTAAGCTTTCTACTATTTAATATTTAAGAAATTCTAACCAAATTTAATCAACAGAAAACTGCTATAAAATTAAATTTAGATACATGGGAATTATCTCACGTAAATTGACATTTTCTGTGAATATATGATTCGTTCTTTTTAAATTCATTTAAAATTTGAATAAAAATTATTATTATTAAATTGAATAAAATCAGCATTCTCTTTAATACTTTAGTCCTCTTTAATTTCAATTTGCTTCTATCAATTTTACATCTTTTTAAAACTCTCACTAAATATAAGTTTCTTGGTTTTCGCTTTGTTTTTAAGTTGTTAGAGGTTCGTTAAAGTAATGTCTGACTGTTCTGCAAGCATATTAAATCTTCGGCATGCCGAGGAAAACTTTTCTTACTTGTTGGCCTTTTGTAATTGTGTCTCTGCCAGGCCAAGAGGACGGCGGCACCTTTGGGGCAACTCATGGGTTTTCAGACGCTTTTTGCCGCGCTTCGCGTTGCCAAATTGTAATCTCCACAGCTTGTCTGTTGCTGCTTTTTTTTTTGTCCATCTCCGCATTTCTTGCAATTTTTTTCAGTCTTTTTCTGGCATTGCATTTGGCAGCGAGCACAGTTAATGTTACGGGTTGCGACTTGATGGAATTTTGACCTTTGTGATTCTTATTTTTAATTGAAACATTTGTCGTTTGTTGTCAGAGACGAAGTCGCTTAATTTCTTTCTGCCTGCTCTCTAATTATATTAGACACAGATCCGTGCTATATATTTAGTAGACTACGTGCCGTGAATGATGATGATAACTTGATTTTCTCCCTCGATTGTTTGCCGAACAGATTTCGGGTACTAAATCAGGCGCAACGCTGCGTAAAACAAACCAGAGATGCCCTTTCATTAGCATAATCGTTGAACATGGAATTGCTCGTGCTTTAAGAGACTCACTCAACTGACGACAGATGACTGAGTTGAACTTGCCTACATTACTCATACGCACCATTGCACGCGCTGCTTAAATAAACAGATTTCTTGTAATTGCTTTCACAATTCAATTATTTGCCACAAAGACTCAAAGAAAACGCAACGACAGAGAAAAAAACAGCTGACAGAAGGGAAAGAAAAACACACGCACATTCAAACATCATCAGTGTCAACAACAACAGCAAACAATTAAAATTTCAATGTAAATAGAATGAAAAAACGAAGCAAATACAAACAGTATTTTTTGCTTTACAATGCGTGTTCAATTTGAGAATAAAAATAACACAATTGAACATTGAATAAACATTTACCTGAAATAAAAGCGGCATTTAAAAATAGCACAACACCACAGGACAAGCAATTAGAGTTGTTATTGAGCTTTAATATCCAATGTAGAGAAATCTAATTGATGCAACCTTAAAAATATATAGATTCAAACCGTTGACCTTAATCCGCTCAACTGCTGAGCAGCAGGAGGACTGCGGATTTTCTCGTAATCAGAGGAAGCCAAAGCGAAAATACGAGTGTATGCAAATATGCAGATGTCAAATCCTTTGAGCCCTTTAAATGTTTGTATACAATTTATATACATTTTCACTTGACTCTCTCTCTCCCTCTCTCTCTCTCTCTCTCTCTCTCTGTCTCGTTCGTCTCTTTTTGTCCGAAATGAAAAGATATAACTTGAAAAGCAAATAAGTAATAAGAGTTCAAAAAGTCAGGCGATAAATGTCAACATTTCGCATAAATTGCATGACGATTGGCGCTTAGGCGCTCAAAGCGCATTGATTGATTGATTGATTGATGGCTGGATTGGTGGTTGGGCTGGGTGGTTGAATGGTCCTGTGAGTAGTCTGAGTGCTTGACTGGCTGTTTGGCAGTTTCGTGAGCTTTAAAGTGGCAAGGCCCCAGCGACAAATTATCTACAGAAAGCAACAGTTGTCAAATGTTGGCCAATAACTTAGAAGTGTCGCCTTGCGTTCTAGTTTATTTTAGCGAAACTTTGAGAGTCACGCAAAATGTCCCCCTACTCATAATCCCACCCAATCTCCTCCCCTCCTTTTCTAACCTCATGCTGCCTCTCCGTCTGTGTCTCTGTCTCCGTTCGCTGAAATTATTTGGGTGTTTTTATGACTTTGCGCCTTAAAGTGTTTATTTCGTTTTACGACTTTCTACAAATTCGCCTGGCGCGTGTCATTTGCTTGCCCAGAAGTACGTGGCGTATACGTAACGTTGCGTATACGCAGCGTTCGCCCAAAACGTTTTATTGCCTGCCCGTTGTCGGAGCGTGCTAATTTATTCGTTAGCTCCGGGTTCCGAGTTCCGGTTTAATGCCCCCAGTCACGACCCAATGCATCATAAAAACACACTTTTAATCACAATTTTTGGCTGACGCTCAAGGATTTGTTTTCTTTTTCTTTTATTTTTCTTTTATTTTTATTTTTTTTTGCCTAAGGATGTTGAGCATTTTTGCATACATGCAAAAATGAGATTAGGATTACTGTCTGAATGAAGCAGCAGCTGATTGACCGCTTGACCTAGCTGGCAATGCAGTGACTTTGACTTTTGACAAGGGCAACGTTCAACGCTGCGTATGCGCAACCTCTGGCATTTGGGCCACAACTTAAAGCGCTTTAAGCTACCCAGCGCCAAGTTTATCATTCCCTTTTGCCACAAAAAAAGTTTCGTTTAGTGCAGTAGCTGAGTTGCGACGCCCTGAAAACTTTCTTCAGCTGCAACAATAACAAAATTCAGCAAAGTTTTGACAACAGAAAAATCCCTCGACTCCCTCGCCGGAATGACTTGGCTTTCTGCAGCCACCTGACTAAGAGGCCCCGCTCCCCGTTCCCCGTTTCCGGTTTACTTGTTACCCATTGTTTGGCAAATGCTTATAACATCCGCCTAAGGCTCCAACTTGCACATTTTCATAATGCACAGTTCTAACTCGATTCTCGATTCACGATTCTTGACTCCAAACTTTCAACTCTCGGCGCTTCTGTTCGGCACTGTTTGCTGTTGGCTTTTTGCCATTTCAATTATGGCAATTTAATTGAATATTATATTCAATCTTATAGACGACTTTTGGGTGCAAAGTTTTTCGTCCGATTGAATGATTGCCTGAATGCATGCGGGCTGCCTTTTGTAAAAGAAATGAAAACTTTTACGTTGAGCCGACACAAAAGCAAGAAGAAAACGTCTTTTGATTGTGCTGAGACAGATAAAGATAGAGAGAGAGAGAGAGAGAGAGAGAGAGAGGGAGAGCTTAAAGTTCAATTTAAGGTATACAGCTTTTCCTGCTGCCTTTTGCACTTGCTTTTCATGACCTCTTACTCACTGCACAAAATAACAATGATTAATTAATCCTTCATTTGTCCGGCACTCCTTGGCCTCTGCTTAACTGAACTCAACTTAAACTGCACTCTCTCAATCGATTTACATGCAATACACTCCCATGTCATGCATTTTAATTAAAAAGCCGTGACACGAGTCGAGCACAGAGTCGAGCACAATATATGTACATATGTATATGCATGTATATCCTTATGGAGTGGCGCATCCATTCTGAGCACAAATGTCCAAGGCACAAGCTGCTTACAGCTCCATTGCACACTTTCTTTCCCATCTTCTCTCGGCTCTACCAATATATGAATATATACTTATATATATATTCTATATACACTTATACTCATATACAATATGTATATTTTCCCTTACACTTTTGACAGGACAACGCGGCGCCTTAACATGCTGCGCCGCACACAGTTTGCAATTTTAAACCCAAATTGAATTACCGCGTCATCGTCGCCTCTTTCCTCCTCCTGCCCCCTTTTTAAGGCAAACTTGCCTCTTCTTTACCTCTTCCTTCCCTCCCTTTTTGTTGCCATTTTCGCTGTTGCCTCTGGTGGTTTTGCCGTGTCGCATAAAAGTTCCCGCTCAGCATATTTTATGATGCCTGATTCACTTGCAGTTTTAGTTGAGCTTCGAAACTGACTTTATAAATGCATAACTCAAATGTGTTTTAATTTAGAAATATTTAATATTTATTTAGGCATTATAAACTTTTTTAAGCGTACGAAGAAATGGTTAAAGAAAAGTAAATTTCACCTATGTATGTTTGCATATAAACCTATTTTAAAATAAGCAAAACACTTTAAAAAGTATCTATAAACAATCTGCAGACTAAGATTTAATACTTTTCCTAACACTTTAATACTAATTCATATTAATTTTAAACAATTTATATTAATTTATTATTTTCTATGCAACAATTTAGCTTGCTGATCAATTCATTTTTATAATATACCTTTGCAATAATTATAATAAATCAATATTCATCCCACAAGTTTCAGTAAATGTCCTTACGATTTGTTTTCAAAACGATAATCTGCATGTTATGATAATGAAAACATTGTTGTGCTAACAATGAATGACAAAATAAGCTGAATGCCATTCGATTTTCATTAAATTGAAATTAGTAATATAGCGCATTGTTTCTCCGGCATATTCATCTCAATAGTTTAAATATTGTGCAATTTTTCGTTTAATTTTCAACCATTTTCCAGCAATTAATTTATTTACATTGGTCTTGGGCGCGTGCCAAATTGTGCGTAAATTTGATTTGACAGCATATCGAAATTTGCTTTTCCGATTCCCTCAGGTCCTGCTTAAAACGCATAATTGTTTTTATTAATTGACAAATATTTTCATTGGCTGCTGTAACTGGTCTCCAAATGAAACAATAACAAAATTTGTCGGCTGCTCTAACCGCAACACGAAACGCAAATTCACAAAATGTTAGTATAAGTATATTTATATAGGAGTACTCTATAATTTTGCGCATATTCGTATTATGTGAATTCTATAGAAATGCGATGAAAATCCAACTGAAGCCGCAGGCAAAACCACACTCCAACACCAGAGCTTGAATGCCGCTGACAGCTGTATAGCTGAAGGGACAAATACTTACTGTTGGATAAATAAAAGGTGCATTCAAAAAAATTTCACACTAAAATCGTCCTTAAATAGTAAATTTTCACACTAAAATGTAGAAAAAGGACGCAAGCTTTCTATAAATTCAAAAAATATTTTTACTTGATTAAGGGTTAATTTTTACATGTTATTGAAATTTCTCTGAGCAGCCGGACAAATTATATTGCGTTTTTAAATATACCAAACTTAAGTTTTTTAAAACTACTATTTATAAAAAAAACATTCTCAATATTCTTAAAAAATTCGGAATTTCTTAAATTTGCCTCAAATAGAAAATAAATTTTCCCAGTGTAGGAATTGTCTCTCCTCCCCTTTTTGGCAGGCGTGAACATAAATTTCAGGCTTGGATGAGTCCCAACTCAACTTCTGGCTTCGCAATTCCGGTTGCATGCCGTTGTCCGTTGTCCGTTGTACGGGTAGCTGTGTAATGGCTAAAAGTGCCAAAGTTTATTATTAAGTTATGTTGACGAATAAAACTGTAGAAGGAAAAATCAATTTCAGTTAGTCTATCTCACTCTCGATCAGTACATAGACCTCTTGCTGTCTCTTTCTGAATGGGTTGTATGCATGTATGTGTGCAATGTCGTGCGAATGAACCCAACTAATCAAATTAACTTTATTTTTAACAAATTTTCAGCAGTCGAAAATATTAAATCATAGCCCACAAACCCTCAAAATGCCGAGCTACCTAAACGGTTGTCAGGCTAACGCTAAATTACCGAATATTCGATGCCGGTAATCGAATATATATCGACTAAGGGGTGTGTAGCTCGCGGGTCGAGCTGTAAATAGCACAGGCTAACCCTAAAAATCGATCGGTTTTATATATGCAACCTAATCTATATTTCAAAATATTTGCAACCAAAATAGCAGCAGGCAAAACAAGGCGAACCCGATTGTTTAACCTAATAAGAGAGCAAGAGAGAGAGAGAGAGAAAGAGAGAGAGAGAGTTGTGTAGCGACAGAGTGTGAATGAGATAGAGATTGCTGTCTTTATAGAATTACTTCTGGCGCAATAAGTTTTCCAGGCGAACGAGCCGTTGATGGAGTCGCTTCCAATGTCCACAGTGTCTGGCATTGTTAGCCAGAAGTCCGTGCAACAGCAACAACAACAGAAACAACAACAACAATCCTGCTGGCCATGCGTCATTTTGAATGGATATCCATTCATTGATTTACCTTTTGCCATGGCCAACTGGCGAACAGCTTCAGGCTCAAACGGAGGCAGATATAGAGCCAACAATTTGCCCAGCTATTAAAAGCGCTTGTAAGTCAGATGTACTTGTTGTTGTTGTTGTTATTCTTTCTGCTGTTGTTATTCTCTGACATAGGGTATTACAGATTTTTTACAAAATGTGTAATGCATTTAAGTTTATTTATTCTGGAATAAGTGGTACAACAAGCTGAAATAATAAGGCGATATTATGTCTCTCTATTTATGTTTAAACTAATCTCTACATCTTGAAGCTATCTTGATGAAACTTGGCACAGATCCGTCTCCCTGCTGCAGGCTGCACATATGTCGAAACTGGCCAGATGAGATCACTATATCATACAGCTGTCATAGAAACAATAGGGCCAACCTTGAGTATGAAAAACAATAAAATATCTTAACTGAATTCACAGAATACACATTTGGTGTTATCCTATGCATCCTGACCAACTTTGGTTCAAATCGGTTCACTGCATTACAAATATGTCATTAATATAGGGTATCAATTCTTCGGCTTTCTTTCTTTTAACTACTGCTACTGTTCTTGCTCAGCTAAGTTGCTAAGTGGCCGTGTGATTGACCACTCGATTGCCGTGCCGTGCAGTGCGGAGCCAAGTCGAGCCTTGCAAACACCGCGTGGCACAGGACACAGGGCACAGGACACAAGGACACAAGGCAAAGGTACGGCTGGACCGCATGTTGCGTCTTGTGCAACGTTGTTCTTGTTGTCGACATCGATGTTGCTGTTGCCGTTGCCGTTGATGCTGCTACCAATGTTGATGTTGATGTTGACGTCTTGACCATGGCATGGCTAATAAATTAAAGTGCCAGGACACTTCCACTCACTCAAAGTATGAGAAAGAGACAACAAGAGAGAAAGAGGGAGAGAGAGAGGAAGAGAGAAACCTATCACTTTCGTTGTCTCCATCGCCGGCGGATGATTAATTACACTTAATTGTAATTTATACGCAACGTCGGATTCATTCTCAATGGGAAGCCGTGAAGTTTTTCCATTGAAGTTTTATTGAAATATAAACCGCCTCTTAATTTTGCTTTTATTTTAGCCTAATTGCCTATTAAGCCATAAGATTTCTATTCTTTTCAAATATATGTATATATTTTCCATTAGTCTGGTCACACTTCTAGCTGCTGGACAGCAAAGTAAATGGCCAAAATTGTTGTTGCAAATAAATCATGAATGAAACTGTTGTTGTCTGTTGACTGTTTTGTTTTCCTGTTGCTTCATGGCAGCAGCAACAATCATTAATCAACTTGGCTAATAGCAGCAATGCCTCAAGTTGCTCACTTTGTCTCCTTTGACCTTTTGGCCAACTTAACAAGCATTAGCTCTGAGCCCATTTGCTCAATTCATTGGCCATTTGTTGTGTAATGTAAATGCAATGTCATTTGATTCAGCTGCTGCAAATGCTGTGTAAATAATTGCCACAATCATTGTCAAGTGTTCTTCGAGTATATTATTTGCTGTTTTCTCTTAAACGAGCTTCAAGTTGTTTCTGCAATAAAATCATTTCAATTGAATGACAGCAAAGCAACTTTGATTACCTTTAATAACAAATTAATTGAGTTCAAACAAAACTTTCACTAGCTTTCGGCCTTCTTCTTCACTACTTACATATTTCAATCTGAAACGTAAAACTTCAGCGTTAGTTTTATTAGTCTTGATGTTGGCTTTGGTTTCTTTTGGGTCAGCAATAAACCAATCAATAAGCATCATTAAAAAGTTTAGCCAACCAGAATTTTCCAATCGAAATTAAATAATTTAGTGCTTCACAGCACTCAATTGGAAGACACGAATGAAAAAAGCAGCAGGAAAAACTAATCTGAACTGCCGAAGCGTAAATACACTTGTGGAAAATATTAACTCAATTCAACTGAATCTCAACTAAACTGATTTTAATAATTTTTTACTTTTATTCAGGCCAAAATGTGTGATAAATAGGCAAAGTTTATCCTACTTGTATTGTATTTTGCATCTTAAATAAAGAGACATTTTACTTCGTCTTATCGAATTTTATTTCTAACTTCTCATTTTTTTACTCTTCCACAAATTTCAATAGTTTAAAAATAATGTTTCCGAAAGATTAACTTTCTTATAATTTTAACGATTTTCTCACATAAAAGCTTATATATTTATATTAAATAGTTGGATAAAACTGAAAAAATTAGTAAAAATTCCAAATAATATTCTTATTTAATAAAGTTGACATTTCTTTAGCTGTATATTTAGCTAAACATGATTGAACCTAACTTACATATAGTATCTTGCTTGATAATTCATTTCTGAGCTGCGTATGAAATTTTCTGCAAATTTCGAATTTTAACAATGAGTCGCATTTAATGAATACACAATTTGCTGTTTTAAATAATATCATAAGGATGCAAATAGAGATTGGGAGTGAACAATCACAGTCTTATCATTATAAGCTATTTCTAGAAAATATTCCACGCTTTTCTGCTTGAAATTGCAGCTTTAATAGCTAAAATGAAATGCGAAACTTAAATGCAACTTGGCGAAATGCAATGCGCAGCAGAATTGAAGTTGCAGTAGAAGTTTGAGTTGGAATTGAATTAGGTATAAAAATTATACGAGTTCGTCTGGCATTTTATACTCGGAATGTTGGTTGGGTACTCGTGAAGTTTGGGCTTTGGGCCTGACTTTATAACCTGGCTGCTGACATAGATTTGGCTTAAATATTTCGCACTACTTTACTTTTAACGATGGCATGCAATGAAAAGAGGATTTCTCAAATGTTTGCTTCCACGCCTCTCTTAATGCCGTGCCGTTCTGTGCCGCACCGTTTTCCGATTTTTCTCGCATTTTCTTTTGTTTGTTTAATATGCGCAGAACTCAATTTTTTTTCTTTTTGTTGCGCTGATATTGCCAACAAAGCTGTTGTTATTGTAGCTGTTGTTGTTACTGTTTCTGTTGCATTTGTTGCAGCTTAAACGAAAATGAAAACGTTGCAGTGTAAACAATGCTTTGAGAGATTTCTCTCTGTGCAGCTCGCAACACTTTTTACGTACCAAAATTAACAAATGTGAGTTGCTCCTCCCCTCCCCCCGTCGGCTTTTCTTCTGGTTACCACAACAAGCAAAGGTTTTAAAATTGGTTTTCAGCCAGCAACGTTTGACTATATGCTAATTTATACAGTACGTATACGTAATATCATGCACTTGTCTGGACTGAGTTGATTTTTTAAAATGAAATGTTTTGCTTAATTGAAATAAGTTCGCGTTGCAGCTCTTGAAGGCAAATTTCTGGTTCTCTTCCGAGAGTCCACAAAATGTTTGAGATACTAGCAAAAAAGTTTTGTTTAATTTAACAATATTTGACATCCAAAATTAAATAGTTTTTGTTTTCGAATAAAGTTTTATGCATTTTCACCAAATGGCTGGATGTCAACTTAAACGACCAAGAGTCAAATTTAAACCATTTTTATTATGACGTTTTTACTAGCGAATGCCGAAATTGCCAATAGAGCTCAAAGCTAGAAAGAAGCGTTGGCCAACAGCGCTTGACACGTTTTAGCATTTCGTTGATTTTCTTTTTTTCATTTTTTTTGGTAAAGGATGCAACTGCACTCGAAGATAACACAAAATTGTCAAATGTCAAAAATAGTCTGAAATGCTCGACATGTTGAATGTTAAAACAACACTTGGAGCAATAGAGAGAGAGAGAGAGAGAGAGAGAAAGGGGGGAGAGGGAGAGGGAGTAGTGACTGATTGTCAGTGATGCCGCATCTGAAGCGCAATAGTTTAATGGCCATACAATTGACACGAAAGTTGACACATTTTCAGTGCAGAGTTTGCTTTTCTTTTGCGGCAAAGTTTTTAGAGGAAATCCCCCAGTGTCGGGCTTCGTTTTGCGAAATATTTGCATTATACTCAATGAAGGCAGACAGAGAGAAAGAGAGGAGAATGCAAACTGACAGTCAGATGAATGAATAGATGATGCAATGTTGCATTTTTCTATGAAACAAGAGCAGTCGTCTAGTTATCTCTGGGTTGGAATAGAGCTCCTCAGATCTGTGCCATTAGTGCAAATGTCAATAGCAATGCCGGATGCGAATGCGGATGTGAATGCGGATACGGGTATGGCAATGCGAAATAATGTCGGCTCACGTTTGTCAGTAGAACGTGCGAGGAGCCATACGGGGCGTATACTCAACAAGTTTGTATTTATGTTGTATGTATGTGTGCACACACGAAACATATCAGAAAACTTTTCAATTTTAATTTAAAAACATACCACATATCCTAAGAGTACACACACACACACACACCTTTAAATTCACTGTACCTTTCTTGACTATTTTGTACCTAACACGAACTACAGCAAAATGTAAATACAAACCATATATTTATTGTCTAGGAAAATTGGCTGGAATACCAAAAAGAATAGCCAAATTTAAGGAAAATACCAGAGAAAAATACTAAAATATGAAATTAACAAATAAACATATATAAATAACTAAAAACTAAAAAAAAATATGTAAATTATATGGCAACTAGGCATAAACTAAAACTAAACTAAAGCTCTTTTGTACCTCTTGCTCCCCAATTTCGAATTTATGGAAGAACCCTAAGAAAGCGCTAAGTATAACTTAAATAAATTATATTAAATCAATATTAATAAATATGTTAACTAAACGATCATGTAGTTCATAATGGAAAATGTCTGAGAACAGCAAAGAATTTTAATGCTTAAACAAGAACTACAACAATGCACATGTTAATATTAAGCTACAATTATGCTAAAAGCATTTAATAAATTAATTATAAATTAAGCAAAGAGTTACAAAACAATATTTACATATACACATACATATATGAATACTCGTATTGAAATGTAGTTGAAAATTGTACTCGTAGTTCATTGTTAATGTCTACTCGTAACTACTGTTATTATGTACATCTATGTAAATGTGTGAGTTCTGTCATTGTACGTGTATTAACATTAATTATAATCGCAAATACTTAGAATTAGTAGCGTTTAGTTATAACTCAATGTGTATATGTCTAGATCCATAACACGATTATATCCAGAGATAAATCCTCAACTCTCCCAACCTCTACTTCCACCTCCCTCTTCCAACCTTTATGTCTTATTAAAAAACATCAATTGTAAATTTCAACCTAACTATTAAGTTGCAAAAACCGTAAAACCACATACTGAGAATTACTTAAATAAATACTGAATATATTAATAAGCAAAATTCAATGCATTTTGTTTTTACTTAAACGGAAAGTAAGTATGAATTTAAATTTATTTTATATTTATTTATTAATATAGTATTCCATTTTCAATAATAATAAAACGTATTCCATCACTTAATTCTTTCTCTAAAAAAGCCCAATATGCGGCTTATCTATTCATACGGGCTTTTGTAAGGCATTTATGAATACATACTTTGATGTCATTTAAAGAAATGATTTCCAATTGCACAACCCCTTCAAATTTCGACTTAACCGTAAGTATTTGAGAACATTCCATTTAAATTCAGATACAACAAAAATCACAATATGTACGAAAAATGATTTCAATGGCGACATCAACAAAAAAAATTTACACATGGCGAAAAGCCCGAGTATTTTGTGTTAATTTAAAGAAAGAAGTAAATTATTAAGAAATTATATAAATAGAGAAATAAAATATATAATAGAGACAAGTTAAGAAAGGACGAAAATGGACATACAAATTTATTTGATACTTGCAAGTTGATTTTTCTCAGTGTATGCACACACATGCTGACATTTGAAGGACAGAAACTTTAATTTCCGCTCTGTGCTCTACAGCATAAAGTCGAATGCAACCAAATTACACTCTTTTTATAAACATTTTCCCAATTTTGGCTAAGATTGCCTTCATGTAGATCGCGTTGTCAACAGGTGAAACTTCCACAAAAGGAACCCCATCTGCTTATAATGAACCCAAGAAAAAATCCAATAAATATTCAATTTATAGAATTTGGGCGCCTTAAGGAAAGTTCATACATAGGTAGTCAGCCTGTCTATCTGTTGGTCTTGACTCCTTTGCATAAATTCCAAAAACGACAGCATACAAAAGCAGAAAGCAAATTTTTATATCCATAATGGACTGAATGTACATATGAATACTCGTTCTCGTTCTCTGAAGGCATATGGCAAAAAGGCAAATAAAAAGTAGATGAACTTATTTCGTTTTATGTGCCATATGTGGCTGCATATTCATCCCACATCCCATGTAGCCCACATATCCCACCATCTGAGGTTTGTACTCGTATTATGCTCTTATTCAGTTTTTTCAGCTTGCAAAACCAACAACGACGGCATCAAAATAATACGCACAAATAGCCTTCAGGCCATGGCAAGAGAGCAGCACATTAAAATGAGCAAAATAAAAGAAGTGAAGAAAATTTTAATAAAAAATATTATTCACATGAGCCAAAAAGACAGTCGACATTGCAATCCCACGCTAAAAAAACAGACTTCAGACCAGACGCATAAATAGAAGAAATCGACAGACTTTTGCTATATTTTAATACAGTTACATCATTAAATTACAACTACGAGGTAAGTTATAGTTGTGATTGCTACAGCATAAATGTATTTCAGATTTAATACTTGCTATCACTTATTATACCCATTCCTGGCATTTTATGAGTACAGGGTATTATTTGTGAGAGCACACGGAGGTAAGTAATATCAAACAAGCGGGAAAGGCTTTAGTCGGGTTCCCGAGCACAGGATACCCGTCACTTATTAAAATATACATTAAAAATGTTTTATTGCATACTTTTAGGCACTTGCATTGCTTAAAAACTTAAATCAGCTGTTACTTCCGTTCTGCTCTCCCATCCTTGATGCGATTAAGTTGGATGATAGCTCATAATAATAGATAACGTTCGATGCAAATATTTGAAACAAACTTATAGAATAGGCACATTTCAACGAGTACAATACACCCCTTTACTTGTTTTTGAAGTAAGGGGTATAAAAATCACCGTTGGTTACCTTCACTGATGCATGTCGAAACACGAATGAAAGTGCTATCAGAAATGTAGGTATTGACAATGTGAGAAATTGGCACATTGAACGGCCAAAAGAAGTCAAATGTGCTCGTAGATGCATGAAAGCTTCGTTCAATCTTCATATATAACACTCTTTTAGCAAGGTGTCTGACGGTTTGAATGACTGACTGACGGTCTGACTGACTGACTGACTGACTGATTGATAGAACACAAACTATGCCAACTTACAAAATTACAAGTCCAAGGGGAGAAACTGGTTAGAAAACTGTTCTTCGAAACTTGTGTGTGCTTCATTCGCTCGACCTTTAAAATAAATTGATATGTTACATGTTTCTGCGAATTCGGAAAACTTATTTAACTGTGTGGAAAGTGGAAGAGTTGTGGTTGCATTGGCTAAAAGTTTAATTTATGTTCGTTTGCTTTTAAGCTCATTTTTCAAAGTAATCCGTTGCAAGTTAAGCAATAATTGTTTCAGAGTTCTTTAATAGTTTGGCTTGTAGTTATTTTAGATTTATGTTAAAAGGATTTCCTGCGCTTTTATCTCGCATAACTTTCTGAAACTCTAAAATATATTGAGTCGAATTTCTTTATTAATAGTGAAATAATTGGCTGCTTTAAAAATCTTTGCCATTGCTATTTTTGTTAATGTGCAAGTATTCTGTTTCTGCAATTTAAAATATTTAATTTAAATATTAGCACCAAAAACCAAAATTCGCCTTTAGCTGCCAACAGATTTAAGTTAGTTGACAGCTTTCAGCCACGTCAGCTTCAGCATTTTCAGATTTATTGGGAAACCAAGTAAGGCAATTGGATAGTTGGACAGTTGGACAGTCTGTGGTTGCTGTAAATGATTTGCCAGCATATTTCAAACGTATTTAATGGCATTGCTCATTTGTCTACCAGCAGCAACCACAGAACGAGTAGCAGTAGCAGAAACTGTTTGCGGTTGGCCAAAAACTCACACAGCCACAAAGTCTTGCACTTTGCCAGAGGGCTCTATTTGAGTGAGAATCGAGTGGAGAAACTCCAGAAACATTTCTGTTATCTTGTAGTTGTGGTGTGAACTTACATAACACATGCATTTTTCACAAATACTTTGACTAAAGTACGCAACTCGATTTCCCCTTTCTCCCTGTTCAACTTGTGCACACACGAAGCATCTGTGATTATTGAAGTTGAATTGTAATACCCAATGGGAATAAATCCTTAAATAGTTTGTTGTATTGTCTGTTCAACCAGTTTGCTAAGCTCTTTTCATACCACTTTATCTAAAGATCAACAATGGGGTATAGTTGTATTAAAAGAGATGTAAGAATAATAAATTAAATACTCAAACAGAAATCTGAGTGAAGGGGAAAAAAACCCATTTTGTTGCTTTTAAAAAAATCATATTTGTGAATATTTAAAGGGCATTTTGTATTCAAGCACTTGTGATGTTAAGCACTCCCAGTTGGCATTCATAAGCCGTACATATGTTTCTGTTGTATACTTACACAGCCCTATATTATTGCTCGAATGTGCTTGGCTTTTAGATACGTTTTAAGGCCAGACATTAATTTGCCAAAGCAATTAAGTTTGCAACATAAGTAAATATATATGCATGGAGAACCGTAATAAATTCATTTAAATAGGCTTTAAGTCTCAGTTTACAATTGAAAAGTCATGTGGCTATAATGCAGTCAGATTAAGCTAGACTTGAGTGTTGGCCACTGTTTTGCCAAAGGGGTTAAATAATCATTTATTTAATTTAATCTCTGTCTGGTCACTTTCACAATTAATGGAATTATTTACCTAAGCCTATAATTAGACACAACCAAGTGAACTTAAAATAAGCCCCTCAAAGTTGTTCACAGAATGTATATACTTTTAGTAATATTTTTAATTGAGTGGAGTGTTCAGAAAGACAGAATAAAGTAATTGTTAATTGCTCATCATAAGCCCGAAAGTATCATTTATGTATTCTTAGAGAGAGTATCACATGTATGTATCTTAGAGTCTATTGGTCGGGCTGTTAGTAATGATGTACTATATTTTTTCATACGAAAATCCCTTTCTCAATCGAAACACACAACATTTATGTGCATAGGCGGACAGTTGACCAACAAATCAGCTGAATATCTGCAACAAAACAATATGTTCCAAAAGTGCTTAGCGAAATATATTGTAAATTGCACTATGCTACAGGAAAGAAAATACCATTTGCTTATTAAAGAATGTTTCTTATAAATATTTGTAAATTTTTTATTTTCAGAAAATAAAATTATTGTCTGATTCTGAAAAGCTCCCAGATGAAGTAATAACTCTATAAATTTTTTTTTTTGTTATATTGAGTATAATTGAGTTGGTAATTGGTAAACATTCGTTTCTAATTTTAATTAAATTCTAAACACTTTTCTTTCTGTCGACGGATTTTAGTCGACGTTAAATAAATTCGTGAATTTTTTAAACTAAAAACTTTAAAAGCAACAACAAAACGTTTTGTAGCAGAGTGTATTTGCTGTCCCTGTGAGAATGCAACGGTATGCAGTTTTGACCAGGCCGTAAGTTATCTCTGCACGAAAATGCCTAAAACGGGGAAATTTTAAGCCAATTAAATCGGCTTAGTGACTCACATTTTGCATTTTCTACAGTGTTTGTTTTTGTTGCCGATTTTATGGAAAACTTATTGACGCTCAGGATATGAGGAGTATTCCTGGTGCACGGGAAGTTTCATTAGTTTAGTTGGTTTTTCTGGTATAGCAAGTGGCAGGTGGCAAGTGGCAGGTGGCATCAACATGGGCGTCGATAAGCGTCAAATTAATGCGCGAAATTTAATTAAAATTGAACTTAATTTAGATAAGTGCATGAGCTGAAATAATGTGGCATACTTAGAGACTATGAAGCTTGCCAGACTGTGGAATGTGGCATGTAACATGTGGCATGTGGGGACTAAGCCGCTTATGGCAAGCAAATCAAAAGCAGCTGATATTAAAAATTCAACGTGCTGAAATTGTTTTGGGGTTTGGTTTCACATGGTTGAGCTGAGGGACTTGTGGGAGTCGCCTAGCCGCCAAGTGCATTGGCCCCGTCAGAATGTAAGGATGCCAGGCGGGGGGATAACCTAATGAGTAGGACAATGAACAATGTCAGCTAACGCACCGCACAATTAAAAGCTTTCTGCTCAGCAGACACTATCCCAATTCTCCAGGGCTATTTCGGCTCGCCTGCCACTGAACCGTTAATTGGTGGTAATTATTCATCCCCTTAACTTGGAAACATTTTATGAAACAAAAAAAGGGATTAGAAAGCCAAAGCTCTAAACTCATTTGAAATGAAAGTATCTTTATTTTATTTTCTCCTATTTTTCCCTATTAATAATATCAACACTTGAATAAATACAACCAAACACTGTAAATATACATACTGATCAAAAAATAAGAAAATTGTTAACTCAGCAAAAAAAATAAGAGTAAATAAATATTTTTGAGTATGGTAAAGCTTCTAATTTTAATGATATAAAAATATTTCTATTGGGAATATAAATCTCAATTTTTTGTGGAAAAATTTGAAAATACATAAATTTAATATAATTTTTTGGGATATGCGAAAACGTCTAACTGGGAATTAAAAAGAACTTATAAATAAATTACAATTAAACCAATTTGAAAGGGATTTTTTCTGACCGTTTCATTAGACACAACTAAAAATTTGACAGATTTAAGGTCAAGTTTCAATGATATATTTTTCCCACATTTTTTTTTAGGAGTTGACAAAAAACTTTTAAAATTATTTCTATATCATTTTTACTGACAGACAAAATTCAGTTTATTTTCTCTTTTATATTAATCTTTTTATACTTTATTATTACCAATTGATTTGGCGAATAGACAAATTATCATTGAATTGCCATCAAAATGTCAGAACTTTTACCCGTAACAGTGCCTGTAAACTTTCTATTCGACATAATCGTAACGCGAATAACACTCTTCAAGGATAAAATTGAAGATCCAAAGGATCTTCTCGTGAATGTTAAGTTCAACAAGGTGCCTGTCAACATCACCCAGAGTCGCATCAATGTCACGGAATTCAAAGCTGGACGTCGCACCGAAATCCGTGTGGATTCAGAATCGTTACGCAAAGGTCTAGATGCGAATGGGATGCCCATCGTGGTGCGATATAAGGGTGCCACGTTGGGGATGACACAGGTGCGATTTCCCCAGGACTTTATCGATCGCATCGAGGTCGGCATGTCGGACCTAATGCACGCGGAGACATGCAGCATTATACGACGAGAGCAGGAAGTTGGCATTCTAGAGCTGCTCATTGCCCTGGTCATCAAATGCGATGAACCCGAGGGGGATATACAGTAAGTACACAAAGAAAAAAGAAAAGGATTCCGTCTGTCTGATCACCTAGTCCCAGAGCTAGAAGAGCTAGAGTGACCAAATTTGGCACGCAGATTACTACAGTCTCAAATAAACATTAAACATTAAATTTTAGAATAGATTAAGAGGTTTAATTCCTGTCATTACTCCCTGGGTATTAATCACCATTCATTACATTGGGACACTGTCTATCTGAACACCGAGTTCTCAGTGATTTAAAGAGCTAGAGCTATCAATTTTAGCACGCAGACTTTTATTCGCAAATGGTCTTAGCTATACAAACGTATAAAGTTTCATTTCTGACTTTTTTGTTATTCCCTGGTTATTAATCACAATTCTTTATTTCCACAATTCAATCCCTTAGGGGGGATAAATCGAAATGCCGTAACTTGGGTAAATTAATAAATGCACAGGACGTTATGTTCTTAGTGGGAGAGCCACAGCCATGCAGAAAGCCAAGCCAATCGTGCTTGGACGAACTGGAGCCAAATGAGGGCGACGAGCGCCTTCGATTGGATCTAGAGCGTTATAGAACTGTCAATGAGCGCTATATCTATGACCCATTAGAGGATGTATGCGGCTTGGAGGCGTGCTGTGAGCTCAAGAACATGACGGAACAGTATGGACACATCATAGACTCGGTTATTAGGCAAATGAGCAAGTTTCCCTCACCGATGCCAGATGACGAGTGCGTCTTCACGGACTGGAGCGGCAAGGCGACAACTTTCGTGCCCAGGAATGTGGATCGCACGATTCCCATTCCACTCGGTGACCTGGAGGTGATGGGCGTCAAGCCCATTAGATTCTGTCCCGTTTGCCTTACCCCCATGTCCTGGCTGCCCAAATACGCTTCATGTCCCACGTGCTGTATCAAACCCATGCCACAAATTGAGGAAAGCGACGAGGAGAAACTCACAGCTGATCAAATAATTCAACAATATCTCAAGGTGCCAGATAAGACAAATGAAGATGACGATTTTTGCCACGATCCCTGTAAGATGAAACAGAAAAGCGACGAGGAGGATAGCGAAAAGGCTGATGAATTGGGCGTGGGAAGGCGAGTGAGTGCGGGAAAGGGAAAACGGGGATCGGGAATGGCGAGGGGATCAGTAGCGGAAAATGAGGAAAACAAGTGCAAGAAAAACTGTCGTTGCACCTGCACAAAGACGAAACTTTGTGTTCATTGTCGCATTAGGAAGCTCTGTGCAGATATCTTCAAGCGAAAGGGCGTGACGGCCGACGGCTTTGTGCAGGAATGTCCTGTGGTGAAGGCCGTCAATTCGAACGAGGACTTTGCCGTCATAGTCGAGCAGGAGGAAGAGGATTGCCGTCCGTATCTGGAACGTGTCTTCGCCGAGCTGCGCGATCTCTACGAGAAACGGGACGCAGCTCAAGTGGAGTTGGAAAAACGTTGCGCACAGTCGGCGCAGAAAATCGGAGCCTCGGATCCGAAGCAGAAATCATCGTCGGGTCACATGCTGAAATCGATTGGCAGTCCCACGTTCCTGCATCGCACTCCTCTGCCGAAGATCGGGCACAAGACGTGTCTGAAGCCACATGGCATCGTCTCGCGACGACATGGCTGGTCCTGGACGTCGAGTAAGCAGGCCCGCAAATACGGCTGGCGACCTGGCGCCATCTGTCGCTATGCGGGCGCCATCATGAAGTTCTTCCTGCACTACACGCCCGACCAGAATGCGTGCAACACTTGCCGCAAGACGGAGGAGCAGGAGAAGGACAAGGAACGTCGCAAGCCGATTCTCAACATTTGCAAGCGAAACGGCGCCATTTTCATAACTTTGAGAGCGGTCAACAATCCAAACATCGAGATGAAACCCATCGTCTTTAAGATTGTGAAAAGCGATCTGGCTATGGCCCTGAAGAAACTGAAGAGGAAGCTCAAGGAAAAAGGTTTCCGGAAGTGCACCTGTCACCAGACCCTGATGATGTGCGTCTGTCGCCGGCACATGGAGAAGAAGGAACTGGAGCGAGCTCTCCACAAGGAGTGTCAGCGCCTCGGCATGGAGTCTTGTGTGGATCAATTGATTCTGACAGATACGAGTGACAGCGAGATGGAGTTCGACTTTGACATCTCCCCGCCAGCGGCGATGGCAAAACCTCTGCTGGCTATTAAACCGCGCACTATTAATATCAGCACTCAGACACGGGGACTGAAGGAGGAGCGGCATGTCGAGCCCAGGTATCCGGCCAAGCTGACGCCTTACTGGCGCTCCTACGACTGTGCGGCGGGTGATCGCTACACGGGCACAGGCTTCGGGGACGTCGGCGAGGATGTGTTTGAGGACGGCGTCTTTGGATTCCGAGGCGGTGGTCCACATGGCGCTTCAGCTGCTCCAGGCGGCAAGGCCAAAACCCCGGGCATATGGGGCGCTAAGCCAGGAGGACCAATGCGAGGGGGAGGACGCGATGGATCTGGCGGTGGAGGTGGCGGTGGAGGCGGAAGAGGAGGACGCAGAGGAGGAGCTCACGCTGGTCGAGGAGATGCACCAGGAGGGGGCTTCGGCGGCTTTGGCGGTAAATCATTCCCCGGAGCCAAAAAAGATCCGGCCAACCGAGTCAAGAGTCCCCCAATTCCAGTGCGAATGCCACAGCGTCATTACAAAGCCGTTGCAGCCGCGGAGAAGGCCAAAAAAGATGCAGTCAAAAATGCACTTCATCAAAGGAAAAAGGGCACGGATCTCATCAGGTATCTGGAGAAAAAAGGCGCAGTTCCCAAGCCCTGGAATCCCAATGACGTCAACGAGGAGAAAGTCAAGACCAAGACAAAGACACAGACAGAGACTACAAGTTATGGCCCTGTAGTGGGCACAGATGGACTCACTGATGCCCAGCGCAATCGCCGTGCTCTACTCCAAATGGACATTCCCCCACTGGAGACATTGGCTCGTCTTGGCAAAGGCTTCGATCCGTGCAGACAGACTTGCTACGATCCATGTTCCTATGAATGCTGTTATCCTTGCTACAACTATTGCTGAGCAATACGAAAAAAGAAAGCCCAATTTTAACTATGAAAAAGTCCCAAATACTCGCAAATTCCTCGCCCCAAAAATCATGTTAAAGGCGTAGAAATTTAAAATATGCTAAATATTTGTAGATGCACTTTGATTAATAAATTTTATCCTATGCTTATTAAACGTTGCTGTTTTCTCTTCAAATTCTAATTTCGATTTGTGATTAGAAATCATTAAATAGCTCTTAGTTTCCAGTTACGTCTTTAGATAAGAGTCCTCATATTATCACCAAATAAAATCATAGGAAAATAATGAATCTAGTTTTGGGTATATCATAGTAGCATTTCATTTTATGTAATTTGAAACTATGACATATCCCATAATCAACGGCACTTTTAGTATTTTTATGTAAGCCATTAGTAAAGAATATAAAAAAAATTCATTTTTTGTAAAATTTTTAGTTATTGATTTTATCGTTCGGTTTACAAATCCAAATTTTCATGTATCTTATAAAACGCTCTTAATGATAGAATACAAAAAACTTGAAGGAATTCAAAGAAATATCGTTTCACAAAGCAGATTGAATATCTAAACATCAATATGGCGGGCTGTCAGTTTGTTTTTGATGTCGTTGTGCCACACTTTGAGGCAACCGGCTTTCAGGTCAAGGATCCCAAAAAACTTGAAGTGGTCGCCCAGTTTAACAATAAACCAGTTTCCATAACTCCGAGTCGCATCAATGTGAATGAATTCAAGCCTGGCGCTGGCATGGAGCTCAATCTTGTGCCCAAAAAGCTGAGAGCCACGCTCGAGGAATGCGGCATGCCCATCACGGTCAAGAGTAATGGCAAAGTCGAAGGTGCTGGTCAAATAATCTTCCCACAAATGGTCATCAACCGCATTGAGGAAGGCATGTCGGACGTAATGCACGTGGATACCTGCACTTTTGAGAAGGATGGCGTCGTCGTGGGCAAACTTGAGATACTCTGCCGTCTGGTCATTAAATGTGAAGAGCAACCAAAGTGAGTAGTGAAATTCCTGGGGCAAAAATAATAAGAAAAGTCGGAGTTATGTTTTGTAATTTCTACATTCTCAGTCAACTAATTCCTTTATGCTCTTAACATGCACAGTTTAAGGAGAGCTTGTGCAAAAGTGTTATTCCAAGTTGTTACTGCTCAGACACTTGGGATTTAGCTTTTTTTTGATTGATCAATAACTGCAGAAACATAACACACAGTTGAAGATCACACTTCTTTTTCCAACGCATGTCAAATAATCTTTGGTCTTTCAGAGAGGAGAGCATATGTAAGCGCAATATGGACAAAAGCATTGCGCAGCAGGACATCATGTTTGTCATGTCCGAGTCGCAGCGTTGTCCAAGTCCTTGTGATCCCTGCTTGGATGCCCTCGCAGCCGAGGAGGGCGATGAACGCCTCCAACTGGACTTGCAGCGATATCGTAGCTTCCAGGAAGTGCTCAAGTCCGACAAAGTCTTCACACACAGACCAGCGGGAAATGCCGCCTGTTGTCAAATAAAGGTGAGTACAAAGCATTGAAATTTCTTACAATTTTGTGACATTTTTCTCCGGCACAGAAAATGGCACAAGAGTGCGAGGACATTGTGGATTCCATTACCAAGGCAGCTGGTCATCCGAAACCTCTGAAGGCGCCGTGCCGTAAGCCTGAAGATGCGGACAGTCCCTGTCTCATCGCCGCCCAATTTCCCGTTGAGGAAAATCCCTTAACTTCACCCAACTTTCCCTGCTTTTCGTACATGCCAGCTCGCGCTGGCGAGAGTCCTGATTTCTGCAGTCCCAACCTGATACCCGTGTCCATAAGTGACCTGGAGAAACCGATGATTAAACCCTCTCGATTCTGTCCCATTTGCCTGACCAACATGTCCTGGATGCCCAAATTTGCCGCCTGTCCCACGTGCGGCATTAAACCCATGCCAGTTGTGGAGGAGCGTCACAAGCTGAAGCAACTGACGGCTGATCAAATTCTGCTTGAGTTTCTCGGCAAGCCCAAGGGTGCAGATGAGAACTACTGTGTGGATCCTTGCAACAAGCAGCCCGACGATAAGGATGCCGAGGAAGCAACCACATGTCGTTGCACCTGCAAATTCGGAAAGCTCTGTGCCCATTGTCGCATTCGCAAGCTGGTCGCGGATATTTTCCAGGCCAGCAAAAATGAGCCCGTTTGCCCCAAGGCCAAGCCGAACTCCTCCGAGGACTTTTGTGTGTTGGAAAACGACACGGTCGAGTGTCGCCCTTATCTGGCACGCGTCTTCTCCGAGCTGCGCGATTTGTACAACCTGAAGGATACCGTGCAAAAGGAAGACTTCGAGAAACCCGTCAGTCGCCTACCCCCGGAGAAGGAGACTCATCATCACGTAGCCCACGCGGAAAAGGCTGAGAAGACAACAGCAAATGCAGTGCCTGGGCAAGAGCATAAGAGAATAATACCGAGAACTCATAAAGCCGTTGAGCGCAAGCGCAAGAAGTTTGAGATTGGACACAAGTTCTGCGTGAATAATCTGGGACCCGTCGCCCATCGTCAGGGCTGGGCGTGGCACCTGCGGACCGAGGCACACAAGCTGGGCTGGCGACCCGGTTCGGTTCGCAGGTCCGTCAAGAAGCTAATGAAGTACTTTTTGCACTATACACCCGAGAACAGTCCATTCAATATATGCAAGAAGGAGCAGGAAGCGGAGCTGGAAAGAGAACGACAACTGCCCACACTGAATCTGTGCAAGAGAGATGGCGAAATCTTTGTGACTCTGCGTGCTTTGAACGATCCAAATGTCCAAATGAAGCCCATTGTCTTTAAGATCGTGAAGAGTGATCTCGCCGTGATCGTGAGCGAGATCAAGAGGAAGCTGAAGGCGAAGGGTTTCCCCAAGTGCAACTGTCATCAGACCCTGATGATGTGCACCTGTCGCGACAATGAAGAAAAGAAACAACTCGAGTATGCCGTGGCCAAGGAATCTCGTCGTCATGGCATTGAAAGCTGTGTGGATCACTTGGTGCTCACGGACACGAGTGACAGCGAGATGGAGTTCGACTTTGAGGTGACTCCGCCGGCGGGCACAGCGCAGCCTTCCACATTGTCCTCCCGTAAACGCCTCGTTAGGAGCCACAGCACACAGACGCTGGGCAAGAAGGATCTGAAGGTGACGCGCAGATTTCCAATTGCCCCTCATCCCTATTCCCGCACCTATGACTGTGCGGCGGGTGATCGCTACACGGGCACAGCCCTCGGTGCACCCGGGGAAACGGTGTTCGAGGACGGGGTCTTTGGATTCCGAGGCGGTGGCCCACATGGTGCTTCAGCTGCTCCAGGCGGCAAGGCCAAAGCCGCGGGCATATGGGGCGCAAGTCCTGGTGGACCAATGCGTGGAGTTGGACGTGTCGGTCATGGAGGAGGAGGCGGTCGAGGCGGCGGTGGAGGTGGAGGCAGAGGAGGTCCAAGTGGCGGTGGTCCAGGTGGTTTCGGGCCTGGCGGCGGCGTTGGCTTTGCCGGCTTTGGCGGTAAGTCCTTCCCCGGCGCCAAAAAGGAACCCGGCACCAAAGTCAAGAGTCCTCCGATTCCAGTGCGAATGCCACAACGTTATTACAAAGCCGTTGCAGCCGCGAAGAAGGCCAAGAAAGATGCCATCCATCAGGAGATCGCGCGCAAGAAGAAGGGCACCAACATCATCAAGTACTTGGAGGAGAAGGGCGCCGTTCCCACTCCCTGGGATCCCAACGACCCCAATCCCGCACCAAAGAAAGAAGAACTACCTCCGAAAAAGGGCCCCGATGGTCTGACCGATGTCGAGCGCAGAGATCGCAATCTGCGATCGGGGCCAATTCCGCCACTGGACACGATGCCCCGACTTGGCAAATGTCCTGGGGACTGCTACAATCCGTGTCACGGACAATGTTGCTACCCGTGTGGCTACTATTGCTAAATGTCTGGCCAAGAACCAAGCCCAGGGATCTAGGAAAAGCCTTTTTAATAATATTTTGTATGATTATTCATAAGGTTTTTCAACGCCATTTTAATAAACTCAATTTATTATTAAACTGTATTTTACGGAAAGTTTTTGATCAGTTATTTGATGACGTTAATAAAATTGTTTGGAATATATTTCAGATTCATGTCATTGCTTTTCTATATGGAAAAGATTCAAAAACAATTAATCCGTACATTTTAAAAAAGAGTCATTAATTCAAGGTCCCAATAAAATTTTATTAGTTTTTTACCATCTAAAAAAATTAAATACTGTAGATAGATCCCTAAGAATCTAGAACAGGGATGTCCAGCGCCTATGCAAACGACGCACATTTGTTTTTGCTTTGCACATAGGATATGGGAAATGTCTGAGAATACACATTGGTAAGCTTCTGGTGCACATTGCAATTTACACAAACATTTTTGCACACTCCGCTTTCCGTCAACTATCGTTGCTGGCAAAACAAAAACAATTGTATTGCATCGTTTTGCTTTTGCTAATACGAATGTATTTTGTTGTTGTCTTATCGTTTGGTGAACACTGAAAAAGAAAAACTTCACTTCGTTGTGAAACTTGTAACGCGTGTATTTTTTTGAAGAAACATGTTCCCATTTTTACCAGTTTTAATATTGACTTGCAACATAGAAGTTATGAGTGAAAAAAAAATAATGAATTAAAGATATGTTCAAGTATTTAAGTTAAATTCCACCTCCAGAATCTAGACCAAATCTAAGTCAATTCAACTTTCCTTATGTCTGTTAATGGTTCCATCTTTTGTGGATCCCTTTGGGCAAGTCTTCCTTAGGCACTTTGATGTATACTACATATTGACAAAATCGCCTTCATCATAGTAACTTTTGTTAAAACAAATCCAGTATTACATATACATTCCACAACTCACAGGCTTCGTTGTACTTTACGAGCAAAATTCGTTTTTTTTTTTTAATTTTATAGTTCCTTGTGCATTTTCCTTTGCACATTTAAAGTACAACGGAAAACTGCATTTCAAGATTGACATATACATTAAATACCAGAATATTTAACACTCGTATTTCGAAGGTTTAATTGGAGATCAAGAATGGCAGATCTTAACTTTGTGTTTGACATTTTTGTTAAGAGCTTTAAGTCGCCCAAATTGAAAGCTGAAGATGCCAAAAAGTTGCTAGTCGAAGCGCAATTCAATGGCAAGAAAATCGCAATAACAGCGAGTCGCATCAATGTCGACGACTTCAATCCCAATGCAAGCACCAACTTCAAAGAAAAGGATAAGAGACTGCGCGAGAATCTCGAAAGCTGTGGCATGACCTTGGCACTTAAGTTACATAATCGCGCACTGGGCAACGGACGTGTCAATTTTTCCGAGAAGTTCATTGATGGCATAAAAGAGGGAATGTCCGATCTTGAACACGAATTTAGCTGCAGCATTGAGAATAAGGACAAGGAGGAAATCGGTACCCTCACATTCAAATGCCGTTTAATTGTTAAATGCGATGGGTAAGAAGAGACTTTTATTTATTATTTAATAAGCAATTAATTAAATTAAATACACAACATTAAATACCTCTTTTTTACAGTCCCGACGAAAGCCCGTGTCGTCGGAATATGGATACGAGCATTAATCCCGAGGACATCATGTTTGTCATGGCCGAGTCGCAGAAATGTCCCCCATCCTGTGATCCTTGTGTCGATGTCCTGGAGCCAGAGGAGGGCGATGAACGTCTCCAGTTGGATCTAATGCGTTATCGTAGTGCCGGTCCGGGTGTACCGAGTAATCCCCCTGATACCCTTAAGAGTATTTCAGCTGGCGATGGCATCACCTCTGAGCTAAAGGTGAGTGAAAGTCTTAGCTTCCCATAGCTTGCTGAATTCCAGTTTATTTCTCTGTACAGAAAATGGCAAAGGAATGCGAGGAAACCATAGACTCCATACTCAAGGGCGCTGATCCAGCGATGCAACCGATGCAACAATTACTGCAGGAGATGGATAGCTTTCTACAGAACAGTGGAGAAACCAAGGAGATGCCAACCCATAGTGATGAGGACAAGGAAAATGTGGACGATAATATTCCGGGCATAAAGCCCATTAGATACTGTCCCATTTGTTTGAACAACATGTCCTGGCTGCCCAAATTCGCCTGCTGTCCCAAATGCGGGGCGAAGCCCACGCCCGTTGTCGAGGATCGCCTTAAGGAACAGATGCCAACGGCAGATGAGATCTTAAACGAGTATCTGGGAAAACCTCAACGCACTGTAGAGGAAATCTGCTTAGAGGATGCAGAGAACGCAAAAGATCAAGAGTTCCAAAGTCGCTGCACCTGCAAACGAGGTGTTCGCTGTGCCCATTGTCGAGTGCGTGAACAAGTCAAGGATGTGTTTAAAACCGAAAGTGAATCTCGACGAGACTCGCGAGCCTCTCGAGCTTCCAACTCTGGACAGGAGTCTGCTGCTGCTGAGCCTGCGAGGAGATCTGAGCCCAAAACTGGTGGTTCTAAATCTGGTGAGCCCAAATCTGGTGAACCTAAATCTGGTACTGAATCTGCTCCTGCTCCTGGTCACAATACACCACATTCTTTTGGCTCCGAGGAATATCCAGGGGAAGTGACAGATGAACGTGATACGCATTTGGCACGTGTCTTCTCCGAGCTGTGTTTTCTGTACCGCATCAGAGTTTCCAACTCCACAACCGACATGCAAAAAATATGTGCGAATAAAAAGGGGAAAAAGAAAGATGATCAAAAAGAGAACAAAAACGGTCAAGACCAGAAAAAGCAATCGAATGAACAGAAAGGAACATCCAAAGCAGAAGAAACGAATGCTAAGCAAGGGAAATCAACAAATGAAGAGAATGATCGGAAAAGAAAATCGAAATCGGGAGAAACAGATGTTGAGAAGAGGAAATCCAGCTCCAGCAACTCGAGTGGATCTCCCAGAAATAAAAAGGAAGGCAAGCCTCCAGTTCCCGCCAAACTTGGCTGGGATTTTAGAACAGATCCGGCTTACAAAAAAGGCTGGCGTCCTGGCGCCGTCAGCAAGCCCATCAAAAAGATCATGGACTTCTTTTTGCGGGATGGCCCAGAGGAGACTGCATCGAAAATTGTGCAGAAAACGGAAGCTCAGCAAAAGGAGAAGGAACGTAGCGAACAGTCCATGCTGAATGTGTGTAAAAAGAATGGCGAAATCTGCATAACATTCCGATCTCTCGACCCCAACAATGAAAAGGAGCCCATTGTCTACAAGGTAACGAAGAGTGATCAGGCTGTGAGACTCAGTGAGATAAAGAAGAAGCTTAAGGAGGATGGTTTCAGTAAATGCACCTGCCACAAGACCGTGATGTTGTGCGTCTGTCGGCCAACGGTGGAGAAGAAGGAACTCGAGGGGGCTCTGGAAGAGGAGTGTACAGCACGGGGAGTTCCCTCCTGTCCCGATGAACTCATTCTCACCGACACCAGCGAAAGCGACTTGGAGTACGACTTTGATGTGTCGCCTTTGATGGGAGCACCAAAACCTCCTCAAGATACGGGACCCTGTGCGAAATGGATGAACAAGGTCACACAGACAGCGGAGGAGGATACAAAAGTGAAACCAAAGTATCCCATCGAGCAGAGTCCGTACTATAAGCCGTTTGATTGTGCGACGCGATCGGTGTACAATACGGGACCAATGTCATATGATGATGAGGAAGTCTATGCGGAAGATGGTTCCCCAGGAAATGGTGGTAATCAGAAAAGTAATGGCGGAGGCAATCAAGGTAATCGAGGTAACCCCGGACGTGGTAATTCAGGCCGTGGTAATCCTGGACGTGGTGATCCCGGAAGCGGTAATCGCGGTCGTGGTAATCCCGGAAGTGGTAATCCCTACAATGAATTTGGTAATCCCAGAAACACTGGCAGAGGCAATGAAAATTTTAATGAAAGTAATAATGGAAACAATAACAGAGGCAATGGAAATCAAAGTGGAAGAGGCAACGGTAATAATAATGGAAACAATAGAAGAGGCAATGGAAATAATGCTGGAAACAACAATGGAAGAGGAATGGCAAATAATAATGCCAACAACGGTGCTCGAAGCAATGGAGGTGGTAAAAATAATGCCAATGACAATGATAACACTAATGCCGCTCCTGTCGCCTTGCCAAAACGCTTGCAGAAAAACAAAGCTGCCGAAGCTGCCAAAGCTGCCGAAGAAGAAAAAAAGAAGGAGCAAGAAGAGAAGCAAAAGAAATTAAAGAAACATTTTATGGCCCTGGCCAAGGCTCCACCCATTGACAGACAGAAGACACTACGCATTCTCCTGAATTCGATGCCTCCTCCAATTGAGTCGATTCCACGACTTGGCAGAGCCACAGCTGCATTGGATGATTGCTGTGATCCATGCAATCCATGCTGCCATCCATGCAATCCATACACGGAATGCTGTTGTCCTCGTTATTTCTACTGCTGCTGATTGAATACATTGGACAACACACAATGTGGTTTTTCGAACCGAAAACAACATTTGAAAGATTTCTTTCCATTGTGCGACGCGCTTCAAGTTTTAGGCAACGATCTTGGCTGATCTGATGTGAATGTATCGTATGTGCCCCAATATACTTTATTGACACCTCCGCGTGTGGAGAATCTTTACTTGTTAACTTGCAACTTACTGCCATGCTTATGGTTTATGTTTAAAAAAAAGTGTAAATAAATGAGAAACATCAACTAAATGTGAATTGAAAAAAAAGTTATTTTCCCCATTCTTTTTTAAGGTAAAAGATAATTATTTGTTTAAGCTAACAAACAAACATAAGCAATTATGAATTTAAAAATTTCAATCACTTCGAAGGTCTCATTTGTGTTCTAAATTTTTGGTCATCACATTTGCTTTTCTTTTTATTCCACACAGTATTCCAATTCTCCAGCTTCATTCGAGATCTCAGATTTTCAATGTTCCAGTGAAGTTGACTAGCAAAATTTCTTCAAAATTGTATTTATCAATTTTAAAATTTTCGTGTGCTTTATTCCCTTTACGCACCATTTTTAAAAGCAAGTCAAAATTAACTGATAATAAATCATAAAAAGTTCTAATAAAATAATAAATAATCAAATAAATATTTCAACATGGACCGGAAGAAAAGTTTAATGAATAAAAATAAGAAGAGTATATTACGACCAGCGGAAGAAGTGAAATATAATTTTCTATTTGACATAATCGTAACAAGTTTCGAAACACCCAATTACAATACTCAGGATAAAAACAAAATAAATATCAACGTACAGTTTAATCGAAAGATAATAGAAATATCAGGAAATCGCATTAATGTGAGTGAATTTAAGCACGGTACGGGTACGGAATATAATGTGAACCCAGATAAACTGCGTCAGAACATCGAGGAATGCGGAATGCCAGTTTCGGTGAAGTACAATGGTCGATTGATCGGCAATGGACAGTTGCTATTTCCCGAAACCTTTACAGAGAGTATAACAGACGATATGCCAGAATTAATCCATGAAGATAGTTGCAAATTTGAAAAGAATGGAGAAGTTATGGGAACGATTAAGTTCATGTGTCGTTTACTTATCAAATGTGCAGATAAACCCAAGTAAGTTGAAGTGTTTGGGCACTTTTCACCCTTAACCAAATGCTTTCCTTTTAGGACGGGTCGGGCCGACTGTCGACAAAATTTGGGCACTTGCATTACTCCTCGGGACATTTTGTTTCTGATAAGTGAATCTCAGAGATGTCCAGATTGCTGTGATCCCTGCTTAGATGCCTGGGAGCCGGAGGCTGGAGATGAGCGTCTTAATTTGGATCTGCTGCGTTATCAAAGCTTCAATGCTCAGGCACTTAGTCCTGCGGCAACCCTAAAACATCATCCGGCTTGTGATGCCATCACCTGTGAGCTAAAGGTAAGTCAAATACTTAACCAGGGACCGCAATCACTACAGGGTATACTGTGAAAATAGCAAGAAATGATTGAGAAAAATAACAATAGTCATTATTTTTGGTCCCTTTCTTTCGGTTCTTAATCCTTTGAAGCTTTCTGAAGTCCTTGTTTTTTATCCAATTAACAGCAAATGGCCAAAGAATGCGAAGAGACTATGGATGTCATACTGAGAGGTACGGGCTGTCAAAAGCAAAAGCCATGTCGAACAGCGGATGCGCTGAGAGGTCCCTGTGATGGACCCTGCCACTCGCAGGAGGAGGAGAAGCCTCAACTCGGCGTCCCAGCTCGGGCTCCCAGCTTGCCAGCAAACCTGGGACAGGACAGATCCAAAATCTTTAGACCACAGATGAAGGTTTCGGTTAGTGATAAAAATAAACACGATATCAAGCCAACCAGGTTCTGTCCCGCTTGCCTGGTCAACATGTCCTGGCTGCCCAAATTCGCTGCCTGCCCCAAATGCGGATTGAAGCCCATGCCAGTCGCTGAGGAGATCAAAATACAAAACCGTCTGAAAGCGGAACAAATCATTTTGGAATATCTGGGAAAACCGAAACCGACAGTTGAGGATTTTTGTGAGCTTCCCTGTGAGAAGGCAGCTGAGAAAAAAGATAAGAGCGAGGATAAAGGACAACATGAGTGTCGTTGTACCTGTAAGTATGGAAAGATCTGTGCTTCCTGTCGAGTAAGAGAGCAGTGTGCAGAGTACATTGATAATGGGGAGCAGATGAGGAGACCTCAAGCAGCAGTCCAAGAAGATGAAGATCCCGAATCCGAAGACTTTTGCATAGTTGATGAAAAACCTAAGGAGTCACGTCCATTTCTGTCACGTGTCTTCTCCGAGCTACGCGACATGTATGACATCAAGGACACTGTGCGACCTGAGGCAGAAAGCGAGCATCCAAAGAAAAAGCATCCAAAAGCTTCTTTACCCCATATGAAAGAGAAGAAGAATAGCATCACGGCTAAAAGGGAAACTGAGCCAAAGAATAGAGTCCGAGTTGAGCACATGGCGAAGAAAACGAACAGATTAATCAGTCCATTGCACAAGTTGTGCGTTAGGAAACAACGAGGAGTCTCCCGGCGACATGGTTGGGCCTGGAACTCGACACAGGAGGCACGGAAATACGGCTGGAGACCTGGAGCCATACTTAAGCCCATGAAGAAGGTAATGGAGCACTTTCTGGAGTATTCGCCGGATAAAACCCCACTGGCTATATGCAACAGGTTAAAGGATCAAGAGGAGGAGAAAGAAAGACAGCTGCCCATACTCAATATGCGCAAGAGGAATGGCGAAATCTTTATAACACTGCGTGCCATCAACACGGACAATGTGAAGATGAAGCCCATCGTGTTTAAGATCGTTAAAAGTGATCTCGCTGTGATCGTGAGCGAGATCAAGAGGAAGCTGAAGGCGAAGGGTTACCCCAAGTGCACCTGTCATCAGACCCTGATGATGTGCACCTGTCGCGACAATGACGAAAAGAAACAACTCGAGTATGCCGTGGCCAAGGAATCTCGTCGACATGGCATTGAAAGCTGTGTGGATCACTTGGTGCTCACGGACACGAGTGACAGTGAGATGGAATATGACTTTGATGTCAGCCCAGAGGCGGGTAGCCGAGTACCTGAAAAGCCACGCATGCGGCCACGCATGAATCACTACACACAGACAATGCCGGGAAAGAAGCATCTGGCTGTGGAGCCCAGGTATCCTGTGAAGCAGGATTACTACTATCGCAGCTATGATTGTGCTGCAGGAGATCGTTACACGGGCACAGCATTTGGCAAAACCGCTGAGCTGGTGCTCGAGGATGGACTCTTTGGCTATCGACGTGGTGGACCACATGGTGACTTTACATATCCTGGTGGCAGACTCAAATCGAAGGTGATTTGGGGCTCTCAACCGGGTGGACCTATGCACGGCGGGGGACGCTTTGGTCAACAAACCACACCTGGTGGCAAATCCTTCCCTGGTGCCAAAAAGAAACGTAAGAGTGGCCAAAGCAAGCCCATTCCCGTGAGAATGCCCAAGAGATTCTATAAAGCTGCCGAAGAAGCTGCCAAGGCCGCCAAGGCTGCGGCAGAACAAGCGAAAAAGAAGAAACCCACTGACATGATGCAGTATATGATGAAAAAGGGCGCTGTCTCAATCCCATGGGACCCCAAGGCAAATGCGTACTAAGGGATACGTAGATACAGAGACAAAGTATACGTTATCGTACTAAGTACTTTGTGTACTCACAGTACTTTTATAGTTTTTACTGTTCATCAGAGTATCATTTGCACTTTTATACTTTAGATAATTTTCCATGCACAGATTTCAGTCAATTTATTTGTAATCGAAATAAATAAAAACTTTCTTTATTAAAACATTTTCCATAAATTTGCTTTTATACATTATTTAAAATGAAACGGATTAGCTATGTCTTTGTTTACTTTATATATAATATTTTATTCATCAGAGTATCATTGGCACTTTTCAACTTTAGATAGTTTTCAAGATACAGATTTCAGTCATTTTTTCGTATTTCAGATGAATAAAAGAGTATTCGTTTATTTATTTGATTTGTTTTTTTTATCGGATATTTAAAATTCTCGTATATATTTTGTTTTTAAATTAAAAAAAAGTGAAATGGTTTGCAACTTTGTTTTTGACATTGTTGTCACTAAATATGTTCTAAACAAAATAAAGTTGAGAGATCCGAAAATCCTAAAAGTTGAGGCTACTTTTAACCGCCAATCGGTTATAATCACATCGAGTCGCCACAATGTTACGGATTTCAAAAATGATGCTCGCCTTGAGTTCAGCGAAAAGCCGCAGAAACTGCGTAAAGAACTTGAGAATTGTGGCATGCCCATTATAGTGAAAAATGGCGCTGCACTGTTAGGAGAAGGTAGAATCCAGTTTCCCCAAAGACTGATCGCTCAAATTGAGGAAGGCATGACGGATCTTACGCACTCCGATACCTGCACAATCCAGAAAACTGGAGAGCTTGTTGGCACATTTGAGTTCCTTTATCGTCTGGTAATCAAATGCGAAGATCCCACGGTGTAAGTTGAGCAGAATTCTTCCACAAAACCAAATCTAACTTATCATCTAACTCTTTAGTCAAGAGGATAAAGTATGTCGCCAGAATGTGGACAAAAGCATTAATCCACATGACATCATGTTTCTGATGGGCGAGACGCAGCAATGCCCCAATCCCTGCGAGATTTGTCCCGATGTCCTGGACCCAGAGGAAGGCGACGAGCGTCTCCAGTTGGATTTGCAGCGATATCAAAGCATGAATGCCACTTGGAGTCCAGAGAAATCCCTGATGCCAAATTCAGCAGGCAATGCTGCTTGCTTTGAACTAAAGGTGAATACATGCGAGTTTAATCATACCAGTGGTGTCCAAAATGCCAAAAGCCTATCCTGTCGTAACCGACACACGTATAAACAGTGAGAGAATATGTGTGTTCTATAAATAGCACGCTCAGCGGCTTGCTCTCTCACGATGCGTGTCTTCGGCTTTTGTTCTCTCACGAAGCATCTGATCGGCTGATGCTTTCTAATCTCAGTCGCTGATCTACGTTTAATGAAGACGAGCTGGACAGCGCAAGACTCTTTCATTTAATTTCTGCTTTGCACACAATCACAATGTTTGTGTGAGTTTGGACACCACAGATTTAGACCCTGTACTGGAAGAGTACTGTACACTCAACTGTATTCTTTTTTTATACTATTCCAACCAGCAAATGGCAAGAGACTGTGAACAGATAGTGGATTCGATCACCAAAAGTTCTAGGCAGCCCTTAAAGTCCAATGAATTTGCACCTGAAAATCCTTATATCCGTGCCAGTTCAGATCGTAGAGTCCGTGCAAATCCACAAGAAGATACTCTGAAGAGCCCAGAGTTTCCCAACTTTACGTTTCTTCCGCCAACGCCGAAAGAAAGTCATGTTGTCTGTCGACCTGCCTTGATCCCAGTACCGATTAGTGATTTGAATCAACCCGATATCAAGCCGACAAGGTTCTGTCCTGTTTGCCTGACCAACATGTCGTGGCTGCCCAAATTCGCCGCCTGTCCCAAGTGCGGATTAAAACCCACGCCAGTGCTGGAGAAACGTCATAAGGAAAAAAAACTGACAGCGGAACAAATTCTCTACGATTATTTAGATAAGCCACCTCCGAGTGGAATTGACGATATTTGCAAGTCTCCGTGTGAAAAGAAGAAACTTGAAGAGGAAAAGAAGGAAGAGCAAACCGAATGCCGTTGCACTTGCAAGTTCGGCAAAATGTGTGCTCACTGTCGCATCAGGAAGCTATGTGCGGATATTTTCCAGACCGATGAAAAGGCAACTTGTCCCAGAGTGAAGGCCAAATCCTCTGAGGATTATTGCACAATAATAGAAGACAGTCAACAGTGTCGTCCATATTTGTCGCGCGTCTTCTCCGAGCTACGAGACCTCTACAATATCAAGGAAAATCAATTCCAAGGCGCGCAAGACAGAATCTGCGGAAAAGCATCAACAACAACAACACAGCCAAGTAATCAAAGGCAATCCAAAGCAGACCCCAAAGAAACGGCAAAGAAGGGGGAACAGAATGCGAAGACAAAACCAGCAACAATTGAGAAGAAACCAAGATTGGGACACAGGAATTGTGTAAACGAGAGAGTCGCCGTGCCTCGAAATCACGGCTGGGACTGGAAGTCCAGCGAACAATCCCGAAAATATGGTTGGCGACCTGGCTACATTTTGAAGCCCATCAAGCGGCTGATGAAGTTCTTCCTGCAATACTTGCCCGAGGACAATGCATTCAATGTCTGCCGCAGAGCAGCACAAGAAGAGGAGCGACACAGAAAGAGTCTGCAACCGATCCTCAATGTATGCAAAAAGAAGGGAGAAATCTTTATAACACTGCGATCGGTCAATGATCCAAATATCGAAATGCAACCGATCACATTCAAGATTGTGAAAAGCGAACAGGCCGTGGCTCTCAGGTAAGACATTTTCAAAATATCTTTATCGATAATATTTCAATCATGGTGCAATTCTACACAGAAAAAAAAATGCCATTCTAAAATCAAGCCTAAAATACTTGATTTAAGCCCGCATTTTTTAAGTATGTATTCAGGGTTAAGCTGAATAATCAAGCCTTTATCGGGATTAAAATGGGAAAATACACATTTGCTGAGCGCGAGAGAAAATTCTCTCTCGGCCTCTCTCATTTCAACCGGTCCCGTGGCTCAATGGTTCGAGTCGTCGACTCTGGTTTGAAAAAAATCGGGGTTCGATTCCCCCGTCAATTAAAAAAAAGAAAATAAAATAATGTTAAAAAAACAAATTTAAAAAAAATATCTATAAAAAAAAAATGATGAAAAACAAAAATTAAAAAACGTTAAAAAAAAAATCTTAAAAAAAAAATAAAAAACGTTAAAAAAAACCTTAAAAAAAAATATTAAAAAAAAAATGTTTAAAAAAAAACATAAAAAAAAAAAAAAATCTAAAATAAAAAATTTTAAAAAAAAGTTTAAGTGTAACGAAAATTTTTATAATTACAATTTTTTTTTATTCTGAATTTAAGAATTTCAGTATTTAATACTTGGTTTAAGAAAATCCGAGATTACCCCACTTCTGGCATCGTTTCGGATTGAATTCGGGCTAAATATCCCGGATTTTTTTTTCTGTGTAGAGTTCTATAGGCTTAGAACTTTGATTTGTATCGATTTCTCGATCTTTTTGACAACACAAATATCGCAATATGCATAAGTCGTGCTAAAGTCCTTAAATGTAGAGCCACTAATTTGAATTTCAGAAATGGATGTTCGCTTTATGTTTCATTAATCTTAAAGCTCCCGTCAGACGAGCAATTTTTTCACATTTGACCGACACAAAAAACGGATGGAACGTGTAATATTATATTTTAATCGGTGACGTCGGTAAAAGGCAGACGCATTTTATATTCTGAGTGTTCACCCGACACCGTCGGTTTTTTAACAAAAAGAGTTGGCGAAAAACGTTCGTCTGACAGAACTTTAGTATATTTATTTTCAAATCTTTTAATGGTCAAATACTGGCTGACTAATGAACAACCCCACTCTCAGCGAGATCAAGAGGAGGCTGAAGGAGAAGGGTTTCCGCAAGTGCACCTGCCACAAGTCGCTAATGCTGTGCGTCTGCCGCAACTACATGGAGAAAGGGCAACTCTGTCGGGCCCTGCAGAAGGAGTGTCATCGTCGGGGCATGGAGAACTGTGTGGATAAATTCGTGCTTACTGACACCAGTGACAGTGAGATTGAATATGACTTCGATGTGACGCCGCCGGCGGGTACAGAGAAGCTTCCAGAGCAGCTAAGGCGACGACAGATCAACCACGGAACACAGACCTTGAAGAGGGATCAAAAAGTGCAGCCAAAGTTTCCCAACCCACCAGTTAGTCCCTATTGGCGCACCTACGATTGTGCCGCAGGTAATCGTTACCGGGACACGGCATTTGGTGATCCGGGAGAAGACGTCTTCGAGGATGGTGTCTTTGGCTTACGTGGCGGCGGAGCTCATGGAGCGGATGGAAGTGGTGGACATGGTGGACGTGGAGCACGTGGAGCACGTGGACCACATGGAGGACGTGGAGGACATGGACCGGGTGGCGCTTTTGGTATTACCATTCCCGGTGCTAAAAGCGGTGGTAAGAAATCAAGTGCTCCAATTACCGTTAAAATGCCAAAACGCTTCCAAAAAAAATTCGAAGCAGCTAAAAAGGCTAAAGAGGAAGCCAAGCTTCAAGAGGAAATGAAGCGTAAGAGGGGCATCAACATGATGAAGTATTTACAGCAACACGGAACAGGAACAGGAATTGGAAAGGAAAAGGGAAAGCCAGTCATTGGCCCAGATGGACTCACCGATGTCCAGCGTCGACGACGCGCTCTTCAGGAAGTTTCTGTACCTTCGATTGACGACGTGCCACGAAGGGGCAAAGGCTACGATCCTTGTACTACACTGTGCTACAATCCTTGTGCAGAATGGTGCAACCCCTTATGTTACACCTGCTAACACTTCAAATATCATCATCCATAGAGAACATGAATTCATGAGTGAAAGATACAGAAAAAATCCACTCCACTCCGAAACTCATCAGGAAAACTATTGTCAAGTTAAGCATTTGACTTCTTAGGAATTCCTAGTGGATATTTTGCCTTTCTGAGCAAAAAACTAAATCAATTTCGACTATAGCAATAATTTAACATTCATAATTGCAATCGCGGAAGTTGTCAATTATCAATTGTAAATTATCACTGTCAGTCGACAAGTTACGACAACATATTTGAATCTTCTGAAAATTGTTCGAACAACGAAATACAATAAAATCTGAAATCATTATCTACATACATATGTAACAATTCACTCTAGTTTGTTTTAGTTATTATTATATCAATATCATTTTTCGGGATTTCTCTAAATTCGAAAACATCTTAGATGTAAATGTATTCAATTTCTATGGTATGCGTAGGCCAATATGTACTCGTATACTAAGCCTAAGCAAATGACATGACATTTAAAATTAGTTTTCAGGGACACGCCCACACAAACATACGCCTTTAAGTCTCATGCTGGCTACATTTGTATGCCGACAAACGGCATGGGATTAAATTGTAAGTAAAACGGCTTGTGTAAGATATTATAACAGCTTTTCATTATTATACGAGAGTCAATCGATAAGTAAGTCAACAGAGAAATGAGAAAAACTTCAGCTATGAGAATTAGCTACAAATTGACAATATCGAATAATAAGAGCAATGGTCAATCGTTGAGTTTGTCCTAAAAATATTATGTTAAAATATCGATTTGCTTGAATTAATTATGAAGTTTATAGATCTTTTGAATTAGTATGAAACTTATATAATACTTAATAATACATATTTAACAACAATTTTTGTCAATATTAAATGTTCTAATTTATAAAGATTATTTTGCGCAAATTCTAATATTTTTTCAAGTAGTAGAATCTCATTGGGCAACCCTTGCATTTATGTATGTAGGCATAGTTATTGAATATGTTGTGCAGTGTGCAGTTAATTAAATTTTGGGCACGCACAGACTCAATCCGATACCGTTAAGGGGATGTCGGAGATGTTTCGAAGCAAGAGAGGCGGAGACGGGAGAGGGGAGACCCAGGCACTTATAACACTTCATAACAATAGAGGAATGTACACAATCATACATACAGTTCCTATTAATAAATCAAAGATAGTCATGCGGTATGCTTGAGTAGCTTATAAAGTACTGCAGACTTCGATTCACAATCAGACTCTCAATACATAACCTCTTTAATAGAGGTAGAGGTAGAGGCAGAGCACAAATTATTGATACTATAACTGTTAGTGTTAATTAGGCAACGTAACAGCCCTCCAAACTTGAAGAGTTTACGACCTTTACCCAAAGGTACCTCAGAATTAGACTCACCTGAGAGTTAAAAGCCCGTGTAATGAGCTGCAATTTAATGCGAAAGAAAAGTTATTTAAAGCAAAAAGGGAACAACGAAAAAAAAGATATCAAAGTTATACAAACGCAAAATTTTAATTAAACAAATTACGCAAATTACGCAGAAAGCAAAAAGGGAAACTTTTCAAGAAAAAATGTGAACAATATATATTTACGTGGCACAGAACTAAGAAAATTCTGCAAATTATTCAAACAAGGGAAAATTGAGGCTAAATTATTTATTAAGGGATTTTTATTCAGAAGAAAGCTGTAAAAAAGCATTATCGCTTTAAATACAAAATTTATATTTAAAGCTTGCAAAAGAATAACAAAAAAGTCTTAATGCTAATTTAAATATATAAATCGCATTACAAATAAATTTATTAATCATAAATTTTTCATTCAGAAGAAAAAAAAAAGAACAAAGAACAAATAAATGTAGAATTCCCTACAAAAACATATAAAAATAGAAAAAATCCTAATATCCCAGCAGTAATAAGTTCATATTGTTGTTCAATTGCCACTGGATGGCAACACTTTCGAATATTTAACGGCCAGTTGAACTAAAATGCTTGTTAAGGGCAATAACATTCGCCATTAGCGCTATAAAAAAAACGCGGAAATGACATTGAGGTCTGGACAGCACTGATTGTAGCCAGAAATGGCTATTAAGCATAAAATATGGCTTAAAGCATGTTTTACAGGATTCTCTTTTAAAAGAGAAAAGTAGAGGAAGAGATTTCGGCACTTGGTTCATAAAATATGAATTGAAAATATCTTGGCACACGACACAATCCTTTAATATAATATTAGGAAACATACGCATTCAACTTTGATTGAATAATGAACCGTAGTGCGTTTGCATTTTAAATGTGACATAGGTACCTCAATCTCAATCCCCAGTACCCATCAAGCAAAAGGTCTAAATTTTAAGGGTCAGACGGTGCGAAAATGTTATTGAATATTTCATGTTAAAGACTTCTTAATTTGCGTTTTAAAACAAGTGTGCAAGGGACGCTGGTCAAAACACTTTTTAGTACGCCATAAATCAACAAAATTGGGGAAAGTTTAAATAGAACTAAAGGAAATAAGAGATGGTATATAAAAATATTGATAGAGGAAGTATCTGTCTTAATAAATTTCATTGAAGTTAGACTTGATATCTACGTGTCTGTCTTTGTCAGCCAACAGGCTGAACAAGCATTTTTATTATATTGCTAATAATATTAATAGTGTGCTCTTCAAATTTGAAAGTAAATGTAAAAGTAAACTTTTTAGTGTCTATTCTCTCAAAATATCTCTTAATCTCTTATTGATAATATTTATATGTAGTTTGCTCTACAAATTTAAAAGAAACTGAGCTGAACACCAGTTGACAAAGTGCACGTAAAATATCTATTTAGTATCCGATTTCTGCAGTTGTATAAACAGAAGAGAGTGATGTCCGAATCGAGGGTAGTTGAGGAGAGTCGAGTTGAGTCGAATCTGCACAATAATAAAGTGCGGCAGCACGTAATGCCAGTCTCGGACTGGCGCATTTAATGCCAGTCATGTCAGTGTCCATTCGGTCTGGCAGTTAACATCCGTTTCCGTCGGCACAAACAAAGCTTTTATCAGATTTTCATGTAAAATGCGGTAGCACAAACAAGAAGGGAGTCCGCGAAGTGGCAGCGACAACAACCGTCAAGGCCGTCAAAGCGCGTTAAGGGAAAGAGAACGTTGTGTGAAGCGAAAGTGAAAGTAAAAGTGAAGCAAAGTCGTTTTTGGCCAAGACACTTTATCATCATTTGTCAATTAGTTGCCGAAAAATTCCGAGGGGAAAACAGGCCGTGTATGTATGTTCTCGTTGCCTTGGGGGGCGGGTCCATTAGAGCCAGAGTTATTGTTTCATAATTCATAATAATTATGGCCGTAGATTTGTAAATGCCTGAAACCTTAGCGTTTGTCCAATCATTTTGAAGTTTCTCACAAGGACTGCCGCAAGGACTGTTACCCCTGCTCCACTCTTATTTCCCACTTTTGCTTATCTTTGCCCCCACTACTATTTTTGGATTGTCTAACTCATTTGCAAAAACTTTTGTTCAGCGCTTCTGGCAGTTTTTGCAATTTGAAGGCAGCTGCGCGTGTCGTAGTTGCCAGTTGCCAGTCTGCCAGTTGCCAGTCTGCCAGTTGCCAGTCAGACAGTGCGCCAGAGCGCAGATTTCAGTTTTGGCTTTGTCCGCTTCCTCTCTCTCTCTTTCTTGGCTTTAATGCAATACGATAACTGCAACAAAGGCAAGAAAAAAGGACGCTAAAAGAAAATTGAGCAACAGCATCTCGCGAAACTTGGCAACACCTGCTAGGGCTAAATGCAAAGACTTTAAAAGGCGCAGGTTGTCCTTTTTTTTTATTATTATTTCAGCTGCCACGAAATGGCAAATGCCAAATGTCATTTAAGGGAAAAATTCGTTTCGTTCTGCGGTTGGAAATTAGCCTGGACTTATTTGAAAATTCGATTGGAGATTTTAATAGGCTGGCCATGCGGCAAATGAAATGCCAAAAGCCGCGTCGCATGTGGCATGCAACATGCAACATCGCAACAACGCAACAACGCAGCGCCAACGTTTTGGCCTAATTAATGCAAAATTGCGAGTGGCGACAACGCTGCGTATGAGCAACAAACAGTGCCATCAGAATGTAACCAAAGAATTCCCGCTATATTTGTAGCTGTGAGTGTGCCAGAATATAGGTGTGTGTGTGTGTGTGTAGTGGTGTGTGTGTGTGCAACTATTGTGCGGCTACAAAAAGAAAATAACCAACATTTTGTTACCCAACGCTTTACGATTGCGTTAAAAGCGAAGAGCGAAAACAGAAAATGAAAACAGTTGAAACAAGTTTACACTATAATGCCAAAAGGTTAAACCTCGAGTTACCCCTTAAAAATTGCAGGCAAATAAAATACATAAAATTATTGTTAAAATTCTAAAAAATGCAAATTAAACTTGTAACTGACTTGATGATTTAACAATGCCAAGGCAACTGTTGAGTCAGCCTCGTCTATAGTGATAGATGTTTTCCAGGGTATAGACAAAGTTGCAAGCTGCAAAAAAAGGGCAAAAATAATGGATTTAGGCATTAAAGTGCACAGTTTTGGCCATTTGTACGTTAGTTTTTCAAATGACTTTGTTGGCCAAGTTAGTTAGGTTTTGGTTTCTGGTCGCACCTTAATTAAATGACGGCAGGCAAGGAACTACATAGTTACATACTAGCCAGCTAATTTGATAGTTACTTTCGGTCTGCAAAACAGTTGCAGAGTATCAAATTAAATGTGAACAAAGCTGCAACACGCCGAGGTCCTCGAAGAGATGCTCGACATTTTAAAGAGCTGAGGAAAAAGCGCGTGCTGTGATAGGAATGGAAATGTGAATGTGAATGGAAATGAAAAAGGTGGGAAAGCTGCGCTCTATAAGCTACGCATGGACGTTAAAAGTGCTGCGAATAAAACTTTTTAATTATGCGTTGTGAATGCAAAGGCATTCCCACTGCGAGTGCTCTGAAGTCGTCCTCGCTGAACATCAACATCGAGGTCCTTTTGACAATCCGCGCGCCGGCAAGTATGCAATAAAATATGCATGTAAACGAACGCGCGAATTGCTCTATGAGAACATTTCCTCCTCTTTTATTATATTATGCTATATGTATTTACATAAAATAGAATGAACCCACAGAAAATACAAACAAAATATACACACTTAAATTCCCTTTTCACATTTGCCCAAATCGCAACAGTTTTTTTTTTTATTATTTTTACATATGACGAACGACGGATTATTGATGGAAATATTCACTCCGAATTTCGTATTCGAAACGATTTCATAGAAATATGTAAGGTATACATTGGGTATTATTAAAAAATGATTTATTTAAAATATCATTAGTAAAATTTAAGCTTTATGTGTAAAAAGATTTTAATTTTTTTTTATTTTGATATTCTTGTATATTTAATGTTTTATTTCAATAGATTGTTTTGGATTAATGTGAAATTCGGAACAGTTTCTTCTTATAGACAAAATTTTAAAATATCCTTTGCGATTTACCAGTAAAGAGTATATTAATTATCTATATCCAATCCTTTCTAGGCGTTTCTTCTATTTCTGAAACAGTTTCCCAGATAATAATACTTTAGAAGTTACAGGGTATCTTTATGTCAGCAAACTCAATTACTTCCAAGCAACGTATGGTTTTGTCAACGAATACTAAAATTGGAGATTACAATAGTTTTTCCTACTAAAAACAAAAAGCTTTATGGCAAATTTAAAAAAAATGTTATTGTAAACGAAAAAATCTTAATGGGATTCCAATTTAAATACCATTTTATTTGTTTTGCTAACCGATTATTAAAGCGATTTGAGCTATTTTAAAAATACTTTAAGGTCAGTCTCTATATTTTGCGGAAGGCTAAAGAGCCGCAAGACAATTTCAATTAATTTCGAGAGCGTTTTTTCTGTTCTTTTCGGTTTGTTTGTTTGTTTGTTTTTGCTGCCTTTTTTTTGCGTTGACCACAAATACACCAAATGGGAAACATAAAAGTGTCCGCAAAAAGGACACACAAGTGGGTCATATAGCGACGGAGAGGCAAACAGAGAAAGGAACGGAGAGACAGAAAGGGAGAGACAGATATTTACATGGTTGAGCAGCAAATGAAATTCAATTAAACAAAGTTTATTTTTTGCATATCTGAATTTTCATGCAAATACGAAAGGAAAGACTACAAATTGTGCTGTGAGTTTGCACTCGAACTTTTTTCAGAACTTTTCTGATGTACGACTAAATGTATTGATGGAGATTCTTTTAAGTAATCATTTAAAGCTATGTACTACTAGAAATTTAATAAGCAGCTTGCTTAAGTTGGCTTACACATTTGTTAAGAGTCATTGACTGATTTTGAACGCATGTTGTGTCAATGGCCAAGAACTTTATGGACACTTTGTGGTAAATACGGACGTCTCTTTCATTCTCCGTCTCTTTTTCGGTATCTCGACATTCTGACAAATGTTTTTACTTGCTTGAAAAATATTTGCACTGCAGCAGCAGCAGTAGCAACAGCAGCAGAAACAACAGCCACTGTCTAGAAGGATATTTTGAAATGCATACTCTGCTGTACTGACTGCCTAACATGTCTTGTCTGACCCCCTTGGCCAAAATGCATTACATTGTCAACAAACTGTCCATAAACGTTTGCATACATCGAGGCAATGAACCAATAGGGCATTTAGTTTGCGATTCTCACACAAATTGAATAGCCCAAATAATAAAGTACCCCATACTGAAGTTAACCCTCTAAGGCTATCTTTTAAAATAATGAAGAAACAGAAGTGAAGTTATTTTTTCTAAGATGAACTTGGGCCTCTGAATTCAAAAATGAGCTCAGAAAAGGTGTACAAGGCTTCGTTCACCTGTAAGGTGACAAAATGTGAAAAGTGACTCAAAGCTCTTTTGGGGCCATCAGTGAAAAAAGACGGTTGAAAATATGTTTACATCTTAGATTTGTCATTTATCTATTGTTTCGTAACACCAACCAAATAGATTTTGTTGTGTGTAAAGAATAAGAGCAGATTAAAATTGACCCTTCCGAGATTTTCGCGAAAGAAAAACGGAAAAAACACATGGCATGTCTTAATAAAAAAAAAGCACCACTAAAAGCTTCCAAGTGCTTTCAAGCATGTTGCAAATGTCAAGCTGTGTTTATTAGCAACAGTTAAAAAATATTTTCATGTTGAAAAACGGATTACTTTTTTAGTTATTGTGATTTAACGGATAAGTGTCTCGAGGCATGCTTGGGTGTTAGAGGGTTAAAGAAGTTTGAAAATTATCTGAATTTTGACCTGACAAAATCTTTAATCACTTTGCCACATGTAAGAAGTTAATTAAATGCTTAAAGCTTAGATTTAAAATTTAGAACTTTTGAAACTGCATAAAAATCGATGTTTTGAGGCAGAAAACTATTTGAACAAAATTAGTTAAATTGACCAATATAACATTTCTCTTAGTTTTGGCAATTAGTTTGTGAGAATAAAGATGGATTAATGATTAAAAATTGTAGATATTTTTGGAAGACTTCAATTAATGTTATCGGTAAATATTTCTGGTCAAGGTATCTAGCAATTTTAAGAACTATTTCCTTCTATTCCATTTCCTTCTTCTTTAATATTTTTAACATAAAGAAGCTTTTGACGCACATAATTTGTTATTCATTGAAATAAGCTGATCATTTATTAGGTCGGTAATCCACAATCAATTTGAGCTTAATTCTATAGTAATTACTCGTAAAGAAAGTGGATGCCCGCTCGTTAAGCGAGTCTTAATTACGTTGAAGAACTCATAAAGCAGCTGAAAGTCTCGGTGGAAATAATATTCTCAAAAGAAAAACAATAAAAATAGAAATGTGCATTTAACTAGAGCAAAAGAATTTAATGACTGCGGCGAATAACAATAGTTAAGGCAAAATGAGAATGAAAAACTGGCAGTTATTGAACTTTCTGGCCCGCGTCATGTTGTAAATTTTAATGACTTCAACCTTAAGAGCAACAGCAGCTGGAACAGAAACTGGAACAGGAGTTGGAGCAGAAACAGTTCTTGACTGCCTACTAAAGAACAACAACAATGAATGGCAAAATCAACAAGCCAGGAAGAGAATGAGGCCGAGGCGTCAACAATAACAGCAAATAAAATATGTATACCGTGATAAAACATTAAAGTCAAAAGTGGCAATCTTCTTTGCAACACCGAATATTAAACACGCTTTAAGTTTATAACAAATAAAAGTGCTTCTTATTGGTTCATTTGGAATCGGCTTCTTTCCTATATACACTGCTGGAAAAAAAATATAGAAACTAGATTTATTTTCGAAATTTTTTGACAAATTTTTCGATTTTATTTTTTGAATGGAATTCGGAAAACTCCCTTATCACCAGATTCCTTCTTTCTAAAGAGTTTCAAAGTTAATTTAATCTTTGATAAGTTTAGATATTTAAAAGACCTTTAATTATGATCATCTTAAGTGTGCTCTATGCTGCCCTAATAAGTATGCTACAAAAATTGTAATGCATTTGCATTTTTTGCTATTGTGCTCGTCGGCTAAATTTCTTGCAATATCATAATATACTTTGTACTATAAGTGTATATATTTTGGGAGTGGCAGTCCAAAACACTTGCGCCCACTTGTCTGCAAATTTACACAGTCAGCTGTCGACGTTTTGTTATTGTTTTTGAAATTTGTTTTCTCCCCATCGTCAACTTTATCATCGTCGTCGTTGTCTAAAAGGCTACATCACACTTTTATTAAGTTGAAATCCGCAAAATGAGTTTTTCTTCTGGATTTGCATAGATTAAACTGCAATGGATTTCTGTTTTTGGTCAGCCATAATAATGTGGCTATTGTTGTTGTTGGATAAGTTGTCGTTGTTGTTGTTGCTCTTGTTGATGTTGATTGTCGTTGTTGCTGCTATTTTGCGACTTAGTTTTTAGTGCTTGCTAAGCCGCTTCGTAGTCTATGTATTTCTATAGCAGATACATACACTTGAATTTGAAGTCTTGGTGTACCCTGTAAGCAAGGACCTAGTGTAGAGTATAACATACTCATTTCTATTCATTTAACTATTCATTTAACTTTTACACATCTGCATTAAGTTAAAAATTTTAATTTTGTTAAAAATGTTTACTGAGTAAAAACAAACAAATAAAATAAATAAAAAAATTACTTAAAATTTAAATAAAATCGCTCAAATCGTCTCACATCATATCATATAATTCCCACATCGCATCATTCCCCAGTAATAATGTGGTTTAAAGTACAGGGCATGGTCTAGTCGTGCACTCTCTTCTATAACACTCAAGCATGTACTTAATATTTGTATTTGTTTTGGCTTCGGTCAAGATTTGCAACAACTTTGGGGCCAAGAGCATTTTCAATTTTGTTCCTTCTTTCGACGCTTCCTCACCTTCAATTTGGTCGATAAAATGTCAACGATTTGTTGTGGCTGCCTCTTCCCTTAACTTCATTCTATTCTTGTTCTTGTTCTATTCCTTCTTTTCTTGCTCCATGCTCAACTTATCTTTTCTGTCTTTGGTTTTAGTTGAATTTCGGGCACAAAACTTTGCGCCACACAAAATCTCATTTAAAGTTTTAAAGTGTAGTTTTTGTTGATAGATGTCTGACTGACGAACTGACTGACTGACTGAATGACTTACTGACAGACTGACTGACTTTCTGGGTGGCTGCCACTCCACTAAAAAAACTTTAGGTGTTGCCTGTTTCATTGGCTTTTGTTGTGTCAGCCGAGGGATTAGGCCAACACGTGACGCATTTTTTTATTTTTTGCTAGTTACCCTGCAGCTTGTAGCTAAGCTTGGGCGTACACTTTCTGCAGGAACTGTAGCTAACGAAAGTAATTTCAGCAAAGGGGGGAAAATTAAATATTATAGGCTCATCTATCTACAGGGTATCCAGCTGTCTAATTCACCTAGTTTCTGAAACAATGCCGAACTTGTTGATGGCTATAAGGCAATTCGGGCTTGAAGCCAAGTTAAGAACGCAACACGTGCCATGCCACGAAAGGGAACTAGTTTTGGGTCTGGGTCCGATCCTAACAAAGTTAGTTTGGGTCTCGTTGGCGTTGCATGCCAGTCCAAATAGCATTTTGATTGATGTGTGCCACTAAATTGTCTCTCCCAAAACAGAAAAATTAAATATGTACAATTCAAAACAAAACCAAAGAAATACAAAAGGCCAATTGTCATTGCTAATTTTATTTTCCTTTTTTATCCTATTGCTAACTTTTCATAAAAGAGACTGTCGACTTAAATTGCTTGGAATGTTTTCAAAGCAAACTAAAAAGATAAAAGAACTCTTTGAATACTTGGAAAAATCTACGAAAATAGCTAAAACCTTTTTAGCCTTATTTTAGCCGCTTCAAGTTGAAGTTTTCATTATTCATTAAGCTTTTTTTGAAAATATACGTCAATTTGCTGTTGGCCAGGCAATCAGAAAATGCCAAGTGCAGAGTCCGCCTGCCTCAGCCATTTTTCAAGTCCTTCGGCCACTCAAAGCCGACAAAGGCGCTGAAAATACTGAACATTATTTCACAAAACCAACAAAAAAAAAGCTTCCAAAATGAACTTTTGCTGAATTATGGCAATGCGCAGAATCGAATGAGGTGAGAATGATACGAGTGCCAAGAGAGAAAGTGTTCAATACGAGCGGAGAGCAGAAGAGCAACATTTAGAAAAGCTACTTAGAGCATGAGGAAAACACACACCTGTTGTTGTTTTTCCTGCTTCTTATCAGTTGGTGCTTAGAAAATTCCCGCCAAAATGGATAATTCTACTGCCACTGAAAATATACGTTGTTAATTATCATGTGATAACCTTAACATGATTCATTTTTTATTTGCTATTTATTTATTGGAAAGTAATTGAAATTTCGAATGCATCATTTTTTTTTGGAGAATCAAAATAAAGTTAGAAAATTATGTCAGTTTAAATTTTGAAAAAGTTTCAAAGAGAAGTTTCATGAAAATCTATAAAATTAACTCAATACATCACCCGAAAAATAATCAAATTAAAGTACTTAAAAATCGCTGAAATTGAGTTGTTGATTTTTATAATTTGTGTGTACGATTTATCAATCAAATTTCCTAAAACACACTCACCTTAGTAAAGCTATTCAACTTTAAACTATCAGCACATTCTTCAACTGTTTACGAGTATTACTTTCTGTGTTCGTCGGAGCTTTGAATTCAATTTATAAAATGGAAATTATAGAAACCAATCCGCAATATCTCTATGGAGATGGACCAGCAACAGTTCAAGGTCCAACTGCTCCAGTTGCCCCAAGTTATGGGTCCTACGAGAACCAGGATATGGAGGGTCAACCGAAGAGTTTGTCGTTTGACAATCAAAGCATTCGCCGTGGATTCATACGCAAAGTGTATCTGATACTCATGGCTCAGTTGGTGGTTACATTTGGGGTGGTTGCCACGTTTGCTTTTTGCCCGGATGCTCAGATGTTTGCCAGCCGCAATCCTTGGCTCTTTTGGCTGGCCGTGGCCATAATGCTGTTTACCATGTTGAGCATGATCTGCTGCGAGAATGTGAGACGCGAGACGCCAACAAACTTTATATTTCTGGGCCTCTTTACAGTCGCGGAATCCTTGCTGCTGGGCATCTCGGCCAGTCGCTATCATGGCCAAGAGGTGCTTCTGGCCATTGGCATTACGGCTGCCATTTGTTTGGCTCTGACGCTTTTCGCTCTGCAAACCAAGTATGATTTCACCATGATGGGTGGCATTCTCATGGCCTGTCTGATGGCCCTCCTCATCTTTGGGCTTATGGCCATCTTTATTGGTGGCAATATGATGGCTTTAATCTATGCCTCGCTTGGCGCACTGCTTTTCTCGTTTTACCTGATCTACGATACCCAGCTGATGATGGGCGGCCATCACAGATATGCAATTAGCCCGGAGGAATATATCTTTGCCACTCTCAATCTCTATTTGGACATTGTAAATATCTTTATGGATGTGCTGAGCATTTTGGGACTCACTTCAGAGTAATCTATGTTTTTATCATGCCACAATTGATTTCACTTGAACAACTTTATAAATTTAATTGGTGGTTTGTCTGGCAAATATGCTCAATGTATTATGCATTCATTTAATTAGTCGCATTAAGTGATTTACACAAACACGCATAAATCAAACACTTGCAATTTAATGTGTCAATTATGTTATTAGTTTGCCGGCAATAAAAATGTCATAGTAATTACAATATTAACATAAAGCAACCACATTGATGCTGACAGTCGTGTCAGCTGCTGCTTCGGCCTACAACTTGGCTGGATCAGACCAATCAAGAGGTCTTAGCGACAGCTGCTTCTCCGGATCCGGATCTGGATCTGGATACGACCCCAACTCCAACTCCGTTTTATTCTAGTCACCATTCAAGTTTGTAGCTCCGCGGGACACATTTAATTAACAATTGACAGTTGACACAACAAACAGCACAGAGAACCGACTAAAGTTTCCAATAGACTATCTTACCACTCGCCAGAGCTGCAAAAAACGTAGCTAGAAATAGCTAAAAGTTAATTAAAGATTCTCGATAAATTATATTTTTATATTGCCTTGAATAGGAATATTTAGTTTACAGTCTAGTAAAAAAATTTCAAATCTTTTTGAAAAAAAAAAAAAAACAATATATTAGGCGTTAATTTAGTGGAAAGTTCACACAACGTTCGCAACAAAATTTACGTTATCTCTGTACTCGAAAACTTTTGTCCAAAATTCGTGTGTATCAATAGTAATTTTTTAATTTACACAACTGATTTGGCCATAAAACATTAAGATATTTCAACACTGAAAACATATTTGTTTATCCTTAATTATAAGTTATCTGACAATCTGAACAAGTAATTTCATTTTAAAATATTTTCAGCTATTTTAAAATTTTTCATATTTTATAACTTTTAGCCACTTTATAGCTAAGATGGCAACACTGCCACTCACACTGCCAACATCAGATGTTCTTTTCGCCTGGCCATCAATAAAACTCGACACTCTCATCTTATCTGCTCACGGTCCATGACGTTGTACGAAGCACGACAACTTTTTGGCTGTCTACGAACTTTTTATTTGGTGGTTCACTCAACACTCAACACTGACCTCTGAGCCCTCTACTGCTCTGACAACCGCATTATCTCTCACAGCATCGCTTTTCTCGTTTTTCTATCTGTCTATGTGGGTATTATAAATACGTGTAGTTTTTCTAGCGTTTAAGTGTCACTCCTAACTGTTGACTCCTGTCAACATGTGCGCACACCTCACTCCCAACTTCCTCTTTCCCCTTATCATATTCTCTCCATATCCCTCCCCCCGTCATAGACACACTCTGTTGGCTCTGTCATCGAATTGTATGTCAGCAATTTGTTATACAGAAAAGAGTACATTTATTCAGGTGTTGCATAACAATATTTGTGCTGCACTTGTTTTCCAAATGAAGTATAAAAACAATTTGTATTTTTTTTAATTGGAAACTGTACAACACTTCAGCTATGTTAGATCTGTTTAGAGGTCAAACAAGCTTCATCAGAGTTGTGGACACCCGAGTTTCTCAAATAATTTTGACTCAAAATCAAATCTTTTGAGATTTTGATGAAAATTGCTCTTAGAAGCAAAAGAAGAAAGAATATTATCTTTTAAATATATTTTTAGAATGACCAAAAAAGAACGGTTAAGATTTGTTTTAAATATATTTATTCAAATTTAGTCTATTTTAAAAAAAAAATATTCAACAAGAGGATACTTTATAAATTCAATCAATTCAATCGATTTTTTTAATTAAAACTGGTAAAGTAAATCCAAACAGTGAATTGAGTTATATAAAAAAAAATATTTTAAGAGATAAAATATACTCCCTTAGGCTCAATTTTTTAATGTCTGGTTAATTAATTGACAGATTTTTGTTACAAAGTATATCATGTCAAATTCAAAAACATCTTTCGGCTTAAATATCAGTGGACTATGTGAAACATCGGTAATAATGTGAAGGTCAGAGAAGCACTCGACGTTGTTGTGCCACTTGACAACAGCGAATTTCCATGCCAGCAACAACAAGAACAACAACAACAATTGCAAACAACTGCAACAATTACGACCACAATACATGACTACAAGTGATTCTGGCTGAACATGCGGAATTTGCCCGCGTTGCGGAAGTTAAACAAAAAACTGAAAAAAAGAAGCACTCGAAAAAAGATTACGTTATGACATTGTTAGCATTGCTTTTGACCAGCGCAGAAAACACAACAACAAACAAGCGGGCAAAAAAAAAAATATAAATACACTATTTTTTATATTTTTGCAAACGCTGCATAAAAATGTGTTTCGCAGTTTGTGGGCGGAAAAAAAACAGAGTCAAAGAAGAAAAACGTTACATATGTCACAACAACAGTTGTGTGTGAAATGCAGGCGGAAAAATGGGATTGTCCTTTTACGAAGGATTATTGTTAATGACTTTTTGCGTCCATTTGCTATGTTTAAAAGTGTAATAAGAAGATTATTAGAATACGGCTAGCGGCTTTTTAATTAAGGCTGGCAGGGAAGACTACAAAATTCAGAGGTTTCTGGTAGTGAATTATGAACGAGTTCTGGATTTTAGAAGCAAGAAACTTGAGATAAAAATGTTAAAATACGAGATTTCCTTCAAGTCTATATCTATATACATTCTAAACAATTTTTTTGAATTCCACTTATGACAAATCATATCAGACTTTTTGATCCGATGCGTAAATTAAACAAAAGCCAAGCCTAAAAATATGCAACAAGCTTTCCTACTGTAGATTTTATAAGGTTAAGAAGTAAGAGAATCTTTAGGCATGCTTAGCTACTCTGTCAATCAATTAATCACAATCTTTCGACATATGTATTTTGTTTGGTGCTCAGAAATTTCAGTTTTTCACTTTAAATACGTCTGTTTCAATTGGGGAGTCAACTATTTTGGAAAAAAAAATATTCGAAAGTTTCGTCAGAATTGTTGATTTTTCCATCAAATTGCTTTATATCCGTAGCAATTGCTTTCTCTCTCTCTCTCTCTCTCTCTCTTTCTCACTCTGTTTTGACCAACTTAACTGTAAATATTTGCCAGCAACACGTTTACCCGTTTCCGGTTTTGTTTGTCAAGTAAAGATGCAGCTGCAAAAAAAAAAAGTGTTGAACCAAAAAAATAAAAAAAAATTCGATATAAAAAGTTGTGTGAGGCAAACACAGAAATAGCAGCAAAGACTGTGCAGCAAAATAACAGAAAAACTATAGAAGCTTTAGTAGAAAAACGTGTAGAGAACGAGTGCAAAAAAGATTGCTTTGGTTGAAGCAAACAAATTTGCAATCAAAGTTGAGATATTTTTTTCATGTTTATTTTTCATTTTTTTATATTGCAAAACTTCCGCCATTTGCCTTTAACTTCAGTAAATGGAAATTCAAAACAGTTGCGAAAATCAATTACAAGCAAGTTAGAAACAGTTGAGAACTTGACTTCAACTGTTGGCCAATTGCAGCCCTTCTGCGTTTTTTGCCATTTCCCAATATCCTGTTAATGTATTTTGTGGATTTGTCGCATTTGTCACAATGAAATTCATGAAAATTTCAATCGCCTTTCACATTTTGTCGTAAGCTGCTTAAATGTTCTCTTGATCCGCGGGGATAACAACAGCAAGAAGCATTTGACAATTTTGACTTGGCTAAAAGGACAGGAACATGGACTAGACATGGACAGGGACAGGGACTTGTAAAGGGACATGGACTTGGACAGGGACTACAAAACGTGATGCGCATGAAAAGCATATTCAAAATCCAATGCCAGCAACTGACAAACAGGCAGACAGGCAACCATCCAATTGGACTGAGCCTGTGGAGCGTGGACAATTTAACAGACTTATTTATTTATGAGAGCCAAATGCATTTGAGCTGCTGCTCGACAATAGGCCAAGTAGTCTGTGGTCGCATTTTGTGGCCAACATCAAATTGAAATTGCCAGCAAAGCCAATTTTAAAAGCACGCACGTGTAACTTGGCCAGTTTTGGCTCAATTGTGTAAAAAGAAGGTATCGGGATCTGGTCCATAATATTATATTAACATTCAAGACCAAATATTGCAGTTTGTTAACTAAGTCAGTAAATAATCATCAATTATTTACATAATTTCAGTGAAATGTGTTGGAAATTAACAATAACATTCAATTATTAAAGTCATCACAAAAAGCTGCAATTTAAATATATTTACCTTGTAAAAGATCTTGTATATTTTATGTATCTTACTACTTTTATTATGTTATAATTAAATAGTTTTATTATTGATTATAGAGTATATCTCAGCACATTCCCTTTTTTTAACACAATTCAACCATCAAATTTCAAATTGTTTAATTATTTTGAAAAATGGTTTGCCATTACAAGTTAAACTAATATAACTGATTGGAATACGTCTTCTTTGAATCCGTAGGCTATAAAATTGTATAAGTTTCATTGTGTTTCCTTATGCTATATAAATTTAAGAAAATTTAGAAATGCTTACCTCTTATTGTTAAATAATGTCTATGGATGCATAAGTACATAATAATTTCGATGAAAAGCTGAGGGTTCCTGTTAAATCAAAAACCATTTCATTTACTTCAATTTCAATTAAATGCTTAAGGTCTGACTGACGTGGAATCTCTTTAACGACTTCAAGCTGATAACCTATTAATTTTTAATTAGAAATGTAAAATGGGTGTGCATAAAAATAGCATACAACTTTGATTTACTATGCCAGACACGCCCAACGGACACGCCCCACGTCCAACGCCAAAGCAGTGTCCAGGATTTTAATGAGTTCAACGCTAAGACCCAAACCCCCTCAGGATTCGACTGTATGCAGAGTGTAAATATGTATGTCTGTACACTCTGGAGGTAGCCTCGCAATGGCAGGTTAATAACCGACATGGCACGAAAATTAATTGCAAAACATTTAGCCCAAGTTTGTGCTGAGCCAAGTGGCAAGTGGCATATGCCAAGTAGCAGGCGGCAAGTAAGAGGTCCAGTAAGAGCTGCAGGAAGCATAAAGTCAGGCATGCAAATTATGCACCAAAGAGGTTCCTTCGTTCCTTCACTGGCCAATGCACATTGGGCGATTTGACGATTTTTCTGGCATAAAGTCGAAAAATTGATGGTAGTATTTTCAAAATGTGACTTTATTTATTGAATGTTAACACTTCAGTTAGATTAAAACATATTCTTTTTCGGGCTATGCGACAACTCTTCTCTTGTGGCAACTCTCTAAAGTCAGCTGTTTTGTAAAAGCACATGCTTTTGAAAATTTGCCAGTTAGTTCATTGTGTTTCAAGCGTAATTTAATAAGCAAAGCTTTAATAAAGAATACAAGTTGAATATGGAATATGATGCTCACGGTATATAAAATGATCATTTGATGTAATATGTATTAAAATTTGTGTCTAGTTGTTGTTGTCGACGGTTTTGTTAAATGTATTTTTAGCAAAAAAATATGAAATGCAGTTATTTTCCGTGGAGTCATACTTATAAAGTGCATGATGGCGCAAGCAACTAAGTATGGCAAGTTATTAATTAAAGCCTCTAGTACATAGTGTTATTAATTTCTTTTGCGCATTTTTGCGCAACATCGGTTAAAAGTATGCTAAAATATGGTAGAAAAATCAGAATTTTCCGGAATCGGATGGAAATGGACGTGAACACATGGTCAAACTATGATTCCAAAAAAACTGTTAATTTTATAAAAGTCTAATTAGCAAACATGTGAAGTTTAAAATATCTCACTTAATATTTCAGCGAATAAAAAAAGATTGTACTTTTTTCCTGAGTCAGTTAGAAAAAGAGGGCTAAGAAAAGATCCAATTAAAAAACAAAAATTTGCATAAATTCTACTTTAGCCTATCTAAGATTCGTGCCAAAATTCAGGTCATTAGCTTTATATTTGGATTTTACATTAATATTTTACATGTTTTTCACATAGTCGGGTGAGGAGGGGAAAGCTAAGGCGTGGTCCAAATCCAAAAAAAAAAAATTCAAAATTGTATTTTAGTTCAACTAAGCTTCATGCCAAATTTGAAAGCTCTAGCTTTAAAATTGTTGTTTATGCCAGAATAATCGACTTTTCGCCCATAGTGCAATGGTCGAAATTCATCTTACCTGATGTGAAAAAATGTAATATAAAAAATGCAAAAATAAAGTATAAAAATATTACCTATTTATTCTAATATGTATTAACAGTTTATATTGTTTGTATATAATTCAAAGTTTTTTATTTCGTAGTAAATAGTAAAATTAACTGGTTAATTACACGAACAACTTCTTTGTCCAATTGCGGTTACATTTTAGCCCTTTGCCCAAGTTGAACCACATGACAAAAGTCAGCTTTAATTGGATCTGGTAAGAGACAAACAAATGAGAAAGACAGCAAGAAGAAGAAGCAATGTAGAACAGGGGAGAGAGGGTGCGATAGGTGGTGCCACCACCCGTCGACTTAAGAGCGGTGCACGCAAAATAACTTAAAAGCCGCAAAGTGGCTGGTAAAAACTATTTAAGTTTATGCGATAAGGACAATAAAAGCACAGCAACAGGGTGGTACTACCTCCTCCCCGCCCTCTCACCATCTCTTTCTACCCTGCTGCTGTTCGTCCCTCGCTCCTTTTTAAATTATCCCAAGTCTCTTCTTTTCCGAGGAAACCTTTTGCTCTGACTGAAAGTGCTGCATACTTATAGGCAACCGCAATATTATCATTGTGTGTGCGTGCGCGTTTGGTGGGCGTTTGTGATGTGTGTGTGTGTGTGTGAGTGTGCTTGTGCGTGTGTGTGCAGTTATGTAATTATGGTAATTAAAAACACACTGGCATCGCTCGCTTCGCACTTGACTCGTCTCCTTCCATCTTGTGCTTCATAGTTAAACGCACCTTTTCGGCTTTAACTCCCTGACAACATCTGGCAGAGTATATTATAATTTTATTAAGATAAGTAAACACGTACGACCTCATGGTGCATAAGACAATTAAATATTTATTATTTAATATTTATACTTAACTTGATTTCTTAATAAACTCCACATAAATATTGCAGACTTTTTGGCGATAAATAGTATTTTAATTATTAATCAATCCCAACCGTCAGATTATTTATTTTTATGTATTTTATAATGTTCATAACCATTTGAGTAATCAATGGAAATTGTTAATAAATTCAATTTTAATTTATTTATTTATTTATAGATTGTAAATACGTGTAAATAATTTTATTAAAATATATTTCATGTTTTCTCTGTTTTAAAAGAAGCTAGAGTATTTCATCTTCGACAATTCAAATAAATTTAATTATTTTTTTTCTTCGCTTCCCAGATATAAATTGCATAAATTTTGTTGCTTGTTTTTGCAATTAAAAATGCAAATGAGCTGCAAAAAACTGTTGCTTAAAAAGAAACACAAGAACAAGAGTAACTAAAATATTTAAATATACAGATTATGACAAGGGAACTTAATGTTCTAAGTATTTATTAAGTAATAATAATATTTATCAAAGATATTGTTGTTCCGCATTTATTTAATTAAAAAAGCAAGCTAAATGGCATAAATACCTGTCTCAATAGAATTATTTGTATAGCTCGAACTACGCAATCGGCTTACAAATTTGTTAACTCCACGGCCAGACAAATAAACCGCAATATGCCACAGATGCGTTCCAATAAAAGACCAACAGTCAGACCGATAAGTATTCACCTTTCACACGATGCCCCAAACGCATACGAATGAGCTCATTAAGTGCGTCTGCTTCGCTATCGAAAAGCGAAAAGCAAACAACAAATTCCTAATAGCAAAAGAACCGATTGAAATCCAATTCAAAATGAAAACGCTGTTTTAATATTAAGTCAACGACATTTTTCTATTTAGTTCCTAGTTGAAAGATGCATAGCTCTTAATTAAATATTATAAAATTGGATATTATTAAAGAACTATTTTCTCATTTTACAAAATTTTGTATTTTGTCGTTTTTTTTTAAAATGGTTTTTAAATTTTTTTAAATTAGTTTTTGAAAATATCAAATTTTTTATTTCAATTATCGCGCGCAAATTTGCACCATCTGGCGGTAAAAGGCTTGTGGCGCTGATAAATGTTAACAATACTGCTACCTAACACAAGGTGGCGCTCATATAGAAAAAAGTGTGGCGGTCTGGCAACGCACGATGATGTCTTGGGAAAATACCAAACATCAACTATCGATACAATTCGATATACATCAATCGAAACTTCTGAACAGACTCCGATTGTCAGACATCAGCATTAATTTAATTTAAATTTATTTAAGTGATAAATACTTTAATAAAAATAATTAAATAGAAAACTACAATTCGCATTTGCTACAGTGGTGACCCCGACGTGATTTCATCACCTATTTTGTATCGAGTTTTGCAAAAAGTGTAGACAGACAGCCGGCAAAACTCCTGGTTCACTGTGAATGGCAAACAAACCAAATCAAACAGCTGATTCGCATTTAGATCTATTGTGAAATTTTGAATGCAACAAGTGAATAAACCAAAGCTTTAAAGTAAACCAAGTAATTGTTAACTATACATTTTAAAATGGCATTGCCATCAACAAAAGCAACAACAGGGACAACAACACACGCAGTTGTCCAGGCCATTGAAACATATATTCAAAACCAAAATTTGTTGGGCGAAATTGCCGAACTGGACGAATTGTTGTACGATGTGATTGATTTGCACAAGGACAACGAATTGGCGCTTAAGCGAGTGCTGCAATGCATCCACAACTTGTTGCTGGCCAACAACAAGTATAATGTGAAGTTCGGTGCAAAGGTATTTCACAAGCTCATTTCGGTTGTTATTGCCGATACCAAAAATTGCAGTCGCCATCTTGTTGCCAACGTTCTCATTTGTGTGCAACTCTATGTACGCAAATTTCCGCGTATTGATGGAAAGTTTCTGATTCAGCAACTCTGGTTCTTAAGCCTCAACAGCGAGGGCCAACCCCACGCCGCCCAAATCTTGGTGCAGCTGTTTGATGATTTCGTAAATAATCTTGGTGAGGAGTGCGTTTGCTCCTCCGAACTGCATCTGCTCATAAAGAATTTGCTGCAGTCGGAGACTCGAGAATATCGAAAATCGGCATACTTTCTGATGAGAAAACTAGCTGACATCATGCGGTGGGGGGATACAAAGATATTGGACTCTCTGAAATGCAGTGAGCAACAGTGGACTTCCTATGTGACCATAATGGAGAGCTTGGAGGAACAACAATCGCATCTGGTTCTCCCAACACTTGGCACTCTCCTACCCCGCGTTGTGGCAGGAGGCAACCAAGATCAGGACGATGACTGGATTTCCTGGCTTCGTATTCTCTACGTCCGACTGCTACAGGACAACAACATATTGGTGCTCCGCTGGACATTAACATATTTTCTTAACCACTTTGATGTGGCCAAATTGCGTCAATCGAATCTATTGTCTGAGTTTCTGACAGCTACAAACAGAACCCAGATCTTCAATGTCGAAGGATATTTTCTGCCATCGTTCGAAAATGATAAGTTTATGTCTTCAAGAGAGGAGAAGATTGCATTTTTGGAAGCATTGGTAACAATTCCTTGGCATTCTGTTCCATTGGTATTTTGGTTACACAACGTTAAATCAGAAATATCCATGATGTCGTGATCGGTAAAAACCTGCTCCTGAAACTGAGCTCACGGATTCGCGCACTTAAGAATAAAAAGCTACGAAAAATTGCCATACGCGATCATGTTCATTCCAAGTTTAAGGTAAGTAGTAGTCATTCGGGTATTAGGTATATATGTATTTCGATACATATTTTTATAATAATACATATATTTTAAAATAATGGATATTGATATCGATATTTTGATCAAAATAATCAAAATAAAAACAGAGTTTCATAAGTCGAAATTTCCATAATTCGAACTTTTTCTTTGAATAATGGTTATTCTAGATAGGAAAGTTCGACTGTATTTTCAAAACTAATATTGGCTGTATACAAATATGAGTAAATTAAAAAATATCAAGTAAAATTTTTGGCAAAGAAATAATTTCACTTTTGTTTTTATCTATATAATTTTTCTTTTATTAATATTTTTTGCTTAACTTGATTTTGAACCATTCCCCATATTGTATTAATCTTTTAATAAAGTTCTTAAGCTTAGCAACTTTATTAAGAGCTAATACAATATGGGGAAAAGTTATTAACTGAAAAACTATTTTTTATCTTGAAGATAAAAATTGTTAATTTAAGTTTGTCAAAACAATAATTTGACTTACTGTATTTCAAACGATTTATATTCTCTTTTACAGTTAACTATTGACAGTTTGACACTGGGCGAGTACTTGTTGTTCATTGAGACACTTTATAATATCAGCGATCCTTATACCGAATGTGAACCCTTGGTATCCAAACTTCAGAATTGCGAAATAGAGGACGGGAAATTTGTAAACTTAAACAAACGTTGTTACGACATTATTACAAATGATTGTCAATATAGAGATCTTTTATATTATTATATCGCACACGTGATACCTAAAGTTATTCATCTATTCAACAAATTCCCAACGGGACTTCAAGGATGGTGGCGCTTTCTTCCATTACTGGCATTAAATCGCCATGATTATGGGGGAAAGGAGCTATGCCGGAACTTTTATACCACTCATTATAACGTGGATTACAAGATTTTAAAAAAATGCCGTAACCTTTGCGAAGCTCAAAAGTATTTGATTAATCAACTGGACTGTAAAACGAAAGAAGAAAAGACCGTTGTACTGAATCATTGTGTAGATTGGTATTTTAAGGTCAGCCTGCAACAATGGAGTCAAATTCAGTTACATTTAAGCCCTCTTAATATCATAGAACGTGGCACAGTAGTAACGTTTGAGCATTTAGCAAAACTATTGGGAGAAAGTGACACTCGAATCGAAGATAACGAAAATGTACTTCAGGCGTTCACGGGTCGGCTGCAAAAACATCCTAAGTCAGAAGACGCGTAAGTAGCGTACATTTTTCAACCATAAACCTTAATTTTATAATTAAATTTTAATGTATAGTATTATAGGAATTTTAAAGTACGCAATCAAGCACCTGAGCGTTATCGAAACTGAAAAACTTATGTTGGATATGCTCGAAAATCGTGATATTGCACCAGGACAAATTCTATGTTATGCGGATAAATTAAGTATATCCTATATTGTGGAAAGAATTCTCGATGGGGATATTACCACAGGAGATGCACGGTGAGTATTCATCTATTTCAGTCTGTTGACAATTATTTTACAGTCGAACTTCCTTAACTCGCATTCCCTACGAATTTTGACAAAGGTAGCATGTAACTTAAAATATTCACAGATAAAAGTATTGTGTCCACCTTTTACAAAAATGCTTTAACTTTATACGTTTTCTAACCTTAATTTAAACGAATTTTCTTTATTTTGGTACTCTTAATAATTTTATTATTTTACTTTCCTAATTTTTAAATTATCTAACTTTATAATTCTTGTAATTCTTAGAAAAATGAAGTAATAAACAATGTATGCCTACTACTTGCAGCATTGAGGCAGCGTACGCCTTCAGTGAAGACAATTGTTCAAACGACGACTTACAATATCGAGATAAATTTATCAAATCAACCGAGGAACAGTCAAAAAAAAGAAGAAATGCCATTAAGGACTCGCTGCTACTTATCAACAAGCAACTGACAGAAAAGAAACCGCGATATTTTGAGAACTGTAAAGAGCACAGACGGAAAATACGCATTGCCAGGGCATTGATGGGCATGCAAGAGTATATAGATTGGTCAGATGAGCTGTGGAATGCCTTAATGGTGACCAATGATCAGTTAAATATCAGCTACATGTATGAGTGTCTCGTGGCACGACTTTTGCCCAGTTTCGGAAATGTTGATCAGAACGAATGCAACAGATGGAGACTATGAAGCCGAGCCAGCAAGTTTCGATTATTTCCGTAGCCCACTTGTATTGCATTCGAAATTGGAGCAGCCTTAAATCAAAGCGCTTGAAGGAAATCGTAAATTTGCTATGGCCACACACAATGGGAGCACACTTTCAAACGCGCCTTCTCGCTCAATTGGTCATACACACGTTTGCAGTGAAATGTGAGGAGACCAGGTAAGCACACAAAGTATTCTTACATATTTATGTACATATAAATTCTGTTAAAATAATAGCATAATGAGTAGCTTTATTGCTTGTAAAATATTTCGGAAATTAACCAAAAATCATAGGTAATATCGAAAAGTATTTAAACAGTTTGAGATCGCATAAATGTATATTCCATGTAAAGTACTACTCAACTAATTTTAGAAATTTTTCTAGCATTGAAGTGCCTATTCTCGAGGCTTTGAAAACAACTATAGAAATGACTTTGGGATCCAGATTACCTAAATTTGAAAATGAAACCCGTCTCATCTTATCAAAAGTAATGCTACAGACTCCATCACTAGTACAAGGAGACGCTATCTTGTATATGACAAATGCACCATTTGATGAATTCAGCAAATTTGACATTGGATTCTATATTAGAAAAAAATTCAGAGAAAATCTAGATGAGTACCGAAATGTCTTAAAGACAAAAAAGAATCCATTAATCGCTGACCAAGAACTGGTCATTGAGATGGCCAATTTAAATGTGCAGAGAAAAGTGAATCCTATGAATGATATATTCAACACAAATGAGACTATTGCAACGGATACGCAACACAAGGAGCAAGAGCTGATTGTGGTTGCCTCCTTAATTGATAAATTACCTAATCTTGGAGGTTTGGCACGCACCTGTGAGGTGTTGGGTGTCAAAACATTGATCTTAAGCGCCAAGACTCTCATAGATAAACCGGATTTTACGAATTTAAGGTAAACGAAAACAAATTCAACAATTATATCACTAAACGAAATATGTATGACATGACAATCATCCATTGCAGCATGACCGCCGAGAAGAGCTTAAATATTATGGAAGTAAAACCTGGAGCACTAGCTGAATTTTTAATTGAGAAACAATCCATGGGATATAAAATTGTTGGTGCTGAGCAAACTGCATATAGCGTGAGTTTTGCTGACTTTAAGTTTCCTGAAAAATGTGTTTTATTGTTGGGGTAAGCTAACATATATTTTAATTTAGCCCGAATACCAATAAACAACATTTTATTATTTTTTTACAGTCATGAGAAACATGGCATTCCTGTGGATTTAATTGCTCTCTTGGATTCTGCCGTTGAAATTCCACAGTTTGGATTGGTGCGTTCGTTAAACGTTCACGTGACAGGATCTCTGTTTATTTGGGAGTATTGCAAGCAGCATTTAAACAAACAGTCTATCTAATGAACAGAACGGAAACTAAGGAAGGATCACTTTATTTTTTTATAAATGCTTAGCATTTTTGTGCGATTTAATGCTTTAATTAAATGTACATATATTAATTTATCCATTTTTATGAATTATGAAAATTATATATGAAAAAGTAGGAATTATTGTTTTTAAATGTGGCAACCGTGGTCGGGGGTGCAATGTAAAACAAATGACTACAAAGTTGATACAGTTAAATTTTAGCTAAAAATTGGAAACTTAATTATTTTAACGAATTAAAATTAGAAAAAATAGAAAAAACTATCATTTTTAAGTTGGTATTAATTTAGGTATTATATATCGCTTTTAAACTGTTTAGCTTGTAATTTATCAAAGCAATACTTATCGACCGATAATGAAATGAACGATTTAGTTCATGATTGACTGAATTAGTTCATTGGTTCATTTTAATTACCCGTTCATTTGAACTTTTTCAGAACGAAACGAATAAACTCTAGTTGTGTTGCGCTTAATAACAATAACAATAATAACAAAAGCAAAACATGAGTTTTTCCGAAAATTCGTCGGATTCCGATTGGTAAGTTTGCTTTGTCTCAAATGTGTGTAGTTGTGTTGTACTCATATGCTACTTTATTAATTAGGAAAGAGGCAAAGATAAAAGTGAAACTTAACAGCAGCGGAGGAAGTGCAAGTGGAAAGCAGAAATATAGCCAAAAGTTCTGTGAGAAGTGGCTGAGTCTCTTCGATCCTTGGCTAAAACGGTCAGCCGAAGATCCCAACAAGCCATTCTGTCGAGCCTGTCAATGTCGCCTGGACTGCAATCGTTGCCATCTAGTGAGACATGAACGCACAACAAAACACAAACGAAATCTGGAGTCACTTATCACAAAAGGCGAAGGCGCTGTGCGAAAGGAATTGAGCGTGCGCCAAGAACGCAGCAAGTATTATCACCAACGGAAGCGAGCACTGAAGGTTAAATTAAAGCAGGAGGTTGTCGAGACCGAGCCCATAGTGAAAGAGAATAACCAGCTGGAGGTCATAAATACAGACAGTCTAGTTGAAGACAGGTAAAAAACATATATCCTACATTCATTCAAATATTAATTATTGCAACTTTACAGCTCGCACAACCTTCAAGTAATCGAAGCAACAACCCAGTCATCAACAAACAACAATCGAATTCCAACAACAACAACAACAATGAAGCCCGTCACAGACTCAGCCCCAGCCTCCAACCGGAAAGAGGGCCTTAAACTTCTCATGCAAATTCAACAAGATAAAAACGAGCTAATGGAGTCTTTTCGGGAGCTCATTGGTGTTCAATTACCTCACGCCCCGCCACCCAGAGATAAAAATCATGTGGATCTATTTTTCGAAAGCGTTAGTTCAAGTGTGAAGGCGCTTTCGCCGAAACTTGTGGCCGAGGCAAAGATGCGCGTCTCGCAACTGATTTGCGAGCTGGAGCTGCGCTCACTAAAGGATAACAGTAGCAATTCCAATGGAATAGAAATGCCAATGACGACGACATCACAAACAAACACCGAACAACAACAAAGCAGTTCTCATCAGCATCCTCAATTCGGAGGTCTGACTTAAAATTCCGTTTTACTTATATCGTTAAAATAATTAGGGCAAATTTTTATACAAATTTTAAATACTTTTGTAAAGTAGATTCTTGAAATTAGTTAAATAAATTAAGCTTAAATTTTAAATATAAGAAAAATTTATAATCGGACATTTTTGAAAACAGCTGTTCATCGATATGATTCTGTTATAATTCGATAGCTCAGAAACATAAATAATCGGCAATGTTAAAAACAGCTGTTCCTCGATAGGGCTCTGTTATAACTCGATAAATAATAACTTGGGCCTGTGATCAACTTTTAATTTAAGTTTAATAGAATAATAAAAGGAAAAGTTCCAATCATTTCGTCACCATTTAACGGTGACAAGGTTCTTAGAGAAAATGTGCAGTAAGCATTCAATTAGTATAAAAACTTTTATATTTTATTACATTTTATCGGTTCCTCATGCTTGCCAGCAAAATTTTCGTGCTCACTGTTAGTAATATTTAAGGCAATGTTAAGTGTATGGTATGTAAGAGCATGCATATGTAATGTAAATGTTCTGTTGAGGATTCTGTAAACAGAAAACAAACAAAATACGAAAAAGATTTAATTTGCTTTCGCTTTTTAAGTGTAATTCGGAGCTCGGCAAGTATTTTAATATGTATGGAATCTGCAAGCGATTGAATACTAACCTTTAATTAATTGCAGACACAAATAATCAATCACATAGAACGATCATTGCCAAACTTTATCCACTATCAAATAATGTCCTTAAAGCGCTTGGGTATGAAGACCAATTCCAGACCACGTCGGAATCGTGAGGAGCTCTTGCAGAGCATCACTCGAGATCGCGCCTTATTGAATGCCTATTTCCAAGATCTCTCAGCTAGAGAAGAGTCTCATCCGACATCCCAGAAGGGCCCATCATCAGCGAATTCTGGCGCACCCAAAGTGCAGCAAATTCAGCAACGCGACAGTTATGATTTGTTTTTTGAAAGTGCTTGCATCAGCATAAAGAGCTTGCCGCCCAAATTGGCAGCTGAGGCCAAAAGTCGCATCTCACAAATAATTACTGAATTTGAGCTACGCGCAATTTCAGAAGAGGAAGCACAGCGGGAGAGAGTAAAACAACAACAGCAGCAAAAACAACAGATCGTTAAAACAGTGAGAGTGAGCGAGAACGAGGACACTTCATCTGGCATTGTCTACGAATTTCAGCCGTACACATGAAATTTTACACATACGATTTTTAATTTATTTTTTATATTTTTGATTTAAATTTAATATAATTCATGTTATTTTAATATCATATTAAGTAACTTAATTTTATTCTAATTTTTAAAAGTACTTTCGGTCAACTGTTCTAAATAAATCAATAAGAAAGCTGTCTACGAAATCTCTGTCGTTATTATTTGGTTTCAATACATCAAATCAGTAGTATGTTTCGTCCCATTTCGTAGAGCAAAATTTTCAAATAAATTCAAAACAAAATTTTCAATATAAAATTTAAAAAAAAACATTTCGTTTTAACTTTTGGTTATTAGTTTTGGGTGAAAACATACGGAAAGAAACATATGTAACGACGAGATGGCAAAGAAACCAAAGGTGTGCATAATTGGCGCAGAAAGCTGGTGAGTCGTCACATTCATCACAAATTTAATTTCAATATGAATTTGTGACTATCTACCGTAATTCTGGCTTATTTTTAGGGGCTCTGCAATTTCGACTGCCGTTTGTAAAAATGTACTCAATGGTGAATTCGATAAAAGAGTGCACATTTATGTGTACGATGAGCTCGTCAGAAGCAGTTACCTCTCCGAGGTGATGAACGAGCGTCATGAGAATATTAAATATCTGCCCGGAATTAAGCTAGACGAAAATCTGGTGAGTTCTTTTGTTAAAATATGCATGTGTTTATAGAAAATTTGTATGTTTCGCAACATAATACGGCGAATTATTTAAGGCTTAAATGTTTCGACAAGATATTTTAACATGAAAACTTATAATACGAGTAGTAAGTTAATTTGATCGAAAAGAAGCACACTTGTTTTTCAAACAATTACAATGTAGACAAACATACCAAATTCTGTGGTTCTAGCTCTCACCATCCTTTCGTTCATATCGCTTTGACTGTTAGTAGTAATCAATATATGTACTTGATCTGGATCTGGGACTGATAGGAATATAAATAAAAAGAATTACCAAATTTATTAAGAATTCGCAAATTTTTCTTGTAGATTGCTGTCAATGATCTTGTCGAAGCTGCCAAGGAAGCTGATATTTTGATATTTGCCACATCGCATAGCTTTTTAAAGCCATATTGTAATATATTAGCGGGAAAGATGAAAAGTAGTGCCTATGCAGTGTCGTTGATTAAAGGACTTGATCATATTAGGGATGGTGAAATCGATCTATATTCGCATGCCATATCCAACCAGTTGAAAATTCCATGCTACTCGGTGATGAGTGCCAACAGTGCCATGGAAATGGCACAGGGAAAATTGTGCGAAATAACAATTGGGTGCAACAATGAGGCACATGCTCAGCAATTGACCAATCTGTTCCAGACTGAGAACTGCAAAGTGTTCAGCATCGATGATGTCGATGGTGTCGAACTGTGTAATACCCTTAAGGACTTGGTTGCCCTAAGTGCGGGCTTTATTGACGGCTTGCGACTGGGCGACAATGCTCGGGTCGCCTGCCTTCATTTGGGCTTAAAGGAAATGATGCGATTCATTAAGGCTTTTAATCCAACTACCAAGCTATCCACATTTTTCGAAAGTTGCGGTGTAGCAAACTCAGTCGCTTCCTCCTACGGTTTGTATAAGTATAAGAGTTTCGAAAATTAAACCTAAATGAATATTCGGAAATTTTAAGAAAATAAGATTTTAAAAATTATGGAAAATCTTAAATGTACTTTAAATTTTTATTATAAAAATGCTATATTTTTGCAGCTGATAAAAACGTCACTTTTGCCAAAAGCTTTGTTACCACGCGGAAAACAGTACAAGAAATCGAAGCAAATCTTTTAAATGGTCGCAAGTTACTTGGGCCCGTAATTGCTGGCGAGGTTCACGCATACTTGGAAAGGGCAAAGCTGCAAAACGAGTAAGTAAACTGTCCTAGAATAAAAAAAGCCATTCATTTATTTCATCAATTCAAAGGTACCCACTGTTCACGATCTTACATCGAATCTGCCAGAATGAGGTGCCACCAGATGCCATTTTAGATACCCTGCGTAATCACCCGGATTTCAGGTAGCTATAATTTCTCAGAATAACAAATTTTTGAAATAAAAAACTTTGAAAAAAGAAAAATGGGAAACCAAAATAAGAACATAATTTAAAGAAATTAAAGTTAGAGGAATAAAATCCATCGGAAAATTTGAAGTTTTTGCTACTACGGTTTTTATACTTTAGTTGAGTTGAAGAAATACTATTAATAGGGAACCAGCCAAAACAAACATTTTGTTGGCTTACGCCTTTTGTTTTCCATTCTTATTTTGATTTCCTTAAATTTTTTAATGTCCATTTTAACTTTACCACCTTTATTTTGGTTTATTCAAAATAATTAAATTTACGTATGGAGTACATAATATTAATTTAAAAATCTCATTAGCAATTGCTCCATTACTCGACTGCAAAAAGAAGAGTATACGATGCCCATTTCCGACACTGACAGCGTTCTTGAGAACTTGGATGATACAGTTCCTGAGCATAGATCTATCTCGTTGGATAATGTTATTTCTAGGCACTCAATTGCAAATCCATTCAATTGCTTTAATGAGAAGGAGGAGGAGTTCTTGGAGCCATATCAGCAATATTTTAAAATTCCAAATACCAACATGGAGCTAAACGAGTTTTTAGAGATGTGCCAAAAATCAAGCATGACAGCAATCGCCGCTATAGATGATCCCAATTCCAACGATGGCAACGTCGAGTATTCTTTCGAAATTGAATCGGCGGGTGATAAACCAGAAATCTATCTCAAGCTTAAGGACATTGCGACAAATCCGATAACAGATGAGGTCAAAGCCTCGTGGGTTGATCAAGAGAGGGAAACAAATCAAAATATATGTAATGCTGTCGGTTCTCCCAATTTAATTTCCGAGTTGCAGTTGCCGAAAGACAAAGACAGCAGTGAATTCTTGTCATTTAAAGGCGGACAATCCGAAGAAATGTCGGGATTGGGTGCAAATAAAGCGGATGATGGAAAACATTCGCCTCTAGTCGGTCTGACAAACATTATTGAGCGGCATGTGAGGCCCTATAATGAGAAATTTAAAGCACTAAAGGTCCGAGTTAAGGTTACAAATGACGATCAAAAGTCAAAGGATAAAAAATCGACTATTAACAAAGAGAGGAATCAATCGTCAGAAAAGGAACAAGTTGGGAATTCTGCTTCACTTTTAGATTCCAGACCTGTCGATTCTGAACCATTAGAAGAAATCCCAGGGAAAAAAACAAAAATAAATGTAAATGCAAGGGAGGAAGTACTCTATGACAAGGATTCTGAATATAGCATGCGACTACTTGATGATGATCCCCATGTAATGAAGCTTATAGATATGATAAGAATTAAGGAAGAACTGAATCAAGAACAGGAAGTTAAGGAAGTTAAGGAAACTAAGGACACTAAGGCTGAGCCTGTTGTCAACAACAAGTTAGATCAATCAAATAAAAACGTATTTCCCATTAATCAAGGCGGTTACACGGTCGATTATCTTAAAGTAGTACGACCGAAAAAAGAGTCGAACGACACCATTAATAAATCCGACTTTGTTCCCTTGCAATACTCAAAGACAGATAATTCCTATCGTCTGGATCACAGCCAGGATGATCAGTTGCCAAAAGAGAATTTGAGAAATACTTCAACTGTCTCTGAGAGTGGCGGCAAGAAATCTACAGAAACGCTTGAATTTAATAATCAAGAGAATATAGATGGTCCTGGGTTAGAACTGCGTGGCACTGACAAGGATCAAGCTGGCCTTGAGGATCAGCAGAAGCTAAAAATGGCACAGGAGTTTCTAGATAAGCAAGCTACTTTAATCAAGAATCTTGTGATGGAAGCAGAATCCTCCGATAACTTTAACAACATCGAGGCTAAGAAAGAGTCGAATTTGTCTTGTTCCAAATTAGAAGATCCAAAATTTTGGCTTGATTATCCCAAAAAGGCAGAAATGCATGAGTCGCTATTAGAGCCAAAAGAGCTTAATAGAAACAAAACACCTAAAATTAAACATATTTATAGTGATCAATCCAATGCGGAAAGGGAACAAAAACAGGAGGTCGAAGAAGCGATTCTAGAGGACAACGACTCGAAAATGCTGCAAGACAAGCAAGAAGTTCTAGATCAAGACGATCATGAGTTGAGAGACGACAAACCTCAAGTGTTACCCAAAGATCATCATCATCATCAAAAATTATTAAGAGTGGAAGGCTTAAAAAAGGAGATGGATAAAACCAAAGCTGTTGAAAGCCAAAACGATTTTGATAGAATACTTTCTAATGAAAGCCAAAACGATTTTGATAAAATACTTACTAATGAAAATCGTAGCGCTGATGAGGTAACTGAAGGAAAACCTAAACTGATTGACGATCAACAGTCGTTGGGCTTGGTCCAAAAAAAGAATCAAGCTCATGGCCTTGAAGATCCTAACCTGCGGTTTTATCATGCCAAAAATGATGGCGAACAGGGACCAGAATGGGATTGGTTGCTCGACGATGACAATTCAGAGCAGCGATCAAAACAAAAAACAGTTTTAACTGAAAGCCAAGATCAAGATCCTGTGAGATCCAGGTATCAGGCTCCACAAATTTCCGGCGAGGACAAGGCAGAAGTGCCGAAGTCCTCTAAGAAGAAGTCGAGATTAACCTTACGAAGGAAAAATAACGAGGACAAAGCCTTGAGAGAGGATCACCATCAAAAATATGCCTCGGCTTCTCTTTCATCTTCTGTTCCCTCCCTGCCAATAGATTCCCAGGATAAAGAGTCAAATTCGACCTCTGCATCCAATTCAAAATTTATTGAAGCACTAGTTGAAAAAACAATGGCCAAACAAATTATTTCCGATTCAAATGCCGAGGAAACCGAAGCAATGCCAAAAAAGAAGAACTTCAAGCATAAAAAGATAGAAAGACCAGCTTTAGAAGAAACAGTTTCCGAACTAAATGCTGAAAAAACCCAAGAGACATCACGAAAAGATTTAAAAAACAAAACAATGTCAGAACCACTAATTTCCGAATTACATTCTGAAGAATCCGAAAAGATTTCACAAAAGGATTTCAAGCAGAAGAAAAGTGTTTCCGAACTAAATGATGAAAAAACCCAACAGATATCACGAAAAGATTTAAAAAACACAACAACGTCAGAGCCAATAATTTCCGAACTACATTCTGAAGAATCCGAAAAGATTTCACAAAAGGATTTCAAGCAGAAGAAGAAAACAGTTTCCGAACTTAATGCAGAAAAAACCCAACAGATATCACGAAAAGATTTAAAAAACACAACAACGTCAGAGCCAATAATTTCCGAATTACATTCTGAAGAATCCGAAAAGATTTCACAAAAGGATTTCAAGCAGAAGAAGAAAACAGTTTACGAACTAAATGCTGAAGAAACCGGAGAAATATCGCAAGAAGATTACAAGAAAAAATTCAAAACTGAAGAAATCTCACAAGAGGATTACAAGAAGGAAATGATAATAAAACCAACCTCAGCTCGAATCGTTTCCGAGTTGAAAGCAGAAGAAATCGATGAAATTGCAGAAGAGGATTACAAGAAGGAAATGAGAATAAAACCAAGCTTAGCCGAGTTGAAAGCAGAAGAAATCGATGAAATTGCAGAAGAGGATTACAAGAAGGAAATGAGAATAAAACCAAGCTCAGCAGAGTTAAATGCAGAAGAAGCCGAAGAAATTGCGCAAGAGGACTTACTATATAAGACGATGAAAAAACCAATGTCAGAAGAAATGCTGCTCGATGAGGAAGCGTCGTATAAAGAGATACTCGAGGAGGATGCGAAAATCAGTTTCTCACATGAAAGCGAGCGCATGGAACAGGAAGAAGTTGTTGAAGGGAAGTACGAGCTGAATCCCGAGACTGAGACTGAGGCTGAGGCTGAGGGGGACTTAAACAAACAGCTGAGTACTTTGATGACTCGGGGACAGACCAAGGAACGTGCGGTGAACTACAAAGGCAGTAATCCCTATATTGATCAGATGAATATACTTCCCGAGTCGACGGACATTACGAATACGATTGCGAATGCCAATGAGAGCGAGCGCAGAATGCGAAAGAGGACTGTAGTCAGGCCGTCGTTCCATCCACCGATCAATCCCCGTGTCCGTATTCCACGTCCCCCCTTCGATGTGCGCGATCATGAGTATCATACTGTCAACTATCGTCCACCTCCCGATCTAATGCGTCATGCCACGCTGCCGATGCGTCGGGTCCCAGTGGCATATAATCAGGCCAAGCAGGTCTCAGTCTCGGCCAGTAACGTGGCCAAGTTGCCGCGGCCAGTGCTACGATTGCCTTCGTCCGTTATGCGCTCCTCCGTCTTGGCCGTCGAGGTGGGACTCTTTGCTGCTTTCTTCACGCGCTACAGCAAATAGCTGTGAACAAACAGGCGGCAACGAACTTTGAAACATTTGAGCTTCTTTGACCCATTTCTCTTACCACTGTAAATTTAAATTTTCCGGTAATAAAGTCGTTACAAATATAAATTAGCTTAATTTTTTTTTTTATTTTTACATGTGTATAAATTTTATTCTGAGATTATTCTTTATTTTGGTAAAATGCCAATATGCACAAAAATTTGGACTTAGCTAACTGATCCGATTTCCAAGGTGGAAGGCCATGTTGTGATCTTGGATTTAATTCTATTAATAACCGAAAATTTAAGCAATGTCAAAAATTTTTAATTATTTTAGCCTAAAATTTGTATTAATCTCGTTCAGATAGTTTTTGCCTCAAAAACAATATAAAAAAAAGGGAGGATCCCCTATCTTTGTACTTGTTATTGTAATATAAATATTTTGATTAACATATTTTGAAGGTAATTAAATTAATTGAGTTAAATAACTAAGTTAATAATTGGCTACGACCAAAGGTATTCCTCCAGAGGACGCCGTTGAAATACTTGTCGTCTCTCTAGGGATTGCAGCGGTCGAAAATTATTGATCAGTGGTCGACCTCGACGGTCCCGCAATTGCGGTCCCGCAATTGCCAAAACTTGGGCAATTCCAGATGGGAAATGGGCAATACCTCGGCGAACACATGCCACAGAACTACCGGCGAACAGGGCGGCGTTGTCAGCGATCCCTTGTAGGCATAGAAATTGCCTCTGTCCAAGTTACCAAGCAGCGATCCAAGTGTGAGGAAAGCAGCTGGCGTGTAACTGCTGTTGAAATCGCCCAGATGGAGCAGAGAGCCCAAGATCTCGTTAAGCCCAGGCTGATAATGTCCATAATTTGACTGCAATCGTTTCGCATTTATTTCTCTTTTTGGTAAGCTCTGGAATTTGATTCAAGCATCCTGCTGCGTCACAGCCAAAAAACTTCTGGGATGCGAACATAGCGTAGGTTGTAGATATAGTTGAAGGTAACCTTGTGGCATACTAGAATGTTTCCTTCCCCATCGAAATTTTTAACGAATTACGGTAACAAAAACCCCTCTTCCAGGTTGATGGAGTCCAAAAATTCTATGTCCCAAACTTTGCATCTTACAATAAATTGTAAAACGTCGTTGGAAAGGTCGTTGGAAAGCGAAAAGTAACACCTTTCTAACGGTGTATTACACTGCAATCATCGGATAAATATTCGAGGGAGCTGACATGTAAAAATATATGAATTTTTTCAGGTTTTTTGCGACTTTACCCTACTTTGAACGTAAATTTATAAGTTTAATTTGTAGTAAAGCACCTAACTTTTGGCATGTAGTTTCAAAAAACATTTAATTTTACGTCTTCTGCTTTTTAGTTTATTAAAATCGAGTGATATTTAGCTGCGTTATTCCTTTGTTTAGAAAAAAAAGTCATGGAAAAAACTTCGTCTGTTAACTACTTTGCTAACTGGACACGCAACTACAAATGGAACATGAGGGGATGGGGAAATGGCGCAATAATGGCGCGAATACCAACATTTTGACCAAATCGCGTTTCAGAAAATATATGTTCGATTTGCCCATTATTGTACGCTCTTAGCAAATAGACTCACGTTTTACTCTTGAAAATGTGTTCTTTTTCGGATAAAAATACAAGTCTAAGGGGTTTCTAATAAAATTGTGTTCAAAGAAAAAAACAGTTTCCGAACTAAATTCCGAAAAAACCGAAGAGATATCACGAAAAGATTTAAAAAACAAAACAACGTCTGAGCCAATAATTTCCGAATTACATTCTGAAGAATCCGAAAAGATTTCACAAAAGGATTTCAAGCAGAAGAAGAAAACAGTTTACGAACTAAATGCTGAAGAAACCGGAGAAATATCGCAAGAAGATTACAAGAAAAAATTCAAAACTGAAGAAATCTCACAAGAGGATTACAAGAAGGAAATGATAATAAAACCAACCTCAGCTCGAATCGTTTCCGAGTTGAAAGCAGAAGAAATCGATGAAATTGCAGAAGAGGATTACAAGAAGGAAATGAGAATAAAACCAAGCTTAGCCGAGTTGAAAGCAGAAGAAATCGATGAAATTGCAGAAGAGGATTACAAGAAGGAAATGAGAATAAAACCAAGCTCAGCAGAGTTAAATGCAGAAGAAGCCGAAGAAATTGCGCAAGAGGACTTACTATATAAGACGATGAAAAAACCAATGTCAGAAGAAATGCTTATAGATGAGGAAGCGTCGTATAAAGAGATACTCGAGGAGGATGCGAAGATCAGTTTCTTACATGAAAGAGAGCGCATGGAACAAGAAGAAGTTGCTGAAGGGAAGTACGAGCTGAATCCCGAGACTGAGACTGAGGCTGAGGCTGAGGGGGACTTAAACAAACAGCTGAGTACTTTGATGACTCGGGGACAGACCAAGGAACGTGCTGTGAACTACAAAGGCAGTAATCCCTATATTGATCAGATGAATATACTTCCCGAGTCGACGGACATTACGAATACGATTGCGAATGCCAATGAGAGCGAGCGCAGAATGCGAAAGAGGACTGTAGTCAGGCCGTCGTTCCATCCACCGATCAATCCCCGTGTCCGTATTCCACGTCCCCCCTTCGATGTGCGCGATCATGAGTATCATACTGTCAACTATCGTCCACCTCCCGATCTAATGCGTCATGCCACGCTGCCGATGCGTCGGGTCCCAGTGGCATATAATCAGGCGAAGCAGGTCTCAGTCTCGGCCAGTAACGTGGCCAAGTTACCGCGGCCAGTGCTACGATTGCCTTCGTCCGTTATGCGCTCCTCCGTCTTGGCCGTCGAGGTGGGACTCTTTGCTGCTTTCTTCACGCGCTACAGCAAATAGCTGTGAACAAACAGGCGGCAACGAACTTTGAAACATTTGAGCTTCTTTGACCCATTTCTCTTACCACTGTAAATTTTCCGGTAATAAAGTCGTTACAAATATAAATAAGCTTAAATTTTTTTTTATATTTTTACATGTGTATAAATTTTATTCTGAGATTATTCTTTATTTTGGTAAAATGCCAATATGCACAAAAATTTGGACTTGCTAAAATAGATCAGTTTTCCAAGTGGAAAGTCATATTGATCTTGGATTTAATTCGATTAAATTTAAATTTTAGAAACTCCATTTTTTTTTCTAAACATTAAAACATAAAAATTTGTAATTATTTTAGACTCAAATTTGTATTAATCTCGTCCAGATAGTTTTTGTCTCAAAAACAATTAAAAAAAAAGCGGATTCCCTGTCTTTGTACTTGTACTTGTTATTGTAATATAAATATTTTGATTAACATATTTTGAAGGTAATTAAATTAATTGAGTTAAATAACTAAGTTAATAATTGGCTACGACCAAAGGTATTCCTCCAGAGGACGCCGTTGAAATACTTGTCGTCTCTCTAGGGATTGCAGCGGTCGAAAATTATTGATCAGTGGTCGACCTCGACGGTCCCGCAATTGCCAAAACTTGGGCAATTCCAGATGGGAAATGGGCAATACCTCGGCGAACACATGCCACAGAACTACCGGCGAACAGGGCGGCGTTGTCAGCGATCCCTTGTAGGCATAGAAATTGCCTCTGTCCAAGTTACCAAGCAGCGATCCAAGTGTGAGGAAAGCAGCTGGCGTGTAACTGCTGTTGAAATCGCCCAGATGGAGCAGAGAGCCCAAGATCTCGTTAAGCCCAGGCTGATAATGTCCATAATTTGACTGCAATCGTTTGGCATTTATTTCTTTTTTTTGGTAAACTCTCAGAATTAGATTATAAATAGCTGATTAGTTGCAAGACTGTCAAGCCTCAAAAAACGTCATTTCAAGAAACGCATTTAAAGTTTTCCGTTTAGTACACAGAAAAGCCAACTCATTTATAAATTTAAGTTTAAAATTCTTGATAGTAACAAGTTATTATTGTTAGGGCTGCTTTTCGATGTTTATAATTTTAAATTTGACATTAATTTCTATACATTTAACCAAGGGCGTCGTTCATGACTTTACATAATTTAGCTTCCGAAATCTAACCAGAATAGTTGTTAAAGCGTGAAAAAGTATTTCGGATTGATTTGATTCTTTTCTGTTTACCAATTAGCAGTAAAAACAAGAATTCTTAAGACTTTTAGATAAAAAGTGGATACATAGAACTGGAGCACATGAAAAAATCGTGTATTTCTTTTTATTTTGAGTAATGACAGTCGTGCAGCGTGTAAATGAGCGATATATAGTTGTTGTTGATTCAGAGACTTACGCGAACGACCTTGAAAAGTACAGCTAGTACAGCAAGGCCATCAGTTTGATTTCTGGCCTCTTCGTCAGTTTGGTATTTTGTATTTCGATGAACGATATGCATTTCCAGATCGTAACGACGACCATTGAGCAAATGCTCCGACCCCTTTTGCTTGGAGGAGCCCCAATGGAAGTGTACAGCCATGGCTTCATAAAAGTCCCCTAGAAGTCCGCCTGTTAAATAGGGACGTTCTCCGTACACTGTCGTGGGCACACTGAACTCAACTAAACATATAAAGGTCAATCCAAATATAAATATTTATTGAAATTTGAATGCCATTTAACATGCCTGTATGTCCGTTATTTCTCAGAACTAATAAATCATCGAAGGGTTCCTCGTAGAGTCCGAAATGCAACGGCGGCAGACCAATGGGAATTACTTTGTTGGCATTGAGCGATATAGGCGACTGATCGGAGCCTCCACATTGCGGATAAATGTATTGCCATTGCATTGGTGCATCGTAGCTAAAACGACGATCATCCGCTGGGAATTCTGAGTGGGAAATAAGTGAGAGTTGGGAAAGTAATAAGAAGACAAAGCCTAGACTAATATTTTAACCACTTGATTTACATAAGTACTAGTAAAATGATAAAAATGATTACTACTGCTCATTGTTTGCCAATTGCAATTTAAAATTCGCAATACAAGTACCTAAATGTTTTGACTCAATTCCCAAAACGTGGGCCAAATAGGGGAGGTACCACGCACCTAAGTGAACTATAATTGTCCAATGCGGACAATTCGCCAACTTATATAACCAAGCTCAGAGTAAACAATAAACAGTAAACAATAAACAATTACAGTGACATCTTTTTATAGTTTTCCGTAAAGCATTTGTGCATGCTATTTTAATTATTGTTATTATTATTGACATGCGTCTGTGATGCTTTGCTTTGTTTTGTTTACCATCCATTATCCATTATGATGCGTGTGCTCTACTCTACTACTACCATCAATTCGACAGTTTTATGGGCGCTGAGTGTGACATGAGAGCTCAGATTAGGGATGGCTCATAAATCTCCCCCCTAAAAGAAAATCACTGGGCATATACCGTTTCAGATAGTAAATCTCATTAAACATACGTACGAGTACAACTATGATTTACGTCATAGGTATATTGAACATAGACTTGAAGACGTAAATTTATAAGCCCACTACTTTTACATGTTGCAAGTTTTGTATGAATATATTATCTTTTCATGGCAGGGAGATTTAAATAGAATTTAAACGCAAATTTAAAAATAAATGCTTAAATTAAAGCAAAGTTTTCTATTTTATTTTAAAATATTATATCTTGGCAATGATATTCAAGCGTTCTTAACGTTGTAGTAGGTCAAACAAGCTGTCAGTCTCAGTATATGGCATAGATTTTTAATATAACTCGATATTGACAATCGCACATATTCTTTGGACACACTTGGTTGATTTGTAGATGCAGATGTCAATAATAAGTAATACCCACCAGTTGCAAACGGCAGTAGGAATAGCAAACGCTTATAAAAGTCTTCGATTGCCGGAAAATGCATTCTTCACAAGCCACTCACAAAAGTTCACAATTCGCAATTCACAATTATTCGAATCCACGCACTAGCGGCAAAGAGGCTCACGCAAGCTGGTCGGAAGACTGAGCCATGCTCAAAGCTGGCTAAGACCTTTATACGGAAACGCAGACGCAGACGCAGATTTAGATTCAGACGGTGACTGTGACGGCCCTCAGACTTCTTCATCGTCATTGTCTCTGCATCGCTGCGACAGCTACTTAATTTTTAGGGTTTTGTGAAAAATTAAAACCCTAAAGCTGATATCTGAAAAATTAATTGAAATAACTAAATCTGTAACATTTATAATTATTATAATTATTATAATTATTTATAAATATTATATCATTGGGCCAGCTACAAAATCTTTGGGTTTTTCAGATAAAATGCAAATGCAAAATTGCCTGTCCCCTTAAATGGTTACATTAAAGAATTTGATTACAAATTCAATTAGAGCTTAAATTTATACAAAGTTCAGTTCAGTACTAGCACAGATAATTTATAAATAATTTAAATATTATATAGTTACAATTATAAAGTATTTGACTGTCGGTTTTAGAACACAGAGAGAGCATTCGTTGCCGAGTATACGAGTAGGAGTAAGGGTATAATAAGATTAAAAGCAATGCAAACGAATGATGTTTACTTTGAACTCTTGCAAAGACAAGGCAATTTCAATATTGTCAAAATAAACTAAATTGTGTATTTGCAACTGCAGATGTTGAAAATAATTTTGATCATAAATTTGTTGTACTTGCTTAGTAGTTCTACTAAACAATTTCAATTCTGCTGGTTTATAATATTTATGAAATTTAATATCATTTAAACATTTTGTTACTCTCAGTTGGCTGCAAACAACAAAATTTTAGTATTTAATTTTGTGTACAAAATTTTGAATTTTGGTTGATCGCTCGCGTTGTTAACTTTCGTCAATAAAAATATTGGAGTATAGCCAACCACATTCCATTCAATAGGAATCAAGGCAACAGTTGCATATAACACCGATATGCTGATAGACCTCATCGTACCAAATGAATAAATTAAAGGCATATACCGGGAGGGATCAGCTGCACAGCATGCTCAAGTTTTTAAGAGGCAAACTGTAACGTATTATCCGATATCAAGACAATCATGTCATATCAGTACCACATATTATAATCTTAATATCAACACTTATAGAAAGGATAATGCTGAAATAGATAAGCAACAAATTCTTAGTTATTCAGTTTTATTATGAGGATAAACTAGAGTACATTTTAGCCTACTAGCCAATGAATCAGACACTGAATTAATCTGAGAATGAGTTAGTCAGTTTTATATTATTAATTATTTAGATAATTAGAATTATAGTAAAATTATATTATTACTTGATTTGAACTGTTTTAAATTGGCAACAAGTATTCTCCAACACATTTACAAATCTAAATTAATTTTAAAAATTTTTTTTGACTGACACAAATCAAGATAAAATTATTATAATGAAACCTGTTTTCATTTCAGTTCGAATGCCTTTACAAAAACAAATCGTCTTGTACTCGTGCGCCATGGCGAGAGTGAGTTCAATTTGAAAAATCTATTTTGTGGTTGGCATGACACGCCACTCAGCGAGGATGGTAAGCTTACGATAATGATAAAAATGACAAAAACAATAGGTATTTACACTCAAAATAAAGAAAACCCATTATCAGGCCTGTTCTGGTTTTTACTTTTTACTTTTTAGCATTTAGTAATTTAAATTTATTTACTTTGAATTTAGACTAAGTGTTTAAAAATTATCGTTTTTCGCTTGGTCGGACTTAAACTAATCAACTCAAAGTGGTATAAATTCGTTTAATATAGCCGAAATGCCGACAAATCTAATCGAAAGTGAAATTCGGAACAGGAATGTATACCTCCTTCAAAATATTAATTGAATACTTTTATTTTAAATAAATTCTTAAAATTATCAACATTTTTCCTAAAACCTAGAAATGATGCCATATTTCTATAATATGGCAATTAATTTTAGTAATTGTATATTATCTATTATTTTCTTCTAAAAAAGAAGGTAATACGAGTATTTTTCTCTGAGTGTACTGATAAGAATCTCGATCTACATATATGTACAACAGGCCTAGAACAATCGCGTAGCATTGCCGCAGCCAAGTTGATTGAAGCCAAGTTGGACTTTGATAAAGTCTATTGCTCAGCATTGGGTCGCTCCCGGCAAAGTGCGGATGTGATTTTGACCGAAATGAAATGCTCATTTCTGCCAGTGGTTTTGGACTGGCGACTCAATGAGCGGCATTACGGCAATTTGACTGGTTCCAACAAGCGGCAAGTGGCCAATGTTTATGGCGAGGAACAGGTTCAGGCCTGGCGACGTAGCTACGATGAGGCACCACCCCCAATAGAGCCCTCGAACAGCTACTACTATGAGATCTTGAATAACCTCGCCTTTAAAGACGTGCCAGTTGGTCACTTTCCATTCTCGGAATCTGTAGGCCAGTGTGTGGATCGTGTGAAACCGATCTGGGAAGAGATCAATGAAGAGGTCCTCAGCGGCAAACGCATTTTGGTCGTCGCCCATGGAACTGTCGCTCGAGCTCTTGTAAAGCACATAGAAGGTGGATAGAATTTCTCCTAATTTTTAGCTGCATTTATTAAACTCACTCAGTATATATATTATTATAATTATAGGTCTGTGTAATGATGAAATTCTAAAAGTGAATGTGCCAAATTGTGTGCCAATTGTTTATGAGTTCAATTTGAAAACCGGCGAGCTTATTGGTGACAGCAAATTTCTTGGTGATGCGAAATATATTGAGGAAATGAAGGAAAGAGTTGCAATGATTGGCAATTAAGTTTTGAATCAAAAATATGAAAATAAAATTTAATTTGTATTAATATAATATACATACCTATTTTATTTGAAAGTGGCTTCAAAAGCTAAATTAATAATATATATTTTTTAAAAATACAAAAAAAAATATTCTAAGGAATATGGAATATTGCATTAATTTTTGATTGAGACTTGACTGGAAATATCAAAATCAAATTTAGTACTTATCAACACAATTTACTTTTAAATTTGCCAATCAAGTTTGTTTTTGACTCATTTTTTTTAAAATAACGGGAAGTATTTCTGCGTTTCATTCCAAAGAACTTAAAAACACATGCTTGACTATGATTGACAAGGGAAATCAAACCCAGTTTTTTTTTCATTTTTAAAATTATTTTTTACAGTTGTCTTATAAAAATTTGTTAAGAAAAATAGATACAGAAAAACTTGGTATTAATTGGCGATTGGGCTTTGAAAGAAATTTAAAAATAATAAAATAAATTAACTTAATGATACAGAAGTTTCGGAGAAACATGAAATTTCTTTCTTAAGCTTAGTATTTAAATTCAAAATTTAAATATTAATTATTGATTTGTCTCTAAATAAATTAATGCGGTTGTTTTTGATTGCTTATGTTTTATTATAATTTATTTAAATGCGTTAAATGCAAATAATACTTGTAGTGAATGTCTCGGCCCATTAGAGCTCATGTTATTAGTAGTAAGCCGGTTCGTTGTAATTGTAGAGATTATTGGGCAATATGTAGATATCCTCCGGACGGCCGTTGAACAAAAATGGACGCTTGAGAGAGGTCAACTTGGAGTCCTGTTGTGGTGCGGGTAACGTTGAAAGTCCAAAGTTTTGTCCATAGGCCCCAGTCGGATTGGAAGTCGGAGGCGACATGGGTCTGTAGGGATTGCTGGGAGTGGGCGGACGCAGATTGAAGCTATTGCCTCCTAGACTTGTCGTTGGAAACGAGGCCATCTCATTCATTTGATAAACGTTTGAGGGTTTGCCATTGGCCAAAAAGTTAACGGGTAGATTGAACACAGATCCAAAAGTGGAGAACGTTGGCATCGGCTGGTAAGTGAGCAACGGCGAGAAGCTGCTACCGAATGGACCAGGTGCCAGATTAGTGGGCACAAACATATACGGTGTGGGGGGCAGGCGGACGTAGTATATGGGCGAGTTGCGGGACGAATGTGGGGAATGGGGGGAAAGCGGTCGACGGTCGCCGGCTGCCCGTGACATGACCACATCGTCCAGATCGTTTCCCCCGGACACGGACACGGCACCAGGATACGAAGGGTAAAACATATCGGGTGCTATATAGAGGGGAAAGGGAATGAGTACTGGCTGTGCATAGCCAATAAATGGCAGCATCTTGGCCATGGGCATTCCAGCTCCAACTCCAGTTGAAGGTAGACTCTCATAAGGATTGGGATTAATTGGCGGATTGACGGCTGCGTACGGATTCCAAGCATAGTTGGACGATGAGGCAACTGGTAAACGCGAATCCTGCTTCATATCGTGCAGCATTTGATAAGGATCCTCGTCCTCCTCGCTCTTCATCTCCTGCGACTCTGCCTGCGACTCCAACTCCTGTCCATATTGCTGCTGGGCGTTAAGAGAATTCACCTGTTGCTGCTGCTGCGATGATTGCGATATTAACGGCTGCTTCGCTGGCGTCTGCTTCTTGACCAGTTGCGACAAGTTGGCGGCATATGAATGGGAGATCAACAGCAGTGGCAACAAAACACGCAGGTAGTTCATCCCCATGTGACTGGCCATTATCGCTGGGGTCAACTGCAAAAAGAGGAATTCATTTAAGTCAAGGACCATTATGATTAAAAACTTTTTAAATTATCAATTCTAAAATTAATTCTATTTATTAAGATTTATGATTAAAAAAAAAGAAATAAGCTCAAATGGCCACTTATTCAATGTCGCCGACCTGTCACATAACTAGAACTTTCAGTTTGAAAAAACTGGGTTCGATTCCCCCCGTCATTGTAGTCAAGCATGTGTTTTTAAATTCCTAGGAATGAAACGCAAAAATGTATACCCGTCAAAATAAAAAAAAAAACAAAAAAAAAAAACAACTCTTGATTTTTATTCAAAACAAAATTTATGAAATATTCCTGATGTTTTAGTTTTTAATTATTATTCACAGAGACGAAGAATCTTATTTGTAAGACTTTCAAATATTTTAAATGTACTTTAATAAGTTACTGAAAATTCTTTAATTTTTTTTTTTACTTAAACAAGAAGTATGAAATAACATATTAATTTAACGTTTAATTAAAATTTTTTAGTTTTTTTACGTAAAATGTGCAGAAGTTTTTTTTTGCAAATTCAAAAGTATCTCTCAGCTAAAATTTTACTGGACTATGATAATTTATTAAAAACAAATTGAAATTAAAATGTATCCAGTTCTACGATACTCTGCCGAAGGATTCCTATATGGTTATATTCACACTAGCATTTATTTACTATCGTTCAATTTCACAATTACATCGGCCCTTGTAAGTATTTTAGAAAATATGTGCGGTTTTATTAGCATATTATTTTAGTTCAATAACAAATGTTTATCTCTTGCCACATGCACAATTATTTTCACAAACCAAAGCACACTTTGCACAGTTGAACGCACCGAAAGTAATGAACTGATTTGATTGCCAAGTAAACACAGAGTTCTGAGTTCTATACAGGATCAGATCAGAGTCCCGCCGAGATAATCACAAGTTGTAATACAGCTGGACTGCACAGCAATCGCGTTAAAGTGGCAATGAGTGTGAGCAGGTTAAGAAGCTGCGCTTTATATTGGCCAAGACGACACTGTCTGTCGACCAAGTCGACGTCGCAGCGTCTGCAGAACCAAGCGGGAAGCGAGTTGTGTGTGTGTGTGAAAGGGAGAGAGAGAGAAAGTCAGAAGTGGGCAAAAAGCGTTTGTTGTCTCTGTCTACCTCTTATTTGTTGATTGCTGCTGGTTGATTGTTGTTTGCATTGTCAAAGCACCTCAAATTATGTTGATCTGATTTTCTGATTTCAGATTTGTTTGCGATTCGAGAGATTCACTGCTAAATGATAAATCGACTAAAGCTCGTATGCTAGCAGGCAACGTACATACGTTAGCATACGTTAAGTACAATACATAAATATATTTATAATTACCTTCAAGTGTCAATGGCCGAAGTGGCAGCTTCGCATTTTTCACTTGCACATGCAACTGCAAATTAAAGAAAAACAAGAAAGAAAGCATTTCTACGCAAACGCCGAAGATTTGATGCCCTTGCAGAGCCCTTTATTCTATTTTTGATAGATTCTTTGGCAGCTAGTCGGACTTTAACCAAACTTGTTCAGAATGTAAATAATAGTTTTAAATACATGAATTTTTTAATACTTATTAAAAAAATTAGTTCCGATTGGTTAATACTAAATATTTAAAAAATAGTTCCAAAGATAATTTTTTTATACAGACAGACCTATTATAAACAAATATGGTCTGGTTGAGATAGCTTAAAAAACAAACAAAAATGTTATACTAAAGGTTTTTTTTCGACTGATCCTTTCGATGACAGCTATATACTAACTTAGTACTCAGATTTTGTCTAAGCTTGACATAGGTCACACAACTTAATTATGTATCTACCCTACAAGGTCTATCTGGCCACCCTTATGTTGTGTGATCACAATGGCGAGTTAGCCACCTTTCATGAGAAACTTGAAATACCCTTGGCAAGGGTATAAGAAATAAAAAATGTTAATTGCATGACTGAATGTCCGTCAGAGTCTGTCTAAAATGGGGGGCCTGTCAAATATATAAGAGTACGCCCGCAATGATGTATCTTAATGTTTATGACACCGAGGAAGTGGGAAAAGGGCAGGGTTACGCGAATAAGGAAGTAATGGGTAATAGAACGCTCATTAGTCAATGATATCCACAAAGCATTCTGCTTAGCACCGAGTCTAAACACCTGTATCTGTAATCTGTAATCTGTAACTGAAACTCCACATCAGCGCCAGTCACGAGAAGCTGTTACATAATTGGGCATAATTGTGTGATTACATCAATGTGCATGCATGCACAAACATATATACCAGTGTTGCCAACTCTTAAAACAAAAAATTAATCTTTTTGGTGGGTTCAGGCTCGAAAAACAGTCAATGGTTTCTAAAAAGAATACGTTGTTTAATACTTTTACTTGAATTTTTCTCTATTACCATTTTAGTAAAATACTCTTCAATATTTTCTCAAATTTTATCACAAAACTGTGGAGGCAATACATAATCAATAATCAATAAAATGACATGATGATGAGTATAAAAAGTGCCCGAAAAATCTAATTTTTGTTTTGTAAAAATATGATATATGAAATTTTGATGACGAAACCGAATTTTAATATATTTGGTAACTAAAATTTTTTGAATGACTGTAAAGTGTTAGTAAAAAAATATAAAAAACGGCAAAAGTCCGGCTGCTTTATAATTTTCCAACAATTTAATTTTATAAAACGCCAAATTTGACGGAAAAAAGCTGTTCTGACAACACTGAAACATACATAAATAAGAACATAGTAAGTGAGCTAGCACACCTTTATTGCCTGCATAACTCTAAGTAATGCCAGTCATACCAGCCAGAAGACAAGGACGGGAGAGAGAGATATAGAGATAGAAGGAAAGATAGAGAGAGAGAGGTTCGTTTAATTGTGTTGATTTTATAGACAAGCAGATGCAGCGATGTCGCGACGTTGACGTTGATGATGATGACGCTTCCTGGCTTTCACAACTTGTATGATCATATTAATATTCTAATGTAAATAATTTGTTTATTTGTCAATGCCAGAGGCAATGGCGCCAGCGTCAGAGATTAGGGCAATAATAAATTACATAGCTAATTAAGCGGAGACTGGCGACTGTAACTACAACCACTGGAGACAACCACGCAGATGCAAAGATACAGATACAGATACAGCTCCAGATACTCGCACGTTGCATGCCACAGAGAGATGGCTGGAACAGAAACTGAGGAACTGCGGCAGGAGAGTGCGAGTACGAGTGCGAGTATACAGAGGCTGCAGCAACCATAATGAACGGATGGTGTTATAATAAAGCCAAGATCCAAGTCAAGCGAGCCCGCGCCACAGATGCCAATGTCGAAGCTGATGCTGATGCCGATGTTGCAGAGGAGTCAATATACAGGCAGCGCGCCAACGTAATTAGCCTTGGAATGTCCTTGTGCACGTGACTATCACCGGACATCGGGACATTTTTTTGTATGGATGTGTAGTATACACAGCGCAAAAAAAATACAATGTAAGCATTGAACTTTATTAAAAACCAAACATTTTAAGTTTAAACTAAACTCAAGCATTTTATTCTTAAATTAAGATTTACCACTAAAAACATCAAATTTACTCAATTGATTTAATTTAATTTAAAGTTGAAAAAAAAAATAATATAAAACACCTTTAATAAAAATTTTATTTATTTGGGATTTTAAAGGTGTCATTTACTTTCAATTTATTATATTCGTAATGAATTTGAAAATTAATTATTTTAATATGAGTTATTGAATTTCGACAGTTAATAATAATAATTTGTAAAACGCATTGGGCTTTTTCTCAGTGTAGTTGCTTCGAGGAGTACGTGCTAAATATAAACGTGCGTGCCTGCACATCGTCAGACTTGGGCACACTTTCCTAACGAAGACAATGTGTTGTGATAGGTGTTGTTACCGGGAATCTGAATTGAAAACGTAAACAACTTACAGCTATTAGTCACAAGGGTTCATTAACACCGCTAACAATGATGATGACGGTTGACAACTGGATACTTACACCCTGAAATAGTCTACGTTAGTCTAGGAATCAGCGCCAGCACCTGCAAAATTATAGAGAAGCATTGGATCATCTCCAAATAGACAAAATAATGCATGCAAATTAATTTTAATAATTTTGAATATCCATTGCCAAAAAAATTGATTAAAATCACAGATTTATACATCGGGACCAATTTTTAAATTCCGCTTAAATTTTAACTGACTAGACTATAAAAAATCGCCAAAATGTTATTAAAATATTTATTTTCTTATGAATACTTTGTATTAATATGACAAAAAACGGCGTCCGGTAAAGAGTATCTACTAGTTGAACAGAGTCGACTAGAGCACCATTATTATTAAACAGGAAAGAATAATAAGAAGGTGAATTTCAAAACAAGCACAGAAGATCTATGAAAACTGGGTCAGCTAAGTTTGTGTACCTGAATTATAAGAAACCCTTTCAAGATCAGTGATCTTCAATGCTTAAGCAAATAAGACATTCTATAAATACAATATACGGGAATGTCTAACCGAGTCTAGTCGTAAATGAATATACCCTCCAAAATAAAAACAAATTTCGAAATATATGCTTAATCTATACAACCATAAGTTTCCCTCAACTTTAAAAATTGGCCAAATTGGAATATAAAGAGAAATTTGCACATCCAAATCGGCATTGATTGAAAATAAATAACTTTAATCTATCCATAAAAGTTTTTTTTATTAAAAACAAATCAGTAATTTTCAAAGTAATAAAACTATCATACCTTTCATTTTTAGGGCATTAAGCCAAATAATTAAAACTCTAGACTGCACTCCAGAAGCCGCAAACCACGCGCCACCACTACATTTTTCAACAGCAAATAAGCGATGAGTAGAAGCAAAAGCAATCACTTAACCAAACATGTTCTTCTTTATTGTTTTAACAATTTACATATATTATGTGTGCGTCATTTGAATTGACATAATTTATAATTCATTTTTCATTACCTGGAGAGAGTAGAGTGAAAACTAAAAGGGTTCAGTTCAGAACCCTCATTGTGCCGCCGGCTGCCAACATGACGAGGTGGCCGAGTGGTTAAGGCGTTGGACTGCTAATCCAATGTGCTCTGCACGCGTGGGTTCGAATCCCATCCTCGTCGCAGTAAGCTGACTTTTTTTAACAATCACAAAGAAATTATAACTTTAATTTAAAAAATGTATTCATAAATTTTGATTTTTATTGGAAACTGACTTTTTGTATTGTGACATTTATTAAATGTGAAATTCTAAAAAAGTTTCCTCGACGAGGATGGGATTCGAACCCACGCGTGCAGAGCACATTGGATTAGCAGTCCAACGCCTTAACCTCTCGGCCACCTCGTCGTATGCGAGGTCGTCATCCAGTTGTTCTTTTGTGACACCCCTTCTTTCTAATACAAGCAGTGCAAATAGCAAAAAATTAAAAAAACCATAAGGATCGGGCAAAAATTATTGCAGAAAGGTATGTTTGACAAAAAATCAAACTCTGTAAACACAGTGCACATTTTTGAAACCATTTAATCTGTTCTCAATCACTTATATATTTACTTAAAGCTTATTTAAAGAACAACTTATGTGATAGCCGTTAAAAGTTTGCAGAACAGATGATTGTGCTCTGCTTGCTTCAGTAGCTAAAACAATTGCACTGCTTTACTTGCACCTGAACTGCTTGCCTCACAGCTGACTTTCCATGCGTCATTTATGACAAGTACACACTTAGAACTTAACCCAGCACATGACGAGGTGGCCGAGTGGTTAAGGCGTTGGACTGCTAATCCAATGTGCTCTGCACGCGTGGGTTCGAATCCCATCCTCGTCGAATATGATTTTTGTTTTTTTTTTATATTTATAAAATATATTAATTTATTTTTACTAATTATTTTGTGTATTTTAAAATTTTTGGAATCAGAATTATAATTATTTAAGCTAATCTTAATCATATCTGCAAAATGAAAATGTTGAATCAAAAGCCAGCTACTAAGATTTAATTCGCTTTTGAAGCAAGATCGTATCTTATTTCAGCTGAATCTACAGCTTTTATGACCATGAGCAGTTACGATTGCAGCGTTACAGACTTCGTATAATGACCAGCCCAGGCACCAATATAAACGAAATGGAAATAGATACATTGATAACAATTTAATGACAACAACAACATATACATAGATGTGGGGGAGCTCCTTAGCGAAGAGATTTACTGGCATTTAAGTTTATTGACACTGGTCGTGAAAGGGTTCTCAAGATGATGCCTTAACGTCAAGGTCGCCGTGTTGCCGGACCAGCTAGAACTCAAAATAATTAAATAGAATTTTGGAGCCACGGTCGCAGCATATAACAAGAAAATGAACAGGTAATTGGTAATTGATAATGACTGCTGCCAGTGCGGGTTTCAACACTTAAAAAGAGTAGATGAATTAACTTCATTTTAAATGATTCCTCTTTCATCAATTGGCGGCGGCTAATTGATCCATTTAATACTATTGGCGATAATTCAAAAAAAATATATATATTATGAGATGGTAGCTTGATATGGCAGATAAAATACTTAAGAGGCTAAGAAATTTAGAAATCTAAAATATAGTTTGTATTTATTAATTTAAATTTTCTTTAGTCTTGCTCAGTAAACTGGTTACTAAGTAATAAAATACTTTTGTTCTTGCTCAGTAAACTGGTTACTAAGTAATAAAATACTTTTAGCCAAAGAAGTTCTGTTAGTCCGTATTTATCCGAGTGTTGAAGTTTCCTTGAATTGTAAATCAACAAACATACATAAGTCATAAAGCTTAACTATCAATCGTTTGCTCTAATTGTCAGAAAATTGGAAAGTTTTGTGTGTTTTATAGTGCGGGTATAAAGTAATTGGGATATAGTGCGCAAATCGTTAATAGTACCTGATGTGTAGGAGGTGTGAAAGTGACTACTGCGAATATATGTATGTATGCATGTACATACATATGTACGAGAGAAATCCATTCAGCGAGTACTCCTAAATCTCAAAAATTAAATTATATTCGCTTATAATATTTTTCTTTCTTTCGAATAATTGTTTGACTTGAATCACCACTTTCCGGTGGCCAGCTTCAGTTTCAGTTTCAGTTGCAGCTTAACTTAATACATAGTAGCAGCCAAAATTCAATGGTGATCAAAGCCCAGAGTCAATTCAATTGAGTGCAGTACCCAGTTTAACCTTTTTCCTCTGGTTACTTGCCACTTTCACAAATAAATAGGTAAATAAACTAAATATATTCACAAACTGAAGTCGAACACTTGGCTGCTTAACTAAAAAATACCCCGTGTTTTATCAGATCCAAATTACTTAAATTCAGATTTATCAAAATTTTTATAAGTTCACATGTCCATAAAATGTGAACAGGAAAATGGAAGAAATATTAAACTGATATTCTTTAATTTAAAAATTTATAAATTTAAATTAAACTAAAGTTAAAATAAATGATATGTCAATGCTAGTAAATATGAAAAGAAAAGCTGAGCTTAAATACACCTGAAAAAAACAACTACAAAAAAATATTGTTCTTATTTATTGTAGTTCTTAAGTCTCTTAAACACTTTTAATCAATTTAAAATTTAATCATTTTTATTTGAAAATGCTTTTTGATGCATGAAATTTTGGACTTATCGAGATATCAATTGAGCAAATATTTAAAATGCTGCTTAAAAAAATGTGCTGCTGCCCCTTATATAGATTTAACGCTATTTATTTTCCTTTCGTTGCATTTCCTTTCGTCTGCTCTACAAATATTTTACTTTCAATGAAAGTCAGAGTCGGAGTCGGAGTCAGAGTCCGTCGTATAATTATATGGCATCCGTCGCTGACCCCAATCGAGTGTAGCTCATTACTCAGAAATAACCAAGACAAGACGAGACAAGCGAACAAACAAGACGGAACGAGATTGTTAGCATTGCATAAGTCGCCAATGACGATGACAACTTCATTCCCGCGAGTGCAAAATGCGCGAAAGCGGGGTGACAATTAAAAGGCGATACCCACATGTCTCAAACACCTCAATCTCCAACTCCAGCTCAAACTTAAACTCTAAATGAAGCCCAAATCCAAAGAAAATCCAAATGTAAAGACAAAGGCAAAGACTGAGGCTACTTTTAGGCTGATTCATCTTAATTATTTGCAACGAATGAGTTTAATGAACTTGCTTCAAATTTATCGTCAATAAAATGTGAAAACTACTTATGCTCGTGTAATTAGATACACATATTTATGAACATTTACGTGTATGCCAACCGGCTTTAAAGTGACGTCGCCTTAACCTTAGCCAATTGGTGGGTGTTCCAGCCATCAACGTTAATTCTGGCTAATGAAAACGTTAGCCTGCTAACTGGCCCACCATCTGACAGACTAAGACAGAGAGAGAGACTCTGAAACAGTTTGTATAATTTTTTATAATTCAGTAGACAAACACGCAAGCGTCAGCGTGCAGATTTACAGACTTTGTCTGTCATTTATTGCAAGAGAGAGAAATTCGTGCTTTGGATTGGATACCATTGGATGGCAGTAGACGACGCATATTCTTTCTTGATTAGTTTGTTATTTTACACAGCTGGCTGCCATTGTCATCGTCATCGTCATCGTCCCGTGCCTTAGCCAATCTACTAGTGTTGCTCTTTTTAGTGGCAAAAAATTCGAAAAAAAAAATATAAATTTCTAAAAAATCAAATCTTTTACATAACAAAACATTTGCTTGCCTTCATTCATCAACATTCATTAAAATTGCTTAAGATTTGTGGAAGTTTAATTTAATTAATTTTGAAATAATATTTATTCCATAATACAAATTCCATAGCTGGCTTTTAAAATGTGATGATCCCTTTTCATAGCTTATTTATATTATTACTGCAAGTTCTTTTTCTACCTTTAAATTTAAATATATTTTTGGTAGGCGAAAATCAAATTTAAAGAGATCCAGAGTTTCCATTGGTCACAGTTTTTAATTTTTCTAAATGCCAGATTTGAGGAGAAAAAAAGCTGTTGTGGCAACACAGCTATCTACATTACTTCCGTCAGTCAGCATTCAACATATTAGTCTTAATAATTCCCAGCTTAGATCAGAATGATGCAGATACGAGATACAAAGATACAAGATACAGACTTGCTGGCTGGCGTTTACAGCTCGTTCGTGATTTGTGTTGTCTAATCGTTAACAATTATGCCAATGCCAATGCCAGATTCGTTAGTAGCTAGATTAGAGTATCTAGTAGATACATATTCATATCTCGTGTTTCTGCCTGCTGCTGGTTTTTTTCTTCTGTTTTTCTGGGTGTACGCACCTCAACACACACTTTTGTGTACATTAAACTAAACTCGAGCTCGAGTGTAATTACTTTAAGGGGACGTTGGCACGGCTAATTAATATTTAAAGGTGTTTTGATTGCCATGCCTTTATTGGTATTGGTAGCCAAATGGCAAACGATATTAATGATTTGCGGTTATGTCATTTACTTGCACAGAAAGCGTAGATAAAAAAGGGCGCACTTAAATTATTATGCTATACTCAGATACTCTCGTATGTAATTGCTCCAACTATGTACTTGGAAATGCGGAAACAATTTTGGGTGACTGCAACAAGTGAAAGATGAGAAAGTGCCCAGGTGATGTTGGGTTACATGTCAAATGGGCTTATATAATACTCATAAATGTACTAAATTTAATTACTAGCCATAAAACAAACTCTTATATTATTTTTATATAATACTAAACTCTGTCTTCCCAGAAGACAGTTATTTTGAATTTAAGCACACTAGGTCACAGCTTCCACTTCCACTTTGGCAAAGGTCAACAGTCGGGTTCACTCGCCATACCAACAAAGTCAGAGCTGAGTAAGCAGTGGACTGGCAAATACCCTGTACTTAAGTGTGGACAACCCACATCAATTATACTTTTTTCACTATTTTGATAATAGTAGTGCCTATGAAATGAAGTCTTAATAGATTTGAAATAAATAATGCTAATAAAACTCAACTAACAAAATGATTTTTAATTATAATTAAAAAAAAGCAGACTAATGAAAATGTAATTTTATTTGCATGAAAAAACATTTTTTTTTTGTTTTGAAGAGTTAATCTATTGAAGCTCTGGACAGCTTTCTGATGCCCTTGTTATGCATTTGATGGGTGTTAAGGATGTGGGGTGCATATAGCATCTATAGCAGTCTTAAAGCACGTCAACACATCACGCAACGGCATTTAAAAGCTAACATATCATCTATTTCAATGGCGCCAATTCGAATGTGGCTGAAAACAGAAACAAATACGTCTTAAGGGACGCACGCAGTGTATGTATATGAGTGTGTTTGTGTGTAATGAGTGTCTGGGTGTTTAAGTGTGTGTGTGTGTGTGTGTGTGTGGCAGTGGCCTGTCAATAGCAATCTTATTTCCATTGGAGCTGGAGCTTCGTGTTACCCATCGTCAGCCTTTGTTGTGGTAGGTTCATTTGTAACTAATTTGTGCACAAATCGGAAAGACAAAAGCGGTTAGAAAGAGTGAAGTGTAGGGTAACAGGGGAGGAACCACATCCACATTCACATCCAGAAGCATATCGAGAACAAGAGGTGCAAAAACTGCAGTTTCTAGTTGGTAATTTAAGCAAAACTAAAGTAAGTACTCTTGTACATATATATTGATGGTGATATAGAGTTTCCAGTAAGCTGGTCATTGAGCTATAAGTTAAAAAACACCTTATCCTTTATATGTATATAAATCAATTTTTAATTGAAATTTAAATAAAAGAGTCTGCTTTCCAACAAGTATTCGAATCAATTTGTCGGACTGTGACTGTTGAATTTGTCAAACCAATACCAATAGCAATGGCCATGGCAAAGCAAAATGCGCAAAGTGCAACGGCAAACTATAACAGTAAGCAGGTAAACAATAAAGTGGCAAATTGATGCACTTCGTTCGCATCTCGTTCGAGAGTTGGCTCATCATCGAGATCATCGAGATGGGGTGTTCGGGCCACAGTTAGCCGCTTGGCTCGGACCTCACACACATTAATACCAGTTGGAGCTGGCGAGTCGGCAAAGTGAACGCTTACTCTTACAGCAAAGTATCCAAGCCAAGTCCAAGTTGATGACGTAGCTCCACGATGACGACGACAGCAGTGAAGCCGACTGAGGCAGCGACAGCAAAGTTATTTTTTCTGTTTTGTTTCAAGACATAAACCGAATTACACACGATCCGTAGATCTCATTTATTTGCCGCTCTTCGAGGCGTTCACAACGTCAGAAAACGCTGTTCGCGTTAGGTATTTTAAAAAATCTGTGTAAATTTGTGATAAGCCAACAATTAAAAAAAAAAATAAATACAATATCCTTAATCATAATTTGGCATCATTTTTGAAAAAATGTCCATAATTTTCTTGTGATTTGAGAAAGAAATTACCCCAACCGCACAAAAGGACTCTCGCTCATCATAAATTGTGAATAAAAATAAAACGCAAATAAATTAAATACAAATAAAAACATAAATATAAATAATAAACAAGCAGCTGCATTAAAAACCATTTAAAGTGAGTGCAATTTGAATAAATAATAACCATAAAACGGCATACGACTATGCACATCGATTTGCATGAACAAACACTCAGTTATGCACTTGACAGCTGCTAGATATTATTATTATAAATCATACAGATTGTATATCGCATATGCATATTCATTAATGCCATACGCATATATCAACCAGCCAAGTTTGTTGCCTAAGTCTTTCGTTTGGCGAGAGGCAACGTGACTTAATTAGTCGGATTTAACAAATGATGGGCATAAAACAAAGCGGCATTGATTGTCCAAAGGAGGAATGCAAAAAATAATATATTTTTCAAAGAAGCATTGGAATTATTTTTTATGATGTAGAACTTAGCATAATCGTGTGCATAGTGTGACGAATTGTCTTTGATGTGTAATTTAATACTATTATTTTGCCATGTTTCTGTTTTCTGATGTCAGTGAAAAAAGTAAGCATAAAATGCGTTACATTAATAGTCTTCATTTTAATAAAGAAAGATACAATGGTGAACACACCAAAACCTGCCAACAATCAAAGAAAGTAAATAATGCGTCTGTTTGCTTTTCTCCTCCCAGATCGTATTTCATACGGGCCCAGTTAACTGCAACAGTCTTAATAATCAGCAACTTACCCGAACACAAACACGAACTTTCTGCAATTTATCATTATCCAATTTTCTTTATTTTTTGCAGCAAGGTCAAGAGAGGACGCCAAGTCCAAGTTTGAGAAATGCCAGCGGCGTTCTTTGTTAGATAGGAGGCATTCAACAAATCTAAGATAAATAAATAAATAAAACAAACTTGCGTCCATAAATATATGTATCATAATCATTAATTTGCATAATCTAGCAAAATGGGGCGTGGCTAGACGCCTTAACTTTCCTGCCCCTAACTTGTTAACATTATCGTTCTCGTCTCGAAATTAAATTGATGCCGTTTAGGCTGCTTTTTTTTTTTCTTTTGCGTTTGCGCTTTTTTCTTTTTTTTGGTTGATCAACTTATTTTTTACCAGCTCATTAATCACTCAGGCGTTGAAATGCGCCGCCAGATGGCGCTCGCCACGCTCATTAGCGTAATTGCTCAGTTGGCATCACACACAGCTTGCGTCGACGGCGACAGCGACGCCGGCAGCGACGTCGGCATCGGCTTCCAGATTTTGATTAGCGTGCATTAAATGCTTTCATTTAAGTGAATCAAATCGAAGCTCTCGAAATCTTTGTGTTTTTTTGTTTTTTTTTTTTTGTTTGGCTGGAACGTGAGAAACTATATAAACACATTTTCTGTAAAATATTTCGCGCTTTGATGCGCACAGTCGATTTATTTATTTATTATTCAATTATTTGGCATTTGTGACTTGCAGAAAAACGCTTGCGATTGTTTTATTTGTGTTCGCATTGCTCGACTTGGATTATTATTTATTATTCATTATTTGGTAGCCATTTGGACCATCAATCATATTTCGAAACAATTGCGATTTCAATGTAGGGCGTAGGCGGCCGATCACAAATTTGTGGACACATTTTGTGTAAATTACCCTGACACTTATGCACTGATAAAAAAAGAATAGTTTTCTTAACACAAGAATATTTGAGCTCCAAATTTTATTTTTAAAAAAAGACAACTAAAAAAGAAAAATATATAAAGATTTTATAATATTAAAAATCTTTTCAGATTTAAAATATTAAAATTGGCTTTTTATTATATATTTCTGTTATAATTTTAAATTTATAATTTTTAGTTTTTAAATTTTTTAACAGTGTACTTTCGCGTAATTGTACTTATCCAATTCTTTCTGTCTCTTTTTTATTATGCAGCATGTCTCCTCTGTTGAATGCCCTGACAATCTTGTTGTTCGCCCTGGCTACACTCAGAGAAACTACGGCCTATCCCTACTCTTACAACATGCCCATGTCAAGTAAGGCGGTTGGTGCCAATACTGCCACGCCCCCAAAGCTGATCAGCAAACTGTTGGTGCAATCTCCAGCACTGGATAACCTGTATATGGATTATTTGGTGACATCGAAGCCACTTAATCTGCGTAAATACAACAACAACAAAATCAAGAAATCCAAAAAGGATTCGAAAATTTACTTTATACCCATACCGCCACTGCCATATCGTTATATTCCTGGCATCGGCTACGATTATCAACCCATGAAAATTAAACCGATTATTCAGGAGTCATCGACAACTGAGAAGAATCAGCATCGAAAGCCAACGACTGCGATACCTTCGACTCCAATTCCGGCACAGAGCAAACTGTTCCATGTCCAGCATCACAAGGATTATTACTTCAACGGACGCCCCTTCCGACTCCAGGCGGCGCATGCCGATCGCAAATCTTCACTGACGCCACTTAATCTCAAGTCTAGATTTTATTACAATAAAAATATTATTTATTAATTATTTGTAGACACTACATTATTTTGTTTTATTTAATTGGATTGGTAGGTTTTCAGGTTTTTAGCTCCTTAACGAGACTCTAGTTTTTTGCCTAGATTAAGCAAATATATGATAGAAATGTCATTAGCCAACCCACACACCTATTTAAAATATATTATATGAGAAAAAAAGGGTATACAATTTTTATCTTTTTTATATTTTTCATTCTCAACTTTTAATTAATCTTGAAAAGTTAAATAATTTTATTGAGTAAAAAATTGAAACATTGATTCTAAAGTTCCAAAAAGAAAATCTTTAAAAATAAAATTTTAGTCTAGCAGCGTTGACAAAAGAAAAACGAAAATTTCCTAATTTAAATATGACATGCTAAATATTTATTGCTTACATACGAGTAAAATATGGTAACTAAGTATGTCACAGTTTAAACCACCAAGAAATCTCTGCTAATTATTATGCAGCTTCTGACTTTGTAGAAAAAATAATCACGTGTTGAAGCCCGTTGTGTGTTTTTATATGTATATACATCTAAAGAGATATTAACCATTTAGTAAATTTTATTATTGCCACCTCTTTGAAAATGTTGTGCAATAAATAATGAAATGTAGCCAAATTTAAAGATTAATTTGAACCATCAAGTTGTATACTTGTGTTTGTTTAATGAGCTGATTATGAGTCGAATTGATTAATTGGTTATACACTCATATACACAGTCGGAAGAACATAAAATTGGGACAATTAGACGAAATTCGCTGGGAAATTTATAGCGCCCCAAAAGTTAGCGAACATAAAATTACTAAGCGAACGTCGCTTTCACTCAAAGTAACTGGGAAAAATACAGAAAAACAGAAATACCACACATGAAAATAGCATTCGTTTGAATGGTTAAATATGAATGCGTGAGAAAATGTAGTACCAAATAGAATGGTAATAAAATGTAGGCAAGAAACCTAATTACATAGTGATGTACATAAATCCTAGCTAGGAAATTACTTGTAGACAGATTCATCAATTTAATGATTTTCCAATAGATATTTTCAAATATTAACAAACGTATTAATAAATATTAAATATAAAAACTAAACAAAAACACGAAATGTTTAAAATGAGTCTTTTTTACAAATTTTTTTAATGCCAAAACAATTTTTATAAAATTACAGTAGTCACAAATTGTTAACGATTCATCGCTGTACCGCTGTCTGTTTACATCACTAGTTGATGGACATTAAATTTGGCCTATTGTCCGTTGCCACGGCAGGGCGCCAAGCAACAAACTTATTGAACAAATTCATTTCCATTTCCGTTCCCCCTTCTTCAACCATTGCCAACAAACGGATTTCCATTTAAATATTTCACACAGCAGGCTGTAGAGTATTTGAAATAAAATGTTAAAGAGATATTAAATATCAAATATATATTTTATAGAATCAACAAGATGAGTGAGAAGGGGAAGGAGTCTCCCCCATCCTACGTTTGCAATATGCAATTAAGTGTGGATCCCTCGGAGAAACCAAAGGTGCGTTCCATATGTGGACCCGACTACGACCAGCGTAGCACGGAATCCGATCCGCAAGACGAATTTTTCGTGGATGTCGAAAATGTGACCGTCAAGTTTTACATAACAAAGACGAAAGTTGTGGCCCAAGTTTATCCCAATTGCATGACCATGGCCGAGGTGAAACAGGACATATCGCGTAAATTTGAGGTGGATCCGGGGATAATACTGCTGAAACAGGACAATCAATTGCTATGTGACAACACGCCAATTCATTCGACCAACTTTGATGAGTTTGGCATACACGAGTTTCAGCTGGAGCTCAATGTGCCCCAAGGCGATAATACCAAGCTAAGTCTGAATGTTTACTATGAGTAAGTGTTCTTCTATAATTAAATATATTATATATATATATCAAATTTAATTTTTTTAGCAAACATCGCCTGCCAGATTATTTGACTGTGCATATTTCCGGAGAGGACACGGAGGATGGAAAACCAAAAAATGTGGTGGTAGAAATTGAAAATGCAGCGATTGTCAAGCCATTTCTATGTGGCTACAAGGACAAGCATAGCAACAAGGAGTATCTGGATGCCTTTACCCAAACGGGACCATATTTAGATAAATGGAAGAACAGGCATTATCGCTCACGGGACACACAGACCTGGGAGCAGAAGGAGAAAACTTTGGTAAGCTAAAAGTATACTCATTCTTCTTATTCTTCTTGTTTTTATTAAAATTTAATATATTTGCTAATTCTCAAATATAATTTAACTCCTAATTACCTTTTTTTTAATTTTTATAATACAAATTTTAAGTATAAGTTATACTGCAGAATGAATGTGGTACTTCAATACAATAAATACATTCAAATTTTAATATAAGAGTTCTGCAAAAGTCTTATTTCAAACAAAAATAAATTATGATAAAATATTTAAAGAGTTTTTCTTTATTTGCATCCACAATATAAGTTAAATTAATTTGTGTATTAAGAAAATGAGAAACTATATAAATCTAAGATTTTCCCATTCAAAAAGATCAGTTTAGACCCTGTCTTTAGGTTTGATTTTTTACGATCCGGGCTATTAACAAAATGCCTACATGTTTTATTTATTCCAATTATAGAATACGGCACATGAGCAATCTGTACAGTGTTTCCTCGATGGCATCAACGTGCGATACATGTCCACTGCCAACGATTATGTCATTGTCCCCGGCAAGTATCAAACATTTGCTCAAAAAGAACGGGCTGAGCAAAAGCTCGAGAAGATTTTGTTGATACAGCGCAATTGGCGACGCTGGATTCTCTGGAAGTACATTCATATGCGGGCCAATGACTATCGGTAAGTTTACAAGGAAACAGAAACATGCGTAAAGAAGGAACAAATATTTTGACTTGTAAAGTTGCTTTTTTAGCTTTAATTAAAAAGTGATTTGTTTTCTGCCATGTTTTTAGGTGCCTAGTCAAAAATCGGTTGGACGAGGAGCAGCAGTATGAAGAGTGTGTTGAGAAGCGCGTGGAGCGCACCGAGCAAATAAAACAGTTTCCACGCAGCAACGATGACTTCGACATGTTGTTTGCGGAAATCTCGCGTTGGAAGCGATCGGAGCTGAAGCGCATTGCAGCGAACTTTGAGGGAGCAGCTCGGATATCCGAGGTGAATATTCTGCTGGATAAGGAGATTCGGCTGCTGAACGGTGTGGAGAGACAGCGTCGCTTGGTGTCCTTGGCCATGGAGGACTTTCGCAAGGATCAGCTGTTAAAGGAGATGGGGAAGCCCATCGAATGGATCGGATACAAGGATTGCAAAATTCACTTGGACTTATTGCGCACACAGCGCGTGCGATTCTTATCCGAAGTCTACAAAGACTTGCGCCAGACGCTGGACAAGGAGAAGCGACTGGAGCTGCTGGGACGCGTCATGGAGCTGCTCTTGGATGAGGCATGCTTTCCCAACTTTCCAGAGGTAGATTAAAAACAACAAAATACAAGCTAAATGAATATTACATTTTATGAAATTTGCACTTGTAGCTTTTCGATCTATTCGATCGAGAAAAGAATCTACTGATCTATGCCAAGTCCTGTGATGTGGAAATTCTGCGCAAACGGCAAAACATTTTATTTTTCGAGCTGATCAAATTTCAAAAGCGTGAGCAACAGAAAAGTAAAAAGTGATCCATTCGAATTCAGAATTATCAGATTAATTTTAAAATGCATTTTTTTTGCAGATGTTCCTTCTCGCATGTGCATTGTGTGCAAAAAGGTTAAACCATATTCCCAGTTTGCGATACGAACTCGCCAAAGTCACGTCGACACTTGTAAACATTGCTACTACCTAAAGGTGAGTTAATGAACTTGGCTTTGTATTTGAAGATGATGATAATCATGATGATCACAGCTGGTGGCCACAGAAAACACAGTTTACCAATCGATTCTGCGCTGTATTCAGCGCGATGAGCGCAAAAGGAAGTGCACCACATCCTTTGCCTTTGTCATGCAGCAGGATGATGTGCGTCACATGCTCGACAAAATATGGCACGGACACTCGGCGCTCAGCAAGACGGAGAATCTCAGCGAATTGCGGTAAGTTCCATCTAAATTTCAACATCAATTAATATTAAGATTACAAAAATTAGGATAGCAAAACTTGGAAGTTTGTACTTAAATTAAATTAAACTATCAAACCTCTTAATATAAATCTCAATATTTAAATATTACTGGTAAAATAAAAACGTATTTCACTTTTCGAAAAAAAGTTTACCCAAATGCAGAAAGAAACTATGAATTTTTGTAATTTTTGTTGTGCTCTGAATGTTAACCGATTTTCATGTTTATTTTAGTTTCTTTAATATGACTTTTTTTTCAATTTTGTAATTTTTACAAAAATATTCGGATTTGGTTTGAGTTGCCTAAAGGACAATTACTTGAACTTGCGTCTTTACTTAGGTTGCCCCGTTGGAATAAAAGTGATGACTGGTCACCATGGAACTGTGTCTGTCTCACAGATCGCGAGACGCGCGATCATTACAAGATCGACAACATTGAGAAGGTCTACGATCCCAAGTTCATACTGTATGTGGGCAATTGCCACATGTTGGCACGCAATTTGTTCCACACTCTGGCCGCTGTTGCCACCGAGTTCCAGGAAACAGGACAATGGTGGAAAGTGGGCATGAATAAGCAGCGCAGCAGCAACTTGAATGCAGTCTAATAACAGATATTTAGTAATAGTACATATTATTGAAATACTTATAACAAAAAGAAATGAATTATCTTAATAAATTAAAAGTTTTATCCCAGCATATAAAACATGTTTATCGAAATAATCAATTTCTATTCAATAGTTTTGTGCCCGTATTAACAAAACAATTAGCCTGATGCTCAATTGGTCAAGTTATATGAGAGTTCATGCAGTTATTTAAGTCTATGAATGCTCGGGGTTGTTTCAAACTTTACTTGAAAGTCGATTTGAATGGTTTTCTTTAATTCAGCGCCTAATTAAATTACAATAATGAAACAATTCAAATTTTGACAAAACGATCAACTGGATACTTTGAAGTTATTTTCTACTAACAACGTCTTTAAATTTCGCCTCCAAATACTGAACACGTTTCAGTAATTTGTCACTGGTGCTGAACTCGTTGTAGGGCACAGGTATAACTTGGTAGCCACTTTTCTCCAATAAATCGAACGTTAGATTCGTTATGCCACTGGCACTGCGGTGTGTTCCATGGCAAATGTCATGGAAATCAACCACCATTAAAGCAACTCTAAAAACAAATACGCATCGATTAGCATGACAACATTATTACAAACAATGTAATTAATTTACCTAATTGCATCTTGATTCTTCTTATCCAGAGGAAGGGCATTTCTTTGGGCATCAAATTGGCAGGTAGCATCTGTAATTGGATTTTATTAGTAACTTTTCTTTGTAGTTGTTGTCTATAACTAACCAATTAAGAAACCCATTTTGCTGTCCACCGAGCTGAGGACATGATTACTGGCCGGCAGCAAGCTCTTTAGCGCATCCAACATTCCGTTGACAAGGATTTGCTTGGATTTGGTGTGTGCCATGGGCACCTGGTAGACAGAACTATCCGGTGCTAGCAATGTGCCCTTGTAGTCCGTGGCACAGAGTTGCGCATAGCTGTTTAGATTTAATAGCCTCATTTTAGATGTCGGCGTTAGACCGGCTTTATCACTCTGCAATAACGGCAGGAAGTCCGTGCTACAAGGAGAAAAAAACGATGATTTAATTAACAACCCTAAGCAATAAAAAGTATTTGATAAAAAAAAACAACAATATTAAAAAGTTAGCTTATAGTTCTAAGTTTTAGATGTAAAAAATAAATAATCAACCTCAGCACAGACTCCAGCTGGCTATCCTCCACAAGTCCGAGCATAGTTAGCGACCAAACATAATTCAGCCAGTCCGATTGCCTTGTAAAATCTTCCCGTACAATTGACTTGGCCAGCTTTTTGCGTACATCCTCCAATTGTGCACTTTTGAAGTTTAGCAGCGCTGCCGTTAAAAAATATGCGCTGAGATCTTGAGGTCGACAGATTTCACTGTTCTTCAGCAGCCACTGCGTCAGCGATTCCAAAATATCTGAAATATAAATTGAGTATTTAATATTATTCTTGATATTATTTGTCAAACGTTTTTCCAGGGAACCAAAAAGAATGCGTCTTATATTTACCCAAATCGCGATATCGCATGATGCCCAGACTGGTTAATATAGAGCCAACAACCGCTGATTTCTCGGAATTCTTTGGCAGCGCCGCTTGAACATCCGCGCAAACTTTTGCACCGAGCACAGAGTCCTGAAAGTTTAGCATAGACATGGCATACAGCACATCGGCCGACTGTTTTAGATCCAGTTGATCCGCAGCGCTGCTGATATTGAAGGCCAGAGAGCGGAGTAGCGGAGTGCTGCGACGCTTACGCTGCGCCAAGGTGCTCATCACTTTGACCATCTGAGGCAGACTTATGCTGGCAATTAACTTGGCCGCCTCGTCATCCCCCGCCACGCCAAGAACTGTATTCAAGTCATCAGTTCGAAAGCCAGAAATGCGTTTGGATGTTGAGTTGTTGCTATTAGATGATGATCCCGCTACATTTGCATTCTTTCCATTGAGGCCATTCTTGGGCAGAGCTGTGCGGCCCAACATTCGACAAAGGCGTAAAAATCTCGAATCGTTCTCAAATTCAGAGATTTTGACTCGATTAATGGTACTCCATTCGGCGAGTATTGAAACGATCTTCAAAGCATGCTTGCGGGAAAAGGCATTGTTGTTCTCCGTTATGGCCAATAGACCATTCACTGTCTTGGCATTAATAATGCGCTCATCAATGTTGTTGACGGCCGAATTCGTTGTGGATTTTACACCTGAGTCGCTCTCATTTCGTAGTGATGAGAACGCAGCCGCAACCATTTGACCTGAAAATACGATGGAACAGTCAGTAAACTCGTTCGGTTGGTGGGGGTATTCCGAAAACAGATTATATTTTGATTTCGGGCACATTACACATATTGCTTGGAGCATCTGTGAACAGCTGATTCATGCAATTACAATCGAATCTCAATCTTTTTCTTGGATTTCCCCTAATGAATTTACGCACCCGATCCTTTTTGCTTCCTTGTTGCCTCCGCTGCCGTTGCCGCCGGCGCACGAGTCTCGGCATCATCAGAAGATCCCTGTCCATTATTGCTGGCCGCCGTTGCAAGCGCAGCGCTTGCCGCACGTGCGTTGCTGCTGTATGCGGCGCGGCGATATAGCTGGGTCACAATACTGCCGGTGAATCGCTGTAATCCCAACATTTTCACTTATGTCTTTCCAGGTGTTTCCTTCCAGTTGTTTAATCTGCCCGCTGTAAGAGACCAAAGAGGTTTACATAACCTTTTTGTTTACATTTTTTCTTGCGAATGAAAAAACTGTTTCGTTGAAGTGAGTCAACTCACAGGCGAAGGCTTTTACAGACAATCGTTATTATATTTACTGTTTGATTCAAAATATATTTATTTAGTTATAAATTATTTAAACTTTCCTAGTTCCTAGTACACTGAGCACTAATCGGCTGTCCACCCAACTGCGAAACAATAACATGGAACATTATGCTGTTATGTTAAATAACAGAGTAAAAACTGCAGTATTCATATTTTATATTATTTGTTATATGTTTCAATTTAAAAACTTAAAAAATTATTTTCTTGCTGTACTTTAATGCCTATAGTAAATTAATAAAATAGGAAATTATAAATGAATATTTACAAACTTAATAAAAAAAATAACAGATCCATTCGAGTAGGCCGGTAACGACAGTGCTGCGAAATGTTCAATACAAGGTGGATTTATACATGGTGATGTATTCGTTTGACGTGCCCTCTTTTTCGGGGCGCAAACGTCATTGCGAAAGCAAACATCGTAGTAAGCGGATGTATTAAATTCTCTACAAAATGCCCCGTGTGTGAAAAACACATATGTCGCTCGAACTCAAGTCGTTTGGTTTGTGTTTCCAGAGATATGAAAAAGAGACAAATAAATGCAACAGAAACTGTGGGAGCATGCACCGGTGAGCAGCTTCCACAAAGAGAGCAACAGGGATAACAGCGTCGATGCTGACGGCTAACAGGAGCTTAACAGATCTCCATAATCACAATTAATTAATTGGTTACCTACGGGTCATTACAGGAACAACAAGACAAACATGCCATTGCATTTTATTTTGATTTTATATATTGCACAGCCCACAAAACGAAAATAAGTGGAGAGTATAGAAAAGCAAACAAAACAATTTTTCTATATATCTATCTCTGTCGTCTCTCTCACGTCAGACTCATTTTGACAGATCCGCCCCGAGAGAGAGCGAATACATCACCATGTATAAATCCACCTTGGTTCAATATTGGTTAAATACCGATAGTTAGTTGGCTAAATACCGATAGTCAATTGTCATATGAAATGTATTGTTTGACATACTGTATACAACAACACTGGTCATTAGCGTTTTGCAACACTGGCGTGGGACAGCTCACCAAAATTCTGCCCGAGCAGTGTTTTTTTGCATTTTCGTTTAAATTTTATACTTTTTATTTGGCTAAAAGCAATAAAACGAGTATTACTACATGAAAGTCGCTAAATAGAGCTTTTCGCTGTAACAAAAATATATTATATATACGTAAAGATATATACAAAGGAAAATAAAAACGAGTTTGTCTTGCCAGTGATTTGGCAAGTTAGTGTGAAAAATTCCAAAGCAGAAAATTGCGTTAAAATGGTTGATAAATTTATCAGCATGTGGAAAGTGCGCGAATTGGCAGACAAAGTGTAAGTTGTGCAGCCAAATTAACATGTTCATATAATACACTTTCAATACATGCAATAAGAGATAAGAAGGAAAATTCAAGTATATTAAAATACTGCTGACACTCCCACGACCATCACCAAAAACAGCAACAACACGTACTCGTACTAACCCCTCCCCCAATACCATTTTCTACATATACCTGTCTCTTTGAATACACAGGTGATACAATTGTGTTGCAGTCGTGCTAAATGTGATGTACACAGTTATAGTTTGGTTAATTCTCCTTGTTTATGGAAGAGCGATTAACGCTTTGTTTTATTTGCTAGTTGGTGTCTGCTTTTGTTGCTTTCAAGGTTGTTTATTTTGTCGGGATTTGAATGTACTCTGTCTTGCATAAACGCACACATATACGATTCCCTCTAGCACATGTGTGTGTGCATATGTACACATGTGTAAGTAATTTCTACAAACGAGCGCATATCAGTTTATTTATCAAGAAAACATTTTGTTTCACTTGCGTTTCCTTCAAAATAGTTACAGTGTGTGATATAATTCTTTTCACAAGGAAAAAAATCAACAACTATATTATTATTGCTTGGTCGATTGACATTAATATTTATTCAACAATTCTAAATGAATCGCAGTAATTCATTGCAGTAACTGAATTTATAAACCAAAAGCAACTATAATGAATACAAATAAAAATAAATTAACAAGTTAAGGTTTATTTACTAAAAATTAATGTGTGATTTTTGTTGTCAAAAAAATGACTTGACACACTGTATATATTCAAATTCCAGCTGTGCTCACAATTGTACTTCCAGTTGCGACACTCCAGTCAAATTTCATTTCCAATTACAGCACTCATTAACTTATTACTGTCGCTATCTTAACATGGAGCCCATTTAACCGTTTTGTACGTGGCATGTGAAAATTTCTCCACCTAATTGGAACCAATTGGTAGTTCACTTTACGTTGTTTCACTGTCGTAGCCAAACAAGAGTAACAATAAGTCTTGTAAATCCGTTGCTGAATTATTATCAATATAAGGCATGGGCTTATCTGAAAACTGATAAGAATGAGTTGTGACAATTCACACTTTCTTTATACCGTTTAGAACTCTGATTATAACAAGATAATACTCACGTGTACTTAAATCATGATAGTTTTGCGCCAGTCGATTAATCAGACCTTTGATAAATATATAAAATGTTATACAAACACGACTCTACAGCATTTTATTTCAAATAGGAAGATAACTAAGTCTTTAAATAAATAAAAATTCATTTAAATAGGTCATATTTAATGCGGGCTATATCGCGGATTTTTTCCTATATTTACTTCTAAATGCTTAAAAAAAAATTGTAATTTGTTTATGCAGCACCAATGTCGTAATGAACTACACAGAAATTGAGGGCAAGGTGCGTGAAGCGACCAATGACGATCCCTGGGGTCCAACTGGACCACTGATGCAGGAACTAGCGCATTCGACATTCTCCTATGAAACGTTTCCGGAGGTTATGTCCATGCTTTGGAAACGGATGCTGCAGGACAATAAAACCAATTGGCGTCGCACTTACAAAGTAATTAAAACTCGAGAAATGCATATATTAAATTTAAATATTATATTTTTTAATTATAGAGTTTGCTGTTATTGAACTATTTGGTGCGCAACGGATCGGAACGAGTGGTAACTTCGTCCCGCGAGCACATCTACGATCTGCGCTCGTTGGAGAACTACACATTCACCGACGAGGGCGGCAAGGATCAGGGTATTAATGTTAGGCATAAGGTACGAGAGCTTATAGACTTTATTCAAGACGACGATCGTTTGCGCGAGGAGCGCAAGAAAGCCAAAAAGAATAAGGATAAATACATTGGCATGAGCAGCGATGCAATGGGCTCCCGCAGCAGTGGCTATAGTGGATATAGCGGTGGTGGTGGCGGTGGCAGCGGAAGTGGCTACAACGACAGCGACTGGCGAAGTAACAACCCCCGTGGAGAAAATTGGTGTAAGTGCTCACTCTTATTAAGACAAATGTTATTTATTAAAAATTTAAACTAAAATATATAATTATTGATCTTACAGACTCTGATAAGAGCTCTGCCGAGCGCTACGAAGACGAGGATACTCATTACGATGGCGAGCGTGAAGGATCAGACAGTGACTCACCCAGTCCCAGGTAAGCGTTGATTACTGATTTTATGAATTTATTAAATCAAACTATTATTATTATAGACGCAACTATCGATACAATGATCGTGCAAGTCCCGCCGAGGTGGCAACTGAGAGCAAGCCGCAGAATTTGAGTATGAATATGAATATACGGACAAAGGCAGTGGGATCGCCGGTCTCCAAGCAGCCAACATCATCATCATCAGTTAGTGGATCAAAGCAATTGTCATCGCAAAAGAAAATCAATTTGGGTGCTGCTGCCAATTTTGGGAAGACTCCAAATGCCGCTGGCATTCATTCACCCACGCATCGTGATACGCCCACCAATAACACCGTTGATCTAATGGGCACTAATAATAATAATAATTCCAATAATAATGACTTGCTGGATGATCTATTCAAAACTTGTTCACCGTCGCCACCACTTCAACGACAACAACAACCTCAAGGCGAGAAGACACTCAATAGTGCCGCAATTATTGCTGATGACGATGATGACTTCAATCCGCGAGCTGGTGACGCTCCTCCTCCACCTGTTCAAGAATTTGGGGATTTTTCGAGCGCCTTTGGCAGCGAGTCAGCAGCACCCTCGACTGGCATTATTCCACCGCCAGCCAGCAATGATGAGTTTGCAGACTTTGCTGCATTCCAAGGCCATTCCACTTCGGCGCCACTACAATTGGATGACCAGTTGCTCACGACAACGACGCCAGCTAACGATGCATTTGACTTATTTAACTCCACATCAGCAGCAGCAACGGCAGCGGGGACGGGAACGGGCGAATCGACGGCCACTGATCTCCTGGCCGGATTGGGCGATTTGTCAATCCACCAAAGCATGCCAATGGGTGAGTACGTAGACTAGCTAGATCTAATAACTAACTAGACCTTAGAAATCATTTCCTATACAAATTCGATAAATAAGATGAGAAATATCAATATTTGGAAACAAAAGTAAGGAAAACAAAACTGGGAAGCATGTAATTTGGAAATACAAATTAGGAATAATGTTATTGTAGGATTGAAATTAGGAAAACAAAAGCCAGTCAAATAAAATATAATCAAAACTATTTTTGCTATTAATGGAATAGATTTATAGTCAAACTTTTATCTCTGAATGTTTTTCCAAATTTATGCTTCCTTCTTTCCATCTTTATTTTAGTTTCCCCTAAATTGTATTCTTATCTTTTTTGCAACTCTTTTAAAAAATCATGCGTATGAGTTAGCTTAGTATTTGTATTAGGATTTGCTAAATCATAGAACACTTTGCGCATTTAGTGGGCGAAAAGTATCAAAAAGACGATTGCATGATCGAACGCGCTTCCACAACAAATTCCAATCGGTTGCACTCGTTTTCTTTTTTTTTTCTTTCTAAACAATGACAGCTTTTGAAACGCAAATGCAAATGCAGGAAATAACGAAGACCGCGCCATCGGAAGCCACACGTCTAGCTCTTGCGAAGGCTATTGACAGTTTGCGTAACGTTTCGGGCGTGCAGAGTGCGACAGATGTCAACTTTGTGGCAGCAGCATTGAGACAGTTGCAACGTGACGATGACGCCTTGCCGGGATACACGACGCCAGAGCAGCTTATGGGACTTGATTGTCAATCTGTCGATTGGTCCTTGTTGGCCAGCAACGAATATTCAGCACTTTTAAGCCAACTATCTAGATTATTCACACCAGATTGGCCACAACCCGCAGTTGATTTGAATGTTTTGAATTTGTTCAAACTGGATTACAACATGGCATACACACGTATTGCATTTGAGATGCTGTTGGAGCAGCTGGAACGTGTGCCGGGCAGAGTTTGCATCCTGCTCGAATCTCTGCTTAAAGATGAAAGATTGATTGCCATAAGTCTATTGAATATGTCCCGAGAACGTGGTACACTAATGCAACGCTTTGCACGCACCATTAAAGTGCTGCCGGAACGACAGCTCGAAGAGCTGGATGCACACATTTCGCAATACATGCAACTCTTGATGGGACTGCCAAGTGTGGTGGCCAACAAACTAGCACGTGAATTGCCAGCGTTATTTGCACCTGTTAACTATGGGCAATTGCTGTTGCGTCAATGGTTGAAGGCCTTGAACTTTGTGCTACAGTGTGACAATCATTTGGGCTCAACATATTTCGATTTAAAGCCATTCAGTTGGCTATTGTCACGAGCTCTCAAACATTTTTACGATGCTGCCACGCTGGAAATGCTGCTGCGGGTACTCCAAGATTATGCAGTTCAAACAAAAGGGGCTAGAATTGTGGTGCAGCAAATTCTGCAAGAGCTAGAGCCTGCGGTTTGCTTTAAGGTCGCACAAAGTGCTCTAAACGCGCAGCTTCAACTTGATGTACTGCTAGGAGCAGCTGCTTTGGAGACGCCTCACTGGCAGCAATGTCTGCTGGAAAAACTGGCACTGCAACGCACTCCAAATTTAAATGTGGCACTGTGTAAATTAGTGGAATATCTGCAGGCGGTTGCACCTTCAAAGTTGCAGACACTCTTTAGCCAGTTGCTGGGCATCTGGTCAAAACGATTAACACTGCAAAAGTTGGGCAGAGAGGAGCATGTGGCCATCAGCAAGCTGCTTATACTGTGTGGCAAATGTCTAGGCAACTTGCAACCGGAACACAATCGTCAGTTGCACGACGGATTTAGCCATCATCTGCAGTCGCCGGACGAAGCGCAGCGTCAGCTGGGCATGAAAACTGTGGAGATACTGTTTAATATGAGCGCAGGAGAGGAGCAATTAAAATTCGAATATAATACGGACACTAAAAATGGAGAGATGCTCAAAGAGCTTGAAGAGCTGGCGAGCTTTCAGTTGCGCAGCAGCAGGAAGAAGCAGCAGTCAAAGGAGCAGCAGCAAGCCAATCTTGAGCTACACTTGGCTCAGTTTATGGCAGAGCCAACGAACTTAATAAGCAGCCAAGAGCTAGATCCAAAGGAGCACACAAAAAATACTGTGAAAGAGCTAGACTCAAAGAAACACAAAACCCCAAATAATGAAAAGATGCAGTTGGACTCTGATGATGAGTCACTTAATGATGATGATGATTTACAGCCCTACGACATGTCCAATGACATTTCAAGCAGCTTGGAGCAGCGACCCAGATTTCTACTAGACTTGCTGCATTTATTGCGCACCAAAGTCTCTGACTATCAAATCTTTGAGGCTGCACTCGGCACTGCCGAACAACTGATACGCCAACAACTTTCCAAGCACGACGAGAAACTAGCTTTGGAGCTACTCCAGCTGTTTCTCACACTCGAGATGCAGTTTTACTTTGAGCACTTTGAGCGTGTGCAATTTGAGTGTTGTGTGGCCATTTGTATCTCACATCCGGGTGCGTGTGCCGAGTATCTTTGTCGAGAGTTTCACACGGACAACTCACGTTATGCCCTACAAGTGCGCATTTTAATTTTACAAGTCCTGGGCACAGCAGCCAAAGAGTTGGCTAGTGATACTAAAGAGGACATGGCTGAGATACAGCCACCTGCAGCCAAACAAATGCGCAAGTTCGAACTACAAGTGGATAAAGATTCGAATCGTTTATTGGCTGCCCAGCGCATCATCCGGGAACGTTTGCGTTCGAAGACGAGGCGTTTTTTCAGCCAATCCAAGACAAAGCCAGGCACAGGAGCAAAGCCGAATGCCTTTCATCCGGTTGCTGGCACTTTCTTTTTCGGACTTGTGCGTGGTCAACGCACACGTCAAATGCTTTATGTGAAATATGCAAATATTGCACATGATATTGACACACAATTGCTGGTCAATATGCTGCACACGTTGGCCATGTTGATGATCTGCGCCCAGAACTGCCCGCTGTTGCCCACAATGACGCGGGAGATCTTTGACTTGTGCACATTTGTGCGCTTTAATTCCGAGGCTCGAGTACGCGCAGCGACACTTCAATTGCTTGGCATTGTGTTGGTCACCATGCCCGCCGATCTGCTGATTAACAATTTTGCCGAATCACTGAACGAACTGCAGCGTTGGCTGGAGGAATTTGTCCGCTCACCGCTCGTTGGCGGCGAAACGTCGGACGAATGTCGCGAGCTCGCCGATCAAATCTTGTCAACATGCTATAAGCTTTTTCACTCTGGAGCTCAGAGTCAGGAGAACTAATGTTAAGAGACATGGAATTTGAAACACTACATTATAATTAAATAATCACTTTCATTCAAATGAACTAAAAAGTCTATTATTTTAAATAAGTATATAAATACAGTATGTCAAGCACTAGATATTCAGAGTATTCTGACTCTACAGAATGTCAAGTAATTATTTTGAATTCGAAAGACAATTCCAATATTTTACAAAAAAATCTATTTATTTGTCTTAAATTTTAATTTTGTTTACAGGAATTTGAGAACTTTTTACTTTGTCAAAACAATTACTTGATATACTGAACAACTATTTCTTAAAAAAAAAGAATTATCTATGAAAATATTAGTGATGAAGAATATTGAAGAATAATTGTATCGCCAGCTAATTAATACTTACAAATTGAATTGAAACAAGTTTTTACTTTATTTTTGTTCTTTTTCCCACTTGGCAAATTTATAATAATAACTCAAATTTGACGAACTTAAAAACAATTTAAAGCATTTCTCAATATACCGGGCATTGTGCCTCAGCCACGGACACACTAGGTAAACAATAAGACTACTTACCATTTAGTATATGCAAAATACAAACAATTTATCTGCAATTGCACTTAGTTGCTTCTGTTTCCCTTGGCCTGTTACTATATTAGAAAAACACTTGCAATCGGACAGCACACATCAAATAACACTAGGCAACATAATTGCTTAACTTTTACCAAACCCAGGTGAAAGGAGAAACTTAAATAACTATGCTTATTTTTATTATTTATTTAGTACCAGGCAGAGAAAAATATACACAAATTCTTGTCGGATTTTTTTCAGAATTTACAAGTCAAGTCATCGTTATTAAAATACTGTATCATTTTGTTAGAATGAAAAATATATATTTATATTGCTGTAATCTATCGACTTAAATTTAAAAGTGTTTTCGAATGATTGAGAGATATATTGATCAAAACGGCAAGATCACCTCTGAAATAAATCTTAAAAATAAAGTTACAATACATAAATGTTCAAAGTGTTGCTTTTTTATATTTATACCAGAAGAAGTGGGTTTGGTAAAAGTTGCAATCTGGCTATGTTACCTAGTGTAATCAATGCGTTGTCAACATTTAAGACGCACACACAACTGCTTATCAAAACAAAGTAAAAATACTTAATCTATTAAGTAACTTATTAAAATCGCTTAATCGATGTTTAATATCTTTTTAGATAATATGCTGCCGCCAATTGCAGCTGTCACGGGCAATAATCTGCTTCAGCCAATGTCAGTCACCAACAGTAGCAACAACAACAACAATAATAATAACCGCAATACAAATGGCAGTCCAACGACGACCAATTCCCAGCCCACAAATGTGGGTGCGACTTGGTCTGGGAATCTAAAGGCGGGCAATTTGAACATTGATTTGGATAATTTGCTGCTGAGCAAAGCGGGCAAATCCAATGCGCCAGCTCCCTCGATGAATGCCCTGAAAACGCAGAGTCCTGCCAAGAATCAGACGCCGCAGAGTCCATTGAATGTGCAAACCGGAGGAGGAGCAGTGTTTACTGGACTTTCGCCGCTTACCAGTCCCAATTTTCAGACAACAAACATTCCACAGATGCAGACACAGCCAGCAGCATTTGCCAACTTCAGTGCGTTCCAGCAACAGCAACCACAACAGCCGCATCACAGCAATAATAACAATTCCTCCGATTTTGATTTATTCCAATGATATTTGTTAGCCAAATGACGTTCCACACACACCCACACACTCACACTATAGTTTTTTTATTTCTTATTTCGTTGTTTCCAAACATATGATGCTAAATTAATTGTTGAACAAAAGCAAACTCCCAATATATACATTTCTTATTTGCATTTTGTATCTTTTGTTCGATTTCCTTCTTTAATTCCAAAGCCATGAGTAAACTCCATATCCGTCCTATTATCCACACGGAACTTAAATACTTTAATGTGTATTTAAATGTTCGTTGTAATTGCAATAAATACATTTAATGGTTGTACTAAATCGATATCATATAGCACAACAAAAGGACGGCTGATGATGTATCATTGAAATTGTTACAAAAAATATTATTGATGAAAATAATAAAAAAAAAAAATAATTTAACAAAATGAAATTAGCAGTAGGTAACAAGTTATATGTATGTATATAAAACCAATGTGTGAAAATAATGAATGAAATAAAACAAAAATAATGTCATATAAAGTGGATGTTTATTTAGTTTGGCGTACCATGAAATACAGAAAAAATTATCAAGTAAAATCAAATTTGAACTTAGAGCTAAGAAGTAATGTGGAAATAGCTACAGAGATATCTGTATCTGTATGTTACTACGCCTCCACAGCAACCTTGTTCTTGTTCTTCTTCTTTTTCTTCTTTTTGGGCTCCTCATCCGCCTCAGGACTCTCATTATCCTCGGCTACAATTGTGCCATTACCGTTGCTAGTGCCATTTGATTGGCGTTTCTTCTTTTTCTTTTCAGATTGCGGCACATTATTGGTGCTTGCCTCTTGGCCAGCCGCTTCGATAGCCTCCTTCATGACCTCAATATTCTTGCGGGGCACATCACCCGATTCGTAGAACTTGAGGCGATCCTCGACCTGCTGTTTCAATGTCTCACCAAATACGCTGGTTGGCTGTTCAAGGAAGCAATCGATACGTGAAGCAATGGAGCATTTGTTGGCCAGGAAACGTGAAATGCGTCCCTTGTTCTTAAGACCCGCACGTCCAATAAACGATGAATGATAGATTAAACCATACTTGGGTGTATTGGAACGAGTTTTCAGAGCACGGAAAAGCGCCTTCTCGGCACCCAAAATTTGTACTGTCGATGCTGGATACTTGGCCAAATTGGTAAGACTGCCGGCATGCGAGATTAGGCGAGCACCAACTTGATCGCCAATAAGCGACTGAAGATTCGGTGCCACCATGTTCATTTTGTTGTGCAAATATGTGGAGAGCTTTTTGCGGTATTCGGAAAGCTTTACAACGCGCTCGGCGAAGAGTTCAATGTTCATTAGATCAACAATGGATATGTCCATACCCATGGACATTTTGCCAGCATCAATGATGGCCTGCGCCTTGGCCGAGTCCATTACAATTTGCTCCAACTCTTCGTGCTTGTCTTGGGTTAGATCTTTGCGGTCCTTGATGAATTTGGCAGCCTTGGCGAACATATAGTTGTCCGGCACAATTTTCACCAGTTCTGGGAAGTGGTAGGAGTACCACTCGCGTATGCGCATCGAGAACGTGTTGACATCTTTATCCAGTTGATCGAGTAACGCTATCGACTGAATTATCATGTTGTCTGAACGATGTACGTTGAACTTGACCTTGGCACGGGAGTAACTGTGACCCAGACCGAGCTGTGCCACACCAGCGGACTTGTCAGTAAAGCCTAAAAACAATTAAATTCCTATAGAATACTCTGAAAAGTCGGGAAGCAGACAACAGTAAACTTACCCTTGACCAATTTGGCAAAGTGGAAGCGAACACCGCGCAGTATCTCAGGCACAACGCCAAAATGACTGCACTGGACACCCACGGATTCGGTTATAGCAGCTCCCAGTTTGGCATCTGCAATGCCCAGCGTGCACTTCTTCTTCTTCAGCTTGGCAAAGAAATCATCAAGGAAATGCAGCAAATCTTGGGGCACAATGCCCTCAGATATCGCATTAATATTCTCAAGAGCAGCAATGGCCGTCTTAAACGGTGCAAATCCTGCAAGTTTCACAATTGAATTGAACTTGGCGATGTCCGTCACCGAGGATTCAACCTGCGGCAGAAACATGGAAACCTCCTCAAACTCCTTGACGGAGAAGAGAGCAAAGCCCGCTGCATGCTCATACAGAACGTATAGGTTCGACTAAAATAAAAAAAATAAGGAAAATCAACCTCAATGTTTTCTCCAAATTCTAGAACACGTTTTTTTAGGGCTCCTATGGTCATTAATACTTAGGTTAGTTGCGATTGTCTTTATGAGACTCTTCTTATACATTAACATTCAGTTAAATAAGGACTTAAAACAATTATAAATAAGTTTACCATATTTCGGGCGATAATATGCCGTGATTTAATTGAAAACTTTTATTTTTCTCTCGAGACTCGCACGCGTTGTTTTTCCACGTGCTAAACAGACGTCAGTGTTTACACATTAGCATTATTTTCAGTGTGTACCTATACATTTATTACATGCTGTTCCCTAACTTTGCCGTCATACGGCAACGCTAAACCAACTGTCAAATGGTAATCGCTCTCTTTAAGTTATCGATATCACTGCTGTGCCGTTTCGTTCAAAAAACAGTTCAAATGAACGTGAGATTAAAGTACAACGTTCATAACCAACTCCAACCAAGTTGGGCCAAGGCTGCCACATAGTTGTGCTATGCTATAATTTATCGAAAATTGGTCCATCATTAATTTTTTTAATGGAAATTACTTCAATTTTAAAAATCATATTTATATAATATTATTCAATTAAGAACAAAATTAATAAACCAAGAAAATTATAAATTTTCCAAAATAATAAGATTCATTTTAAATTGATTTGGGGCAATTTTCTCTTCGCGTGGCGAAGTTGAGTAAAAAATTCTGAAACAAATCTTTAATAATATTATTATATAATATTATTCAATTAAGAACAAAATTAATAAACCAAGAAAATTATAAATTTTCCAAAATAATAAGATTCATTTTAAATTGATTTGGGGCAATTTTCTCTTCGCGTGGCGAAGTTGAGTAAAAAATTCTGAAACAAATCTTTAAAAATCTAGGAAAATTCAACTAAAATTCTGGTAACATTTTGGCATTTTGCGCGGCGCGAGATTTTCGGACCAGGCGCAACAGAAGCAAGTAGAAAATAACAAGTTAGAGTAGGACAGAAGGCGTTTTGCATTGAGAGCAAGAGAGCGCGCCTGCTGCGGTTCTTTGTTTTGTTTTGCAGAAGCGGCGGTGATTTTTAACGGCCGCCGCCTACATGTATGTGTGTTTGTGTTTGTTTTGCATAGAAAGAAGAAATAAACAAGGAAGAAGGAAGGAAACAAGCAAGCAAAACAACATGCACGATTTGTTGTAGGGGTAGACTACATGTGAATAAAGAAGAAATTGAATCCAATCGCAAACTCATGTTAAAATTTCTAATTGTATTTTTCTCTAAGAAATTTAAGATATTTATAAAGAATTTTCTGACCAGCTGATAAATGAAAGATTTAGTTCATGATTGACTGAATAAGTTTATTCGTTCATTTTAAAGACCCGTTCATTTGAACTTTTTCCGAACTAAACGACCCAACTCTACTTTGGACCCGTCAACAAATTTTGATTAAAACAATAAAATCAGGGAAATCATTGTAAACATTTAATAAAAATACGACACTTGAGAATCGTAAGGAATCATATTGATCAAAGTATTATTGGCAAGCCTAGAATCGTAGCGCGTGAACGGCAACAATAGCTGCATGGCAATGGAATTTTTGTTGTAAGTTAATATTCATGCACATTTTACATACAAAATAAATAAGTCTGTGTGCGTGATGTGTTCGAGTGCACTGACAAAACTATTGCGCTTGTAACAAAAACAAACCTCTCAGCAAATGGGGCAAGCGAAAAGCGCAACCCTTTTTCAGTTTTCTCTTTGTTCGCCCATGGAGTCTGGGTGTGAGTGAATGGGACGACCATCATTTGGAATAAGTGTAACCGTAATTAAAATCTTTGTCTCTCTTTGTCGAGTGCAGCGGCTCACGTTCAAGCAAAACCTTTAAGCCGAAGAAGAACATACCGGAGGGAACGCATCAGTATGATCTCATGAAGCATGCAGCCGCCACACTTGGCTCTGGAAATTTACGCAACGCTGTTGCATTACCAGACGGCGAGGATCTCAATGAATGGGTTGCCGTCAATAGTAAGTATTCCATTCCAGTATTTCTTTCCAACCAAGTAGCAACAACTAGTCTAATTTCTGATTCTGTCTCGCTATTTCCCTATAGCTGTTGATTTTTTTAATCAAATAAACATGCTGTATGGCACTATTACGGAATTTTGCACTGAGGAAAGCTGTGGCATTATGTCGGCCGGTCCGAAATACGAATACCATTGGGCAGATGGTTTAACGGTTAAGAAGCCCATCAAATGCAGCGCGCCCAAGTATATTGATTATCTAATGACTTGGGTGCAGGACCAATTGGATGATGAAACATTATTTCCGTCAAAAATTGGTGTGCCATTCCCAAAGAATTTCCTAGCCTCCGCAAAGACCATACTGAAGCGTCTGTTTCGTGTTTATGCGCACATCTATCATCAGCATTTCTCCGAGGTGGTTACATTGGGCGAGGAGGCCCATTTAAATACGTCCTTCAAACATTTTATATTCTTTGTTCAAGAGTTCAATCTAATTGAACGACGCGAATTGGCGCCACTCCAAGAACTCATCGACAAGCTGACGGCGAAGGACGAAAGGCAGATATAGTAGGAATCACTGCAGACACGAGTGGAAACGGAAACGCAAACGGCTTGCAATTGGAATTCTTCTTCTTGTAATGTGTCTTTCAATTGCATTTTGGCGCTGTGTATTACGCTTTAGTTAGTTACCGCCTTTACTTTCTCTCTCGTTTATAGCTTTTATCGTTTGTTCCGAGGTGTAATCATACAAGCTGACGTATTTCCAGAAACTGCTCTCAGTAAGAGCTCTCAGTTCCCTTAAACTGTTTTCAGTCTGGTCTCTTGGTGACATTTCTTTCATACTGTCAAAATATGACCCAGACTGAGAACAGTTTATGAGAATACTTCACCTTGTTGGTAAATACACCTTGGTGTGTTCAATGTCCCATTAAAATTATACGATAGCGTGTTGTTTTTGCTGATGAATACTACGAAACAAAAATGATCAACAACATCTACTATATTTTTATATGTGACACCTACTTCTAAGAGATATAAAACATATTTATATTTATATATGTATGTATGTAAAAAAAAAATGAAAAAAAAAAAACAACAGAGCACGCAATAATACATTAACAAAATCCGCTTGTAAACAACATTCTGTTAAAAAAAAACTGTGTGAGTTTATTTGTTTATGTTCTTTGATACATATATGCATATTATTAATATCGATCAACGGATTAAGGCTTTTATAATTGGAGACAAATAGAGACACTCGATAGCCCCAATAAATGATAATAATAATTATATAGACTTGATAAACATTTTTGATATACTATTTTGTACTAATAAAGAAACTGAAAATATAATGAACATCGTTTGTTGTCATATGATTGTGGAGCGTAAATATATATATATTTTTCTTCATATGATTTAAAATTAAATATATTATTTTAACATGAGCTCTTTTTATATAAACGGGCTCTCCTCTATTACAACACAAAGACATTACTACACATAGTCTATTATCTACACATTTTACAAATATGTACGTATGCTTGTATGTTTATTATAGTTCTAATCACATTCGGCTAATCACTAATCGCATACGCCAAATGAATTTTCAAATCACTTGAGAATGCTTTTGTATTTTCCGTGCTCCACATAGAAGTCAACATTTTGCTCGAGCAAGTTTTTCCATTTGATAGCCAACTCGTTGTAACTGGGACCCTGTCCGTCCTTGTCCAAATCCCTTGGCAGCTGCTTGCACTTTACCATTGTGCCCCCGCGACGCACAATAACCCGGGATCGTATCTTTGGTGTCATAAATACACTGAAATAATTGTACACATGCGTATTAAAATAAAAAATAACAAAGCAAAGATAATCAGTCAAATGTATACTTATCGCTCATTAACTGCAAGACTCTCACAGCTCAAAAAAAAAGTAATTTCGAGAAAAATGCATTTAAAGTTTTCAAGCATACAAAATATAAATATGCAATTTTTACACAATATAGAACAGAGCATAAAGAATATTTTTGCATCATAATATAAAAATCGCGTTTTTTGAGTTATGACAGTCTTTCAGATTTCTGACGCACCGAAAGGTATTCAAAAAAATATTGACATGCCGGGGCGCATTGGTAAATTCCAACAACTTGGGCTGACACGGATACGCCGTCCAACTTTCTACGGAACGTTTGATGAGCTTTGGATTCAGCTGGAGAGCATGTCCCAATTGCACACCCTGCATGTCCATAATGGCAACGATTCCACGTGCACAGTTTTCCGGCTCCAGCTTTAACAGCAAATCCAATATCATTTTGCTCGTCTAAAATTGAAATGAATTGAGATAAAAAATGTACATATACTGAACGCATGGAAAAGTCTTAGATACATACTGAATTGAAAACAGGATAACATTTTTAATAATATTTCTATTTCACTTTTATTAGTATTATTTTTTATCTAAATTACAAATGTTATAAAATATTTAAAAAAATTTTTATTTGTATTTAGTCTAAAAAAAGAGTTAATATTTAATTAAATGAAAAAATTCAGAAAATAATTATTTTTTATACAATTTTGTATTTTGAAATTATAGTCCTTACGATCTATGATAAAAAGAATTAATATGCGTAAGTCTTCGCCCCCTATTTACCTTAAAAACATTATTCTGCGTGTGTGTTTTGGGATCATGCACCGCCGTGCGTATGATCACAACCTTTCTTTGGTTATCATCGACCCCGTCGACGGGTAGGAAGACGCCCAGCGTGAGGAGCTCCTGGATTTCGGGCAACATGGGATCACAATTGTCAAACCATTCGGTTCTCTCCGCACGCATTTGATAAAAAACTCTCAATTTCTTTTTGGTGCGCTCAACGTCAAATTTGCATGTGCGTAAAAAGAAATGCAAGCTTTCATAGGCTTGACAAGCATTTATTTTTGGATTTTCGTTCAACCAATCGCACAGCTCGCGCACTTGCTCCAGTTCCTTTTGATCCGTATCCGATTCCAGCTCCAAGCCCTTCATATTACAAGTGTTGTTATTGTGTATCGACATTCTTACGACTGCTCCTGCACTTGCATTTGCACTGATCAGATGTCTGTGAACAACTGACTAATCGCAATTGTAATCGTTTGCGTCGTCATTGCAGTTCTCAATTAGTACTGCCTTTTTAGCTATTTTGTTACTAAACCTAACAATTGTATTATTTGATGACTTTAGCTATTTCAATCAATTGTTTTTGTCAACATAGCTATTTTAGCCCATACTGACAGCACTGTTCGCAAGCTTTCAGCTGTACGAATTTGTAGCTTTTAGATTAAGCATCCCACAACAAACGGAAGGGCAAAGTATCAACACTGGTCAATACTGGTTAGTAGGCGCTTTCTAAATATAGTTGTCGGTTAAGCAGCTTAATTTCACTCGCACGGCACATTTTAGCTTACATAAAACAACCAATTCAATTAAGACCTATTTATTTATGAAAATGACTGATCAGCACATTTTTAAATTGGGATAGGTCAAATCGAGTCGATGCTTTAGTGCTGTCCAACGCCGGTGCAGCATATACTGTATTTCCAGCATAATCGAATCCACGTTTGCGTGAGACAATTCAGCTACACATGTCCATTCCAATACATTTAAAAAAATTAATTCTCCTGCATACAAAATTATTTTAAGTTGTATATTTCTTACAAAACTTAAAAAAAAACGATACAAAAAGTTTTTCACTGTCAAATTAGTAATGGATTTCTTGAAAATTCTTTTACATTAAAGAAATATGAAAGCACAAACTTACTATTAAAACGTATACAACGAATTTTGTTCGGATAATGTTATCTTACATTGTTAACTTATAGAACTCTGAAATAAACAAACGAGAATACAACAATTGTGGACTTATTAATAAATTTTTCGAAAATTCATTAACATTAAAGAAAAAGTTTGGCACAAACTTATAAATATAACTTACACAAAGAGATCGGACAATATTTTTTTTTTGGGTCGTCAACCATTTCGATAGTTTTGATTATTGTAGTTAACTTCTTGTTTGAAATATTTAGTATCTTCGTTTAGTTCTTATCTTACAGTTTAAATTAAATTCTTTAATCGCTTAAAATCTTCAGTCAGAATCTTCTTCTTTTATGTTTGCGTTATTAGTTTTTACTTCTGCGAAGCGATTAAAGTTTATATAACTCAACGCAATTTCTTGGCGATTCTCTTCGGGGATGAATATTATGAATTTTTTAAAAGTATCTTCGCGTAACATAAAGATACTGTTATTATTATTGATTTTAAAAAAGTAAGATTTTGACTGAAGGATTCTAGATACTTCGTTCATTAGAATCTCATTTTGAAACTCATGTCCGACCTCAAATAAGACTGTCAGATCGGGCGCTGACATTTTTTCACCTCTATTTACCAATACATTTGCACAGTCAATGATTAAAGATGGCGCCAACCAAGTGTAGCCCAATTCAAACAACTTCATAACAGTTTGCAAGTCATATTTTTGAAGAATGCTGCTGTCGTATGAGTAAATATACTCGCGAAATATTTTAAACATTACCGGCGTCACGTTCGGCAAAGGAATCACTGGAAACAACCATTCCTTGTATTCGTCCAAGAACAGGCGCTGGAAGTACTCCGAGCCAGCGGACAGGATAATTTTGTGGCACTTAAATTCTACGGAATTTACAACAATTGTGCAGTCCGTGAAGTTTGTATCATTATAAAATCTATTTAATGCTTCCATCTGTCTTTAAATAGTAAAAGAAGTAATACATTGATAAAAGAAACAATATATTTTGCTTACTTGATGTTCATTGTTTTCGCGTTTGAGCTTAAAAAATGTGTTTTGTAAGTGCGTGACATTTCCTTCTTCCTCTTTTCTAAGTCGCTAAAATTCAACTACAGTTATATCCACGGCTGCCATACTTTTTGTTTTTGCGCCAAAACTAGTTCTTTATTCCATTTTTATTTTTTTTTAATTGGCAACATTGGATGCTATCGAATCACTAAGAATAAGTTCGATTGAACTATTCATCTGTTTTGCTCGCTCAATAGTTCATTCAAATAAAAAGTTGAACTTGTAAACACGGTTGCCACTTAAAAATATCTGATTGAGCCAAAAACAAACAAAAAATGAGCCAAATTGGCTAAAAAAGAGCCAAAACTTTTTTTTCAGTTCATGCTCTTCACAAACACTTAAATCAATAACACATATATCTTAAGTATTTCACATTTTAATCTTAATCTAGTGATTATGTTATTAAATAAAAATAAATATGTACTTCAACCCAAAACTATACAAAATAACTGATTCTGAACTGATGAAAAAAGAGCCAGATCGCAAAAATAAGTGCCATTGCGCCAACTGGAATAAAAGAGCCAGTTTTGGCGCAAAAACGCCAATTGTGGCAACCGTGCTTGTAAACGATGCATTTGTTATTTATTCGGTCCGCACGTGTGGTACATTTTGTC